>WOVY01000910.1:0-503177 GCA_013436015.1 Rhipicephalus annulatus
TGATGACAAGAATATTAGGCTTTCTTTTCTATAGGACGCGTCTGTGTTGATGAAGCCGCACCGCGTATTGCTATTTCCCAAGAAAAAAAGGAGAGAGATTCATTCATTAGAGCCCTGAAGAAAAATTTAAACATTACCTTCCTCAAGTCGGTGTGCTGTCACTTACCGCCAGCTTTTCGTACCCCAGAAGTTCCCAATAATTGACCGAAAAAACGCACAAGATTTTGCCCATTCAACTCTCTTTATAATTTTTTTTGGTTTTCATTCCATTCGCTATAGAAATGCAAACAAATGAGCAGACGGAAGGCGAAAGGTCTTACAAATACGACAAATTCCCTGTAGGTTTTGTTATTTCCAACTTCTGGAGTTAGATAACGCAACAACTCACATATTTTACAAATATAGGGAACAATACATGACTGTAGTCACGGATTCGAACGTTACAACATCCGCAGTATTCTGCTCATTCTTCATTGCTCTTCCTTTTTCAGCCTTTCTGGTACAAAAATAACTAAATTTCATTTTGCCCATCTGTTCTTTAGGACAAAACGTGCGCTAGTTTCTCCTAATTTTTTATTCGTAGAGGTATGCTTGGTCCTGCAAATTCAAGAGCTGGACTATTAGTCTTGCGTGGATCATGCTAATAATCTTGCCTTTTTTATTACTAAGCTAATTTTGATGGATTTTATTTTGTAAACTTCCCCACGTCTTTTCTGGGACATTAACGTCGACTCTCGTTTCTACTGTATAGTTTATTTTTCTGTATATTAAAATTATAATTGCCCAAACAAATATAGAGGATCCACGAAGGAAAAAGTTCTAAAAACCTGAAGAGTGTGAGGAACTCTTATGGCGGCGAGAAATAATAAATTCACAGAAATAATGTCTGAAAGTCGTTCAGTCACTCGGTATTTCAAGACAGAAAAATATTGCGCCCTGTAAAAAAAAGAAGGTGCAGCTTTGGCCTCGTAACCAGCACGGAAAAACAGAATAACTGAAGGAAATATTAATTCCAAGAAACCTTCGATGTTGAATGGCTTTTGTCAAACATAAGAGTCAAGTACTTTGCCTGATCATTTTTCATTATCACACAGACCTCGGCCCTATCTAGCAGCCTTCATGCTCGCCATCAGCCTGACAAAACAACCGTGATTAAAATGCATGTAGTGCTCATTTTGTAATATCAAAATTACTAATGAGTCAGATACCAAACAGCATTGTCTGGAATTAGAAGAAGATAGATTATATCTTTCACTTATACAAATTTTACTTTGTAAATTTAAGGCACTGGTGAATTGCAAGATCGACATGGCTGTATTTTATTGTCATAGGCACGCTGAGACATGGCTGATATGAATATAACCCGTCATTGCAAAGATATAACGCTAGGTACACGTGGCGATTTGGTGAATTTTTTGCTGGATACACTCTGGAGCTTAGTAGGACACCTATGTTTCTCCGTGGACGGATAAAATCAGCTTTTTAAAGTGTATACCTCCGGCAGGATTTGGCGAAGCCACAGGAAAGCCAACAATAGTCTGTATAGGAATTTCTAGTGCTCTCGCTTCTCTCCTTCCTAAAGTTTTGCTCCCATCGATGGACTGAAAAGTAAGTAAGTGTTCGTGCTTCATAGTGACAAATCAGGAGAACGGCATATTCTCTGAGGTACTGGTGCATACTGAAAGCAGACTTTGGTTCCACCTAAAAGAGGGACGTTCCCAAATGAAGCGCTGGCGTAAAGACAGCGCGTGGAGTTGATTCACGCGCCATCTCCATGATGCACGATTCAGCCGAGTCTACGGCTACCTTTGCGGTTACATTAACGCCTTGCTTTCCGTTGCAAGCTCTCCTGCGAATGTCATTTCATCACATACTGAGGAAAGCACATGCGCGCAGACTAGCATGGTTTCGCAAAGAGGGCGTCGCTTCTATCATGCTCTTATTGCGTCACTCGCAGCCTAAACAGTTGTGTTGCGCAATACTGATTACATTGACTGGAACGAGCAAGGGAGCAAGGACATACAAAGCGTGCGGCGTGAAGGCTGTTGATGAAATATGTGTGTTTCTAAAGTTAGGCAACTGGATCCGCCAATGATGATTTGTGGGGTTTAACGTCCCAAAACCACTATTTGATTATGAGAGACGCCGTAGTGGAGGGCTCCGGAAATTTTGACCACCTGGGGTTCTTTAAACGTGCACCCAAATCTGAGCACACGGGCCTACAACATTTCCGCCTCCATCGGAAATGCAGCCGCCACAGCCGGGAATTGAACCCGCGACCTGCGGGTCAGCAGCCGAGTACTTTAGCCACTAGACCACCGTGGCGGGGCAACTGGATCCGCCAAACGTCGTGTATTGTGGACAAGTGAGAGGTCGTTCTCATCTTTTGACAGTAATGCGGCTGAAGGTGCAACATTAAAAGGTAAAAAGCTTCTTCAAAGTAACAGATTTTTTTACCAGACTTTTTGTTGCCACCGCAATGATATGGACACTCTCGGCTAAATTTTACCGTCAGTGTCAGCGTCACTCTCCTTATATGTATACGTGTGTATGTATATAAAAAATGCAACAAAGAAAAATAATTCAATAAGAGACTCCGGCACACGGAATCCAACTTGGAGCAACTGAAACGTGAGTTCGAGGCGTTAACTATTGAGCCATGTAGAGGCTTTTTTTTTCTTTATTGTAGCGTTACCAGCAACATGGCCCAATGAGCACGCAATGTGACATCGTCACGAAGCGGTGGCGCGCGCTTTCATTTCAAACGCGTACTTTGCCCCGCAGAAAGGAGATGTGGAAGCTCACTCGCACGCCCCTATCTCGCGGTACGTCTTGGCTGACATTGCGATTTCTCCGGAACGATTTTGTGGCAGTTACCAGGTGCACAAAGGTTACTGTAATTTTTGCACAGTTCATGTTTGCGAAAAAGGTGAGCTTTTAATACACAGTGAAGTAACAACTGAAACTATTATTTGCGTTCATATGTACCTGTGAGTAACATTTCGTGCATCATTTGTGCCGAGAAACAAGGGGCACGTTTAGAAATACCTTCCAGTCTGCGCCTGACCTTCAAGCTTTTATTTGCGTTTACTGCTTCGCCTTTGCATTAAAGCTGTGACGTTTAGGAGGCGAAGCTCCTTGAAGCGGCACCCATTCGTGCCTCGTAGTAGTCGTAGTTGAAGTGTGTAACCAGTCTTACGTTATAAAATATCATCATCAAACGCCGGAAGAAGAAGAAAGAAGACTGCTGCTTGGAGCGAGCGCGCGCTACTTCACTTCTTCCAATAAACCGTATTCGTTCAAAGCAGTCCCTGGTCTCGATCGTCTTAAAAATGGTGCCGTGAACCAGGATACTACCTCCTCGCCGGCAAGAAAGGTCAACCTGCCACAGAGCAGCAGAGAAGAAGACGGCGGAGGAGCAGAGGATCGACCTGGATCGAGCGACGAGACCACGGTGGACAGTACGAGCATCAGAACGAACGATTGACAAGTAAGGAGTCATTGTTAACCGCCTCAATATGAGCAAAGAAGTGATAACGAAGAAAAGGAAAGCGCTTCGCTCACAGATCACGCAGCCGAGCAGCAAATTAACGCAGCCGAGCAGCAAATTAATGATGGAGCCAACCGGGAGCAGCTGCTTACAGCGCAGGCGCAGATTAAAGCAATAAGCGACAGTCTCAAGAGCGCAAACTAGCAAATGGAAAAGTTTCTAACAGAAGACAATGCCGAAGCTGAATTCGAAAGCGTCATAGAGTACGACATGAAATTAACGGCTATCTTATCTGCAATAGAAACCAGACTTCGACAGCCTGAACAATCGGATTCAAGCAATAGGACAAGGCAGGTGATGCCCTCAAGTACAGGACAAGAAGCAACGGAACTAGTTAAGCTAACAAAGCTTGAAATGATAAAGTTTGGGGGGAAAACTTTGGAGTGGAACCGCTTTTGGTCTCAGTACGAGTCAGCAGTTCACCTGAGACCGAACATGAGCAAGGGACAGAAGTTCAATTACTTGTTAGCATCACTAACCGGAAAAGCTGCGGCTGCTATTGAAGGACTTCAGTACTCGGCAGAGGAAAATTATGATAACGCAATCAAAATACTGCAAAAAACGTTCGGCAATCGAGAACATTCCATTGAAATGCACATGAATGAGCTATTGAGTTTGGAGAAAGTGAGGTCTGTTCAAGATACCGATGACTTAAATAGGCTAGTACAGAGAGTGCAAGTTAACATATTGGCACTCAAGTCACTAAAAGAGGAAACCGAGAGCTATGCGCCGATGTTGTTACCGGTATTGAAAAGAGCAATTCCACCAGAATTATCAGTGCAGTTCAAGTCAAAGGAGGCTATGAGAAGCAGCTCAGCTTCAGAAAATGGCGAGCAAAACAACGCAACGGGAAAGGCGTGCGAGGAAAAGCTGGACAGGCTTATGTTATTCTTAAGAGAGCAAGCGGCTTTTCGTGAAGAAACACAACGTGAACAAGAGAGGATAACTGCAAAACCAAGAGAGAACCGCGGACAGATGCGCACAACTTCAAGCTCCTATAGCTCAGCGGACAGAATATGCTTATTCTGCAAGCAGAAATCCCACGCAACCGAAAACTGTCGTAGGAGCATTCCAATGAATGAAAAGAAAGCTATGCTTACCGAAAATAGAGCATGCTTCAGATGCACGCAACCAAACCACACTGCACGTATTTGCAAGGCCCAAGTAAAATGCAAGCAATGCAAGGGACGACATGTCACGTCAGTGTGTAGAACGGTGATGCAGAAAACAAGGGCAGAGCTGGTCTCAACAGCGCAAGCCGAAGCGACGACATCTACGCTACAAGCAACCGAAAATATCAAGCATAAGTTTGTGCTTTTGCGGACGGCTGTAGCGTGCGTAGAAGGAGAAACATGTGGCCGACATTGCCGTTTGTTATTAGACAGCGGAAGTCAACGTTCATTTATTGAAGCGGGATTAGCGAAAGAAATAGGTGCGAAGGTGTTGCGACAGGAAAGGCTGACGATTGGTTCATTTGGAGGAGACGAAAAGGTCAAACTAATGAACGTGGTGCAAGTGACTGTAGGATCACGAGAAACAAGCACGTTAACAGTGATTGAAGCGTTACAAGTCGACGTCATCTCGCACAGTTGTATACCCACTCCAACTAAGAAACTCAGCGAGAAAATGAAACTGCTCAATATGCAAGTGGCTGATCACAGGACCAAGACGACTGCAACAAATTCTGTAGAACTACTGATCGGCTCAGACTATTATTGGGAATTTTTTACTGGTAGAACTCAAAGAATCGAGGACAGACTGATGGCTGTAGAAACTATACTGGGATGGGTACTGCAAGGGCCGTCAGAGCAAAGCAAGACAAAACTAACACATAATCAAGCAGTCATGGTTCTGAAGGTCGAAGCTGCGGAGACAGAACTCCAGCAAGAGCTAGAGAAGTTCTGGAGCCTGGAGTCAATGGGGATCACAAGAAATAGTTTGGATAACACCGGAAATGAAGTGGTCGAAGAATTCGAGCGCAAGATTGTACAACAAAACGGTCGCTATCAAGTCAGCTTGCCATGGAAACAGGACGTAAACTTGGAAAGCAATAAGGAAAATGCGATAAAAAGACTACAGCAACTGACTAAAAGGCTGCAAAAAAATGAAGGCATGCTGTATCACTACGACAAAGCTATATCAGAGTACATGGCATTAGGAGTCGCAGAGGAGGTCCAAGAGCCATCAGAACAGCCAAATGCACTTTGCTACTACATGCCACATCATGCGATCATTAGAGAGGACCGAGCCACAACAAAGGTTCGAGTAGTGTTTGACGCCTCATCACATTCTAGAAAAGGCATGTCTCTAAACGAGAACCTAAAGGCAGGACCCAATTTGAATGAGGACATGCTATCGCTGCTCATTAATTTCCGAAAAGAAAAGATGGCGTTAGTTGGAGATGTTGAAAAGGCATTTCTACAAATCTCTATACATGAAGAGGATAGAGATGCAATGAGATTTCTGTGGTGGAAGCATGACGCTGATGGAAGGTTAATGAATGAAATGCAAACATGGCGCATGACAAGAGTAACGTTCGGAACAACACCAAGCACGTTTATACTGGCAGCTACAATTAAACACCATTTGAAACAAGTGGAAGACCAGTTTCCTGATACGACAAGGACACTGCAGAAAGCGATCTACGTGGATGATGTCATTTTGGGAGCAGCAACGCTTGATGAAGCAGTTACGTTGTACAAAGAGGCAAAGCAAGTGTTCAGAGAGGCAGCGATGAATTTGAGAAAATGGACGTCCAATGAAGAGCGAATAAACAAAATAATTGATGGAAACGAAAGAGACGATTCTCACATAGATATTCGATCTAGAGGAGTTACAATGCTTCTGGGCTTGATTGGAAGCACTCAAAGGACATGATTTGCTTCCCTATTGAAAAGTGGAATTTATTAACAGATACAACGCACTTGACAAAAAGGGCTGTGTTACAAACCACAGCGAAGATATTTGACCCACTCGGTTTGTTGTCGCCATCCACAGTACGTGCGAAAATAGGACTGCAGAGACTGTGGAAAATGAACGTAACGTGGGACGACCAGCTCCCTAAAGATGAATGCGACAAATGGAAGAACCTTACGTCTGAAGCGGAGGACTTTCGAGTTCTAGAAATCCCACGATGCTACGCAAGCAAGAATCAACCAGTACAAGCATACAAGCTGCATGTATTTGCCGACGCAAGTCCATTAGCATACGGAGCGGCAGCATACTTGATAGCAGTATACCACGATGGAAGCAAAGAATCAAGGCTAGTAGCAGCAAAAAGCCGCGTAGCTCCAATTAAAGAGCTGACATTGGCACGACTTGAACTGATGGCAGCGGTGGTAGCATCAAGATTATGCGACTACATCAAAGGTCACTTCAACGAAAGCTTTCAGGAAATACACTGCTGGACGGACTCGATGATTGTGCTGCACTGGATCAAGGAAGCAAGCAAAAGAGATCAGTTTGTTGCCAACAGAATCGCAGAAATTAGAGAAAAAACACTTCAAGCAAGCTGGTCATTCGTTCAAAGTGACGACAACCCTGCTGACCTACTTACACGAGGAATAAGCGCAAAGGCATTGATAACGTCAAAGTTATGGTGGAATGGTCCCGAATGGATAGCATCACTGGAAAAGAACTTAGTAAGCATAATTGGCACAAATACAGACGTGGAAGACCAGCATAAAACACAATGTCACCAATGCATGGGAAGATCCGAAATTGCGCCAATCTTGGAAATCGAAAGGTATTCATCATACGGACGGCTTATAAGAGTGACAGCATGGGTGTTCAGATTCATAAACAACATAAGAAAGGAAATTCACAAAGGGCCGTTGACAGGAAAAGAGGTAACAAATGCAGAGAAATACTGGATAAGACAGACCCAAATATTACTGAGACAAACAAAGGGTGAGGCCTATTCAAACGATCGATCATTTGAAATTAATGGACACGAAGTCTACCTTGATGACGATGGAAACATCAGACAGAAAGGACGACTGCAGTGCAGCCAAGAATTCAACAAGCACGTAATAGTAATTCCAAAGGATGAACATTTCACGGAACTGCTAATACGTCACGTGCATAAAATGGTATCACACGGAGGAGTTCAAGTGACGCTAGCGCAACTTCGAACTAAGTTCTGGATATTGCAGGGTAGACAAGCAGTGAAAAAAGTTCTAAACAAATGTGTCGTCTGCAAGAGGCATAACTCCAGACCGGCGACTCAAGACATACCTCCACTTCCGGCAGACAGAGTCACTGAAGCAGAGCCATTCAAAGTTACGGGAGTTGACTTCACAGGACCTCTTTACGCAAAGGACAAGTACCAGATTGTGAAGCAATATGTACTGATATTCACCTGCGCGGTAACAAGAGGAGTACACTTGGAAGTTACCAACGATTGGTCATCGTCGAGTTTTTTACAAGCATTTCGACGATTTACAGCTTGAAGGGGAATACCAGCCGTAATATACTCGGACAACGCCAAAACAATTATAAAAGCTGGAAAGAAAATCAACAGAATGCTCGAAACAATTAACAACAAGGTCTTAAAGAATTACTGCAGTGGCCAACAAATTAAATGGAAAACAATAGCCGAGTGCGCGCCATGGTGGGGAGGATTTTAAGAGCGCCTCATAAGAAGCTTGAAGACGTCGATGTGAAAAATAATATCGAAAAGCACAGCTTCGGTAGAGGAGCTACGCACTATTGTAGCAGAAGTTGAAGGAACACTCAACAATCGACCATTGACTTACGTATATGGAGAACCTGATGAGCCAATGCCACTAACGCCGGCAGACATCATAGGTGGACGGCGACAGCTTCAAGACGGACAAACAAGACTATACAATGGTGACATTGAAGACGCATGGCGACGCAGATGCAAACTCGTGCGCGCTTGGTGGAAAAGATGGCATCAAGAATATATCAAGGAAATAGGAGCTACGGTCAAAGCCAAGACACTGCAAGCAAAACCACTCTCACCGGGTGACATCGTGTTGGTTGAGGACAAGGCTCCAAGAACATTTTGGAAAATGTGCCGGATTGAAAAGCTCTACCCTAGGCGAGACGGAATCGCAAGAGCTTGTCTCCTTCGCACAGGCAAAAAAGAGCTTCTAAGAAGATCGGTGAACCACATATACCCAATGGAAGGTTGTTTCAAATAGCCCGCCAGAGCTTATCACATTTCAACTTGGGCGGGCGGGAGCCTATAAAATATCATCATCAAACGCCGGAAGAAGAAGAAAGAAGACTGCTGTCTGGAGCGAGCACGCGCTACTTCACTTCTTCCAATAAACCGTATTCGTTCAAAGCAGTCCCTGGTCTCGATCGTCTTAAAATACGTGTTGACCTGCAAGATGGTGCCGGTGGAACATTCCTCCTGTGCGTTGTTGAACAATAAAAAATTCGCAGCGTGCGCGTTAATTAAAAGCCCGATTCTCCCGTCTCTCATTCCCCATTAGCAGCCATTGGCGTGTACATTGAGGACTATCTGACAAGAAAGGGTTGTTACTTTATGTCGCTGGGCTAAATTTCCCTGTTTATAGAAAGGTTTAGCGAGCGTTGAGCCGCAGTGCCATGAATACGGTGAACTAGTATATAACATGAACTCGAGGTGATTAAAGGCGGGAAGTAGATACGAAGCACAAGCCGCAAGAAAGTAATTGCCGAATTCTCCTGTATCTCGTTACCTATTATCAGCCATTGGCATGTACATTGAGCACTATCTGACAAGAAAGGGTTTCTATGTTATACTCCCTGGGTGTAACCTCCTTAGATTTAGAAAGGTAACGTTTAGCGAACGTTGCGCCGCAGTGCCATGAAGACAGTGAACTAGTATATACCATGAACTCGAGGTGGTTAAAGGTGGGAAGTAGGCACGATGCGAAGCCGTAAGAAAGTGTGCGTTTGCCACTTCTCTTCTAGTTCTTGGAATGTCTGCTGGATGACGGTGCTTCTATATAGGGAATATATGATGAAAAGATGCGAGACGGAGGTACTTGAAATTGAATGGATGGACAAACAGACACACAGACAGATGCATGGACGGACGCACGGATGGCTGCACGGACGCATGGATGCATGGAAGGACGCAGGGGTGGATGCATGGACGAACGCAGGGACGGACGCACGAACAGACGCACGCATGGACGGGCGGATGGACGCACGGATGGTCACACAGACGGACGCATAGATGGACGGAAGCAAGAACGAATGGATGGACGGATGCTTCGCCCCACTCTCCAACATTCACTCCGAGGATATGCTGCCATTTTTTTACGGAAGTGTAGAAATCAGCCGCTTTTTAGATGCGGAGCATCTAATACTCGAGGCTTGTAGTGCGGCGCCGTCCGCAAGCTTCCTCCTCCTTCTTCCACCATCTGTGCATCCCTTCCTTCTCTACACACCGCGCGCGCTTCACTCCTCCACCATCTGTGCACCCTTCCTCCTCTACACACCGCGTGCGCTTCTCCTCTTCACGAACATTCGCTAGCTGTAAAATGTAGCGCGCATGCGCCGTCACGCTTCGAGAACATCGGCAGCTGACGCGCGCGCATGCGCCGTCACGCTTCGAGAACATCGGCAGCTGACGCGCGCGCATGCGCAGTCGCGCTTCGAGAACATCGGCAGCTGACGCGCGCGCATGCGCCGTTGCGCCTTCCCCCCCTTCTCGAACATTCGACAGCTGACGCGCGCATGCACCGTCACCCACCATCTGTGCCGCGCGCGCTTCTCCCCTTCGAGAACATTCTACTATTCTCCTGATTCTCCAGTGGACGCGCATGCGCCGTCGCGCTTCGAGAACATTCAACAGCTGACAGTGCATGCGCCGTCGCGCTGTATATATACTCAAGGTCGGCGCTCGCTCGCTCAGTTGCCGCTCGTCGCTTGGTTTCAACGGCGCGTCGACGTCCAAGGTCGCGGTGAAATGAATTCCAACGAATCCACAAACACAATGATCGACGTCCCTTCGACCAGCGCCGCCCTTTCGCATACGTGTGTATGTGTTCACTCAATTAACACCCCCTCCTACAACCACGTTAACCAATTTAGCCATCGACCCAAGTAAGTCGCAATTTAACACCCCATTTCACAACCACGTTAACCAATTTAGCCATCGACCCAAGTAAGTCGCACTTTAACACCCCGTTAACCAATTATATGCTCCGCATCCTCCTCAGTATTCCCCCGAGGGAAGCTGCGGGCAATTTTTTTTGATCATTGCATCGCATCGTCAGCGCAGCGTAATGAACACTCCACTTATTTGAATTACGTAGCAATGCATTTTTATAAATAAAAATATACACTGACTAACGCTAATTTACGGATATCGCGCCTCAGATATCTGTATTATTTCTTTTTTATTGACAATGTTCACACGTATGAACACTACCACACGTGTTGAGCAACGCATGAACTTTTACCGAGTGACAGTATCGTAAGACACCAACAGATAGACGATAATTTTGCGATGAGACATGATGTAATTGATTTCGGTTTTGTCATCGTCGTTATGATATGTCTAAGAAGATAGGTTGTGGTGAAATAGTATAGACACCTGGGACAATAAATGTTTCTAAGCAGGTATCACAAAAAAGACTGTTGTATTTATTTGGTATTCTGCGCACATGTTAGGAGACAAGTTCAAAACAGTTGAAATGATCAATTGATTGATTTGTGGTCTTTAACGTGCCAAAACCACTATATGATTATGAGAGACGCCGTGGTCAAGGGCTCCGGAAATTTCGACCACCTGGGGTTTTTTATTGTGCACCCAAATCCGAGTACACGGGCGTACAACATTTCGGCCACAATTGAAAATGCAGCCGCCACAGCCGGGAGTAATCCCGCGACCTGCGGGTCAGCAGCCCAGCAGCAGCTGCGGGTCACCAGCACCATGTCGGGGCAAAAAAACAGCTGGAAGAAAGAAGAAGCTAAAGTAGGAAGGTTGTAAAAACGGCGGCTTTTAATTTACGAAATGGTCTTGTCTGGTTTACTACGTTATTACGGCGCGTGTTTTTTGTTACTAAGAAGCGCATAAGATGAAGACTACGCCAACGCGGAACTTTTGTAGCCGGTGGGTGGACTCTTCGACTTTCATTCGCGTTCGCCCGACCGTGCTTACGGGAAGCTAGGCCTAACTGAACCAGAGCAGACCCTTGTGTGCTGCCGCTCTTTGCGGCTATTTCTTGCTAGAGGAAGGAATTTCTGAATTATATACTTATCATGGAAGTGACTGTGGAAGGGGAAGATTTACTCCCAGAGATGTTTTCGGAAAATTTTGGCATGCAGACTGCCCTGGGAAGACGGTCGCCTAACAAGGATACAATCACCAGAAGTAGCAAGACCAAGACAGTAGGATCTACGCCTAGTGCCAGAGGGTCTGCTTGAGAGCGGCAGAATGGACACAGAATTAAGAGGGAGGTGATCAAGGCTTTACGAATGCCCCCGCTCGCTAATGATGACGCGAAGGTCATACTTCGACCTATGGATGGCGTTTACGTTTTCAAGTTTGTAGTGACGACCATGGGTAGAGCGATAATGAAGGCGTCAGGGAGTGACAAAGCCAATGCTACCAGTGACGGCATCTGCCCAAACTTGCAGCAAAATATAGTGGTGGGGAGCACAGCAGACAGAAAGAACGTGTGAAGGTGTACCAGGATTAAAACAGTCGAAGTGGCGAGCAAAATCTATGAATTCAACGCTTGTGAGGCTGCCCCGCATACCCGCAGTGACGTGCCCCGCAGTGACGTGCAAAGGGGTAACCATAGGCATTTTACTGAGCGACGGCTTGATGAACCTGGAAAAAAACATTGTCAATTCAAGGAACCCCTTGTCAATATGGGCGAAGAGAATCAAGAATACTGGCACCATTGTTGTTTGTTTCGATGGTTTAAAAGTGCTGAACTTAGTGCGTTACTGCCCAGTGTTAGTGCGGTGCTTTATGTGTCGCAAGCAGGTAGACAACTGCTACACCTCTGGAAGGCTTGGTCATTGAGCCGACGTTAGCCCTAGTCCCAATGAAACGGTGTACAGAGGTTGTGGGGCTTTGAACCCGGGCGATCACCATCAATGCACCCCAAGATGCAAGTTGTGTGGAAGTCCGCACATAACGGCAGACAAGATCTGCAAGCAACGATACTACATTCCTTACGTCGTGAGGAGACGAAGTTAGGAGAAGGCGGCAGAAACTTCTGGAAGTAAGGACAGTGGCGACATAGCCTGGCGCTCATTTTAACAAGAATGCAGGGGACATTGGCAGTGCCCCTGTTCTAAGAGACGCCCCCACTCCAGGGGCTGCTTCAACACCAGACACGGATCCAAATCGTCGTCCACTGGGTGGTTTTGTTCCGGGGGTAGCTCCCGCAAAGCAACCGCATCCAGGTCCTGATCTAAGAGACGCTCCAGCTCTCGTTATCGAGATGTAAAGGTGTTGCTCCAGACGAGGAGATCTTGGCCCCGGGATCGGCAACACTGGGGCCAGCCATTATAGGCCGACCGTGTCCGTCCAGGTGCACCGAAATAGGTAACGCTGAGTCCGCCACCAGAGTACCAAAGGAATAACGAGAGGCTAGCACAACTCAAACGCAAAAATAAGGAAATGAGGGACACCATAGCTAGAATTATGGCTGAGATATCTGAGATTAGGAGTGGAGGAGATCAACAGCCCGTAGAGGCCATCATGCCGTCGTCTCACTCATCGTGACTGGCCGTAGTTGAGGCATGCAAGACGGAGACCCTGCCAAAAAAGTGGGCCATAGTTGGCGAACAGGACAGAGCTTTGTGTAAGGCTCGATCAGAGATCCGCGAAATGCTGTGTTCACTTACCGAGAGCATAAAAGAGCTAGGCGAGACGGTCTGGTACATGCAGGGCAACATGCTAGCCAGGAGAAAAGGCACAATCAAAACTTTTTTTAAGATAGAGTCATTTCTGGAAAACGTCGTTCCAACTGTCGTAGATCTCAGAGCAATCCAACTTCCGGCAACGTATAATCCAATGGCCCTGTCACCTCAGCAACAGGATGGCTATACAAACTTGTGCATTCCTAATGTGGCAGTGGAACTGTAAATATTTCTTCAAAAGAGGAATTTTTCGTAGCAATTTGTTTGCTCACATTTGCAAATACCACAAGTAATAATCTTGCAAGAAACTCAAAGCATTAACGTAATGCTATCCTGTTACCACTCTGTCACAAAGAAAGAAGAAGGAAGAGACTTTGCGGCTCTTATAAGCAACAAGCTGACCCACGTCATCCACGTTCTTGATATGGGCTCATGCAAAATCGAGCACATCATGATAGAATCATTCCTGGATCTATTTATAAAGAAAGTATTTTCATTCTTGATGTATACAGCAGCCCTATGGACTTCAGACAGCGCTTCAAGGCTCTTCTATCCAAGGCCGTACAGTTGTCCAGAGGCTCCCCCTACATTATAGCAGGTGATTTTAATGCACCCTATCATGCTTGGGGCTATCCGTACAACACTCGTAAGGAGGAGGACCTGTGAAGGAAGGCGTTGAACCAGTACCTAGTACTCGTAACAGACCCTGCATTTCCTACAAGATGTGGTACTTCAACCAACGGGGACATGACAGCGGACCTCACCTTCGTCCGGGACGTCGTTGAGGTCAAGTGGTCTAACCTCAACGTGGACATTGGCAGCGACCATTACCTTCTCACTACTGTTCTGCAATCGGACAGACAAGACCGCGTAAGCTCAGAGTGACCAACTGGTACTTGTTCCACAAAGCAAGAGAGGAAAGGTCTGAGGATAAAGAGAAGCTTGACCTGGAACCATGGATAGTGCAAATAAGGGACATCCTGGCTACCCCTAAGGAAATCACAGCAGATTTGCTTAAAGAAAAGATGGACACAAGACTGGCTCATCTTCTCGAAGCCAAACAATCCCTCCTGGCCTCTTGGAAAGGGCAGCGCCTCAATCGCAGGCTTCGCAAGAAGATTGCCGAGGTGAACAGAAGCATTTAGGAACAATGTAATGGCCTCTCGTAACAACAATGAGACAATATTTGCAATTCGGTAGACGGGAAAACGCGCAGGGCAGGCCCTTAGAGCCTCCTAAGGCACTTGTTGGATGAAATCAATACCAAATCAACCAGAGGAGCACGCTGACTCGCACACTTCATGCAGGTAGGTAAGAATACTCGGACGATCAGCTACTGGCAAAACTAATTGGGAAGTACTTGCCAGGTGTTTTCGGTCTGCCACCTCCGGCTTCAATTTACCGAGGGGGTGCTAAGCCATAACTGAACGCAGAGTTTGGAAGTGAGCAGATCTGGCAGACACTGCTTGACTTAAACGGCAGGTCAGCCCCAGGTCCCAATAAGATCACCAACAAGGCTTTCAGAAACCTGAATGACATGTCGGTGGAGTACCTGACGGATATTGTCAACTAGGTGCAGAAGAGTGGCAGTGTCCAAGATATATGGAAGACAGCCACCACCATTCTCATCCCTAAACAGAACAAACCTCCGAACCTCTACAACCTTCAGTCCATCTCCCTGACATCATGCGTAGGTAAGGTGGCTGACCATGCTGTCCTGAACAGGGTTTTCCGATACCTGGAAGAACAGGACATTTATCTCCACAGCATGATGGGCTTCAGGGTGGGCCTCTCGACGCAAGACGCCATGAAGCTAATCAAATATCAAGCTAATATTACGAACACAAGAGACATAAAAGCCATGTTGGGACTGGACTTGGAGAGGGCATTCGACAACGTCCTGCACCAGTTCATTCTGAGTCAGATCTCAAACCTTGGGCTTGGCAAGCGCTTCCACGACTACATAAAGTTATTTTTGACTGACAGAGAGGCTATACTCACTATGGGCGATCTTGTTTCATATCAACTAAAGCTTGGCTTCAAAGGGACGCCACAAGGCTCAGTACTATGCCCGACCCTCTCTAACCTCGTAATGATCCGTCTGTCTCAAAGACCCTCCGAAACCGATGGCATTAAACATACTAGATATGCTTACGACATTGTATGATGTTCTAGTGGCAGCGATAGACTGGCACTATGGCAGCGATGGACTGGCACTATGGCAGCGATGGACTGGATAGTGACAGCGATGGCAAAAATCAGAACTGCTTCTGTACAGGCCCAAGGGCAGGGGCCCCAAACCAAGATGCCGGAAGCAATTAGAGGATACTGACATCACTCTTAGGGCCAGTGAGGGCAGCTTGATCTCCTGGGTGGACTCCCTCCAGGTCCTCGGTATGACCATCCAGTCGAACAGCTCCGATAACCTGATGGTTAAGAGTCTCGCCAGAAAAACTGACGATGCGGTGAGACTAATCAGAAGGGTTGCCAACAGGCAACAGGAACTTGGAGAAGATAACCTAGAAAGGTTGGTGCGCGCCTATGTGATGTGCCATTTCTCCTACGTTCCTGTCATGTACAACTGGCAGAGGTCGGAGCGTGACAAGCTCAACATGTTAATAAGATAGGCCATCAAGCGAGCTCTTGGACTTCCCATGTACACAAACATAAATAGACAGTTCCGTCTCGGCATGCACAACACGCTGGAAGAAATTGCAGAGGCAGAGGAGAGGCCGCGATTCGCCAGGCTGTCGACCACGCATTCCCGTAGGAACACGTGGTGTACAGCCTGGCGGAGCTGGTGGACATCCTGTGGGAGATGGGGATTCCACCGATAGAAATTAGTTCTCACTTCTGCAGCATTCCTCATCAACAACGAGAACAAATCACCGTTGTCCCCATCCCGCGAAATCTCCACCCCGAACATAACGAGGGTAGAAGACGGGTCAGGGCAAAGGCTCTACTACCAAAGGCTCAAGAACATGCCGGGTACAGCTATTTTGTCCATGCAGCCCGATATGTCTTGGGGAAGGCGTATGCGGCAGTGAAAATCAACCACGAGGGTGGTATCACCAACTCGACAACGGTCCGGATGAAGATGGCTGAAATAGCAGAGCAAGTGGCGATTGCGTTGGCCTTGCGGGATAACAGGAGGTCCACAATTTACAGCGACTCAAGATCAGTGGTCTGAGCATTTGCCAAGGAAACAATATCAAAACTAGCTTTGTGAATTCTTCAAGACAAAGACATCGAGCCACACACACTCGTTTGGTTCTTAGCTTATATGGAACACGTTGAGGGAGCCCTGCCCAATCTTAACAAGTCAGCCGACATAGCTGCGTGAGGACTAGTAAACCGCATGGCTGTTGAGGGGCACGGCGCTGATGTCTTGGAGAACCATGACCCTCCCATCTGGTATAATGAATATACCAAACATTTTCGCATGGCGCGGAGACAATACCCTCCACCACAGAGAAAACTAAGCAGACCTCAGGCCCTGACACTCGGGCTTGTTCAGGTCGAGGCGTACCCTAACCGTGCACTATTAAACAAAACTTATCCCAAAATACAGCCAAATAATACATGTACCTACTGCCGTGATATAGCTACCTTGGGTCATATGCTCGGGAGGTGCCCGCGGTACGCTATGGGGAAGTCATCACGCCGTCCAAATGGAAGGGTGCTTTGGCAAGCTCCGGACTTGGACAAAAGCTATGGGCAGGCCATCAGGCCCGCGACGCAGTAGAGAGACTTCACCTTTCTGTTCCGACGTGGGAGCGGCCCATCGCGTGCTAAAGCACGTTCCGAAGGACCAAGTAAAGTTCATCCATCCATCTGCGCACATCTCAGCAGTTGTGATACCTTGCATTGAGTGTAGTTATTTAAAGGGACAAATCGGAAAGCACGAAGAAGTGTTCTTTCGCTTGGTTGTAATGAACAACAGTAAAGGAAAGAATATTTCTAGTGCTGTCTAATTATCTAGCACAGCTGTTCAGGCCAAATGACATTTGAATTCGGGAGCATGGTGGCGGACCCATTCTTCAAATAAAAGAGATTGAGTGTAGAGTGAAAGTGGCAGTGACTTGCAGCATTATGTCGGCAAGAGCTTTTCGAGCTTCATGGTATGTCCGTATTCTCATCCTTGAAAGAGCCGCTTGAGCAATCTTCCTAATTATGATGATAATTAGAAACGCAAACTCGTAGAATAGACGTCATCGAAGAATCAAAATCTTCTATGCCATCAGCCTTTTTGACGATAGTGCCCGTCAATGCCTGTGCTGGCACTACAAATTTTGATTACCCATTTAATACGTCAGCTTTATGAAGTACAAATACCACAAGAATGATTGGCACATTCAAGGTCAGTGGTTATTGTGCATACTTTCTAAATCATTATACTTGTCCGTTGCGTCATTTGTCGTAGCATTGGGCAAAAAGACTGAAAGTGAATCACAATACGATACAAGATACTCGGGTAATAAAAATTTCAGGTACAGGCAAGATGCATCTAGAATAATTGTAATCGGTACGATACTTCCCAACTGTAGCCTGAGGTTTTTTGATACACTTGCTGATATGATATAAAAACCTACGTAATGAAGCAGCCAGCGCTAATGTGCCAAAACACTAATTGGAAAATTTCTGAACTACGAACAACTTTATTTATTTTAGCGAAATGTTTCCTTCCTAGGATATATGTTTTTGTTGCTCAACGTCTCCTAAATGAATGTCGAGGCAAGTTATTGAGATTCACCTGGCGTCCTAATCTGATAGCATCTCGACTATTGACTCAACAGCATCAAGTCCCGGCTAAGGCAACTGCATTTTCGCTGGGCTCAAAAACGCTTGAGGCTTGTGTACCCCAATTCAGATGCATGAAAAGTACTCCATGGGCCAAACTTTCCGAAGACCATCATTTCGCTGTTTCTTATGTTTTTTCGTGAAATTAGGACGTAAAACTCCCACAAATATAATTTACATGACAGCTCTACATAAGCTGAGTTTTGGAAGTTGTTTTTACTTGAGATTCGCTTTATATCTGAGTTTAGTATTTGCTCGCAATCGAAATTTGGTTGAAATGCTTGGCATTTTGCTTGAAATCGAGAAGTGTCACTACTGTACTTGCTTTAATCAGCAGCTCGCTGCCATCTACTTTTAAGAATGTAAATAAGGGTAGTATGCATCATGGCGTAAGTACCTCTATAAAACGTTACTCTTTCTTAAGCGTATTGGAGTTTTAGCAATACGAGTGTAGGCCGCTTTATTCTCTGCCTTTCAATAGAGAGTTATCTCTATTTTAAGCCAGATTCTGCTTACAAATAAATATATGACATGACGGCTGATAAGGCGTCCTGTGCAGCTGATTACTCTATTCGTAATAGAAAAGGGGCTTGCACATTTGACCTTAGATGCAGCTGACTTTTTCGGTTCATCCACGTACCTGAAAAGGCGCTCATATAGTAAAGCTCACCTAGACGCATTTCTTCACAAAAAGGTGCAAAAATTTTCCCGATATACGGAAGAAAAATCAAATATTAACATCTGATTTTTGTATTTTATTAGCCTCCTGCATGACCAGCGCCAGAATAACAAGTTCCAGTCAACACCGCCTACGAGTGCCACGTCGAGGGCGCCATGTCATTCATAATAAAAAAAATAAGTGATAGAATAATTTAATTGTAAGAGCTGACAAAAGCAAAACATATCCAGCCAAAAAAATTGCCCCGTATATGCATGTTTTATTGCAAATGTCGGCGAAAGACGATAGTCTTGCATCTGAAGAGAGTGAACAAAACGTTTGTTTGGTGTTCTGCGCAAGTTAATTGGTGAATGGTATTATGGAAGCGCTGCGTTAGAGAGTTTCCATTCATGCAGCGAAGGCAAACGAGCGCATCGAGGCACGTTACACACGAGCGCTATCTGGCTGTTATCTTCGACAACGAAGGAAGGCGTGCGTGCCTACGGAGAGAGATGCGCACCTGTCTCGGGGGCGATAAGGTGTAGAACGAAAAGCGACGCGCAGGTGCTACCACAGCGTCGTCTTAGCAAAGCATTGGAAACAATTGCTTGCCTTTTTGAGCATCGTTTGCACTGTGAGCGAAGCGTGATAAATGCTATAGTCCTTAGGAAACTTATGTATGCCTTCTCTGGTATAAAAACACACAAAAATATTGACGTGTTCCTATGGTGGTTCAGATATGCACAATGATTGCTTTTTGACAATCGCACAAGTATGAACGCTCAAACTTCAGTAATATCAGTGGGTGCTGTGGATGGGTTTGGCCGATTGGCGTATCGTTTTAGGCGTCGTTACGGAGGACAGATAAATGTACAGATAAACAAATATATTAAAATTTTGGCGTCGAAGGTCCCCAAGAAACGCTATCGTCGTTGAAAGAGAGATGTGTGTGTGGCCAACACAGACACGATGGCTCCTTCGTTCATCCTCGCCGCAAACGCTAGGTAGCAGCAGCTGGTCTATACTCAATATTTTTATTTGGACTGAAGACGGTCGACGCAGTAGAAAAGAACCAAGATTGAACTAACTGATCACGTCTATTTATTCAATGATCTTTGTCAGAACTCTATCAGCAGGACCCTGTCTACACAGGACTTGCCTCGGCCGACCACATGGTGCTCCTCAAGTGTCCTTCACTTTCTGAAATACCGTTCTAGCATTGCGCAATATCATCGTCTGAATCATTCGGGCAGAAAGAGGCGGCTTGGGAGGATAGCTTAGGAACGCCGAAACGAACGTGGAACTTTGCTATATCAGCGGGGGACGAGGGCTATTGTGGTGCTTGGTTGTACACGTTATTTTGTCCGATTGTGTAATTATATGATATGTAGGGTTTAACATTCCAAAACCACCATATGATTATAAGAGACACCGTAGTGGAGGGCTCCGGGAATTTCGACCACCTGGGGTTCTTTAACCTGCACCCAAGTCTGAGCACACAGGCCTACAACATTTCCGCCTCCATCGGAAATGCAGCAGCCGCAGCCGGGATTTGAACCCGAGACTTGCGGGTCAGCAGCCGAGTACCTAAGCCACTAGACCACCGCGGCGGCGCCCAATTGTGTTTTCGGCGCTTACTTTTTTGTATTGAGCGCCTGCTTAGCATTCAGTAGGCAAGTGCTACATGAGTATTGTGCATAAGTGAAAGTAATGAACTTTTTTAGGTGGTTGTAGTATTTCAAGTTAGTATTAGTATAACCACACAAAAGTAATCTTTGTGGATCTTCTCGCAATATTCAAATAAAATTTGACCGTATGTGATCATTTGCTCTGAATAAAATGTATCTTAGTCCAGATATGGATACATTTTTAGATATACTTTTCATATAAAAACCAAGAACATATTTATGTCAATTTAAATACATTGACTCTATAGGCAAAAAATGATCAAATTAGCAAAGCGTTGATGTGTGATTCCATATATCACTTATTTAGTATTTTGATACTGTTATCTTCTATGTCGTGACCAAGCAGGTTGGCACTAAGACCCGCCATGACCCTGCATTGGTGAAAACACATTTAACGACTTAATTGTACTGTACTTATACCAAAGCAACGTGACTGCGAAGTGACATGCCATCATACCCCGAAGCTAATGCAAAAGGTCAACAAGTGACTGATTGTTAAGCAGCCTGAACCTCTGGTTAGCTACCCTGTACATAGGAAGAGGGAGGAAAGGTGATAAAAAACAGTGAACTGGTCGTTGACCCCACAACGAAGAAGGTAGTTTATTGGGGCCTTGAAACACTTGTTCAAGCGACCATGGCTTAAACTCTCTGGAAGAGCATATTGCCTCATGAATTAAACGACGCAAAAATTTCAAAAATTTGTCCAGTGCGAGTTGAGTTACAAAGATTCGTCACATGGTGCAATTGTATTCTTCCTTCTCTCGTCCCAACGAGAGCGTTGGAAGCTAAGCGAAGGAAAGGATGGCAGGCGCAAAGAAAAACGTCACGTGCGCCTCGTGAACTTGAGCACCTTTTCCTTTTGAAGACAATAGTCTTTCTTGGGGAGATTCGACGGAAAAGTTTTGATCAGTCTGTCTGTACATTTGTCTTTTTGTCCAGCCTTAACGATACCCTAAATGGCACCAAACGACCAACCCCCATCGACAGCGCCCACCAGTATTGCTCAAGCTTTAGCGTTCATAGTTGTGCAATTTTCAATTATAAGCAATTATTGCGCGTAACTGAGGCGCTCTAACAACACGTCGATGCTTTGTATGTCTGCCTTTATACTTGAAGAGGCACGCACAAGTAACTAAGGAATGTAGCGTTTATCGCGCTGCGCTGACAGTTGAATTCGATGCTCAAAATGGTGTTTCCAACGCTTTGCTACGACTACATGGTGGTGGCACCTGCCCGTCGCTTCGCGTTCTACACCTTATGACCTCCGAGACTGGCGCGCATCTTTCTGCGCGGGTGCGTACGCCTTCGTTTTTGAAGATGGCGCTCGTGTCTAACGTTCTTCGATGCGCTGGTTCGACTCCGCTACATGCTCGAGGCACTCTAACGCAGCGCCTCCAGAATACCACTCAACAATTTTCTTGCACCGAACATCAAATAAACGTTTTGTTTACTCTCTCACGACTCAAGACTATTGTCTTTAGACGCCATTTGCAGTGTAACATGCAGATTCAGGCCAATTTGTGTTTCTTCGAATGCATGACTTTTTCAGTGTTATCGCACGCCCACGCGTGGACAAGTCATGGTTTCCCGCGGTAATCTTCAACAACCGAGCGCGTCAGGTTCAAATCAGCCATTGTGTAGTAGAGGGTCTTACTACGAGTGATTTGGGGGCTTATTCGGTGATCTGTGGGGAGAAGAGAAAGCAATTTTTAGCTGACTTCGATAATTTATTGTGACTTTTCAGCCACGGAACGTATAATATTTGGCTCGCGTGTTGTCGGGAGCCTCTACTACCAATCGGGAGCGTTTTCTGACCATGCTCAAAAAGTGTTGCAGGGTCCCTTTAATGATTTCTTCAAAGGTAGAAAAATTCGAAACGCATTTAGGTAGCGCACGCTTCGTTAGCATTGTTCATTATTTAGACAAGTAACCGGTTTCTTTCTAATAAAAGGAAAAAATGATCAGTATGTTTTCAACGTGCAATATTTTTTTCGTACTTGCTAGTCATAGAAGCCTAGAACGAACTAAATCTACTACGACATGAGATACTGCCAAAAATGGGTGTTTAGAAGCTTTACGGGAAGTTGAAGCCACCGTTAATGACCACTTCGTTGATTAGCGAGCGTTTGAGCTGTTTCTACACATTACAGCATCGGTTTACGTTCTGTAGACTTCATGCTTGCTGTACCCAGTGTGTCTTTCAGGCTGTGTTGACGCCAAAATTGGTTTCTCTACGTCTTTTTTTATTCTTGTGGCGTATTTCCAAGGCTTTCTCTTTTGCACAACAGGCAAGCCTCCAAAAAGCTTGCTCGAAGCACGCTCCTTATGAAACTCATTAAGTGCGCAGAGGGTTCCGCTAGGTGACCCCCCTGTTACGTCTATGTTGAACGAAAGCCATAAGAAGTTTCGAATAGGGCTCTTGAAACGTTGTTTATGAGAGTGAACATTGCCTGAAGGTAATGACACCAATAAGAAATTCGTGAACATTAGTGGTTAAAGAAAGTTTTATTCAATTAAATATATATCTTCAAACAATACATGGTTGTAGTCATTAGGGCTGAGTATGTTCGTATTATTTCGTACTACGGTGCCCGCCCCAGCTAACCCGAGCCACATCGAGCCAGTGCGGTGTGTGTGTGTGTGTGTGTGTGTGTGTGTGTGTGTGTGTGTGTGTGTGTGTGTGTAACAGCCACGGCAATCCGGTTTTAAGATATGAGAAGCACTTACGGATATCTTGTCGTGTCATGTATAGTAAAGGTTCCTTCAGCAATAATCAATCATTTATTCAGTCACAATACGAGGAACTGCTTTATTCAGCCAGGCTCGATGTAAATCACACTGATGATGACATTTACAGATGACGAAGATCGAGAGTTGGTGATAAGTAAACAGAATGAAGAGCCGTTCGCCTGTCGCACTCACACTATACTTAACGTACCTAGGAACAGGAGGGAAAGGAAAGGCAGGGATGTTAACAAGTCCAGACACACAGGTACGCTACCCTAATCTGGGGACAAAATGAGGTAGTTTGAAATTGAGAGAGGGCAGAGAGAAGGGCATTCACACTTAAAGTTGTAAATCGCGGTAATCCTAACACTATTAGTATGTAAGCAGAGGCCTTAACGTGCCGAAGAACAACTATAAGGGCTGTGTGCTTGCGCAAGCAAAAATAACAAATGAGTGCAAACAATTCAATACAGTCAGTCTTCAGAAAGAAAACCTGAAATAAAAGTAAAAACGCGAAAAGTCCAAGTAAATGGACAATGGAAAGAATAAAAAGAGGAGAACAGAACCATGAATTGAGAGATAAAAATTATGTGGAATATCGTAAAATTGATATTATTTGTAATAATACTTATTATTGTTAGTATTATAATATTACCAGCTACAGTGATGCCAATTAGGAAATTCTAATGGAGTTCTTCGTGTGGTGTTGTATGACGTTCGGGGACATACTGAACGCTGATAATAACAAACTGTTCACAAGCAAATGAAAATACGACATAATATCCTTTGCAGCTGTGCCAACAACTGTCTTCGTGCCCTTTGGAGAGTGCTACAATGCGATGACTGTAGTGCTTCAATCGCAAACATAAAATCAAGCTTTCTTTTTCTTCTCAGTTTTTCTTGCCTATGCAGGAATGACGTCGACGACGGCTGCTGCCCCTTACTTTGGACTCTACTTGAGCGGCCAAACGCTGTGCGTTAGTGCCCAACAATCTTTACATTTTCTCTATTTCAGGTTTTTTTTATGTTTTTGTGTACTCTTGCCCTACCTTTGCCGCTCATGCACTTAGCCATGATTGCCCTTTCCCGGTGCAGCGGACACTATAAGGACAGAGCCGTCCGGGGCACCCTCCTGCAATAACACACGTTCTCCGACTCAGCTTAAAGCTGCGTCGTTTTCCTTTGAGTGCAATGTTTACACGTACACGACGTTCATAATGAACGGGTCTTTAACGGCTTGCTTTCTTTCACGTTTTCACCTGAAACGAACTTCGAAGTGCTTAAGCAAAACTTCTATTCCGTGAATATTCGTGGAAACCTTTATTAACATCCCCATCCGGCCATCGAGTTTGACAAAATGCGTTTAGCAAAAAAACTGGCACGAGCAAAAAAAAAAAAAACAAGGCAGCGCTTTTTGCGACAACGTGCCAGCATTGTCTGCTAAACGTTTGTTGCTCTTTACATATACTCTTTACGCATCGAATACTTGTTTTAAGCAAATGATTACCTAAAAGTTCTTCGCGAACGATTTTCCCCGTGTGTTTGTCTGGTACTAAAAGTTTAGTTATGTTCTCTTGAATGGTCCTGAGTTTCAGTTGATAATGAGCATTTCTTAATTAAAACAGCTCCTAATAAGTTTTATGTATTAAGGAAGGAACATGATATCTCTTTAGGAAGTTTACTTTGTCATTTTTTTTACGTTTTGGTATTCTCTTTCTGGCTTACCTGCTTTTGTTCGGCGACATAGCTATGCACGTATTCATAATGCATTCTTTGTGCGTGTACGGGGGAGGGGTCATCGATCTGCGCATACCCTAGGTTGGGTTGGTAACTTAGTTATATTGAACTTAAATTCCACAATTTTTATCCTCGACAATAGCACGTTGGGGGAAGGGGCTCAAAAATAAATAAAATAATATTAAATAATGCAATGCCCCTAGTTTTCCTCTGTGTGACTACAGCTGAACAATAATATTTTTAATCGTAGAAAAGCAGTTCAATGTGACGTCTTGCTTAGTTTTCGCATGTTAGGTAGTGAGTAGTCGCTCTTTTTAGTTTTTCAGGCGCGATTGCCGGCACAACAGTACAACAATGCCTGTAACATCACTCACCTGGAGCCGGAAAAGTTATCTCCTAACTTTATCCAGAAAACAGAAGAATATGTCTTGCCACATGGATCCGTCACGCCTATTTAGGCAGACGTGCTACGAAACAAGTTCACAAATCAGTGGTTTTGTGGCCGAGCCGATTTATTTACTGCCAGAGATTGCATCGGCATGCAAACGATCAGAGGCCAAGCGTTGAAGAAGCAAGGCTGGCACAAGTGCACCTGGTAAGCTGGTGTAATACGACTTTCGACTATTCTTTTTATGTGCTTGTCGTGTGACGCCTCTCTTACGTTGAGAAAAATATGCAGAGTATCTGCCATTACAGTCTTTTGTAATCGGGCACAGTTGCACATGACAGCTCCACGCAGCACCAACAATGAGCTTGGATGTATTGCCCCATATTTGTAACTTATGAGGAACCGCTTATAGTCAGAAAAAATTTAAAAACTGTTGGTGTGGGGATAAAATATCACCATTACATGAAGGGTGACACAGAGGGCTCGGATTTCTCGCTGGCGAAAAATAACCAAACTATTGCGCCATGCCAAATAGATCCCAAATGCTTGTAGATATGTTTCGCGGTCTCCTGCACATTCGACATGTGTTTAGCTATGTCTGCGCTAACATTATGTGAGCCCAGAAAAAGATTATTGGTCTTTAGAACAATTCAAAAACTGCAACAAGAGTGAGTACTGTGAATACAGCTGCTATAAAATGCAGCTTATCGACACTGGGAAAAGTCAAAACGTATTTGAGAAACCGGAAGGCTAAGGAGCAGCTTGATGGTCCAGCCCTAACGCCAATTCACTGGATGTAAATCAGTCTCGACGAAGTTATCGCTACCGCGACGCATTTTAATTGTAGCGTGAACTGCTCTCCTTGGCGAGGCTACATGCTCTTTCTTTCTTCTGAATTGACCTTTACTATATAATAAACCCATTAGCAAAGCCCTTCTTTAAAATTGCCTGCTGAAATGAATGTTAACATTCTGCCTCTTTTGTGTCAGGGAAGCATCTGTGATTCAGTTCTTTGTTGTCTAATAAAACTGTTTTGCTGGATATGTGTGTTCTTTTTTTTGAGTTCATCCCATAACATAGCTCCCGTTATTCTCGCAGGCCTGTTTTAGAACAAAGTATGAGAAGTTTGGAAGGAGAAAGCGTTCGGTTTTTTTTTTGCACACATGCGTAAATGAACGACTGGTTCCTTTGCGTTCTCCCTTCTCTCTATTTATGTCACTCATTTTTTAAGTTACTCATTTTGTATGAGACTTTTTGGTCGAGATTATTTAGTAGGAGAACATTATTTCCGGTGCACAAGCGGTAGCCTTGCTGCTATGTCATAATTTGCTTTCCATAGCTGATGAACTCACTTCTTGTGCTGCATTACACTTCGTTCTAAATTTTTTCCGATAACTTAGCACCTTCTATACTGCCGGGCAATTTTTTTTCAATCTGCTATGAAAAGATTTCCGAAAATTTAGGCCTTTCCCCTCCCCTCGAAGAAAGAAATCCTAGCTACGTGCCTTGTTGCGTGCGTGCGTGCGTGTGGAAGGGGTCGGATGGACACGCATAAAAACAGAAATTTGTTCACGCATGGGTGCGTACTTATTGGGCATTTATTGTTTTTACAAGTTTAAAACACGCTGAGGTGCAAGGAGGAAATACCGCATTTTTTATTTTCGTTCCCTGTTGGGTAAAACTGGCGACCATCAAATGCACACACAATTTTCGCATGGCTGACTTAATGTAGAAAAAAACTATTTACTCGGCGCCAGTTTCTTGTAGAAGTAGATTAAGCGCTTGAAATCGCTTTGTTAGGTATAGTACAAGAATTTAACATTTGTACACAGTTACTTAGTAATCGTTGATGATGAAGCTGCATTTAAAAGAGGTGTAAATGTCATAAATGTTGAAACAAGGATGTCTTGGGTTCAATTTCTGCTTCAAAATCCTTAAAAATAAGCGTATTCTAATTCTTTATCACTGCTTCAAGTTTGGCCAAGATCATGTGTGCTTGACATTCAGCCTGGGATCACTGAATCTTTTGTTGAATTACTCTTCTGATAACAGCGAAGTGGTCAAGAATGCAACTGTTCTTTCTAGCATTAGGTCCATTCACCCAGCATTAAGTTTATGCCCCCAGAACCCATCATCATTGAAGAACTGTGTGTTTGCTCAATTATTCGGATATTGCTCAAGCATGGGGCAAACTCGGACATAATAAGGCGTTGATTTAGATTGAGCTTGCTGACCTTCATAGTCACTAATCACAATTGACATTGGGCAATTCGAGCATGCATGAAATCTCACGCTTTTCTTCGTTAGCAACGATGATTGCAGACACTTAGCGGTACCTCTCTAAGCCCACTTTTATGTATTTTACTGTTTCTTGGATCACAACTGCATTACAGCGTCGTTACGTTCCAAATCGTCGTGTGAGTTTGGCACACTGTACTAATATTTAGCAAGTGAAAGGAGTAGTAGTAGTTAATACTTCGTTTAGAAGAGTGCTTTAATGCTGAACGAGATTGTTAAACGCCGCTGTCCTATTGTTCTCTCTTCCATGTGACTCAACCGCTATTCGATCAATTTTGAACATTGCATAGATTGTCTATGCCTATTCACGCATACAGACCGCTACGAAGGAGTGACGAAATCATCTCACGAGTGTAGAAACGTTGATTGCATTATAAGAAGTTATTTTCTGTGGATTATTAACTTTCTAATTACAAAATAAAAAGATTGCGTAGTTCCTGAAGTTTATTCGTTATGGTAGATTCATGGTCATCGTGACAGTGGAGGCGAGTTCGACTGATTTAGCGCACTTTTTTTAATTTTTAGCTCCAGCAATTTTAGGCAACTTTGTGCCCCACACAGTCACTGGTCTTACGCATTATATACTCAAATGGTGGCATCAGATGTTGTATTCATCTTCCGTAACTCACGGTCTTTTCGACGACGTTCTTCATAGGTGCAACGCACTTGTTCGAGCAAACCCCACAACAGGTACACTGTGACATATCTAATTGCGCAGTGAAGCGTTCCTAATGGCACGCATTATGCAACTATTCTTCCAAGATGCATAGGCATCCCTGCTTCTGCCGAAGCAAAAGCCTGACTCTCAACTCCGATGCTCACGGCAACAATGGAACAGAGCGAGTTGTGCGTTACTCAGGCTCGCTCGATGACAAACTGTCACGTCGAGGTGGCTAGCCATGTTTTCACAGCCGGCTCGGCTTATTGATTCCGCAAAGGACCCTGTGGCGTGACTGAGTCACGTATCTTTTGTCGATGCGAAGTGCAAGGCCAAAACAAGCGCGGCCGTTGTGGCGGCCACTGCAGCGAATGTATGAAGAAAAGCACTGCTCGTTGTGTTAGTTCCAGCGTTTTCACAACAAGAATTGTAGCACGCTGGGAGCAGACACGGCAAAATAGATACTCGAACAGAATTAGCATCCACGATCATAACATCAACAACAATACTAGTGATGTTAATGACTTTATTATAATATTATTATTATTATTAACATTATTATTATTATTATTATTATTATTATTATTATTATTATTATTATTATTATTATTATTATTATTATTACAGCAGTAGTAGTAGTAGTAGTAGTAGTAGTAGTAGTAGTAGTAGTAATGGACTTAACGTGAGAAAACCCCTACCCGATCTTGGCAAATGCTGTAGTGGAAGGCTGCAGAAATTATGAGCATCGGGCGTTCTTTGATATTCGTTAATATTGAGAAAAGTTATTCTTGTAGATGAAGATTACTTAGGGCGTTGTATACTTTTTCTACTTGAACGCACATTTTGGGGGGCAGAGTTTTAAGCATGCGATACAGAGGCGTGGCAAGAATTCTTTTTTAGAGTTGTGGCGCTAAAGAACTCGTTCTACTGAAATTCCGGCGTTGGTAGGGAGTGAAATGTATTGTTATCAGTGGCTAAAAAATTGATAATTGTGCAAATAGAATCAATATTGAAGATTTCAAGGTCTGAGTGAGAACCAAAGCCAGGCCATCTGTCTGCATGTGGGTGTTCTACTACAAAGCTGCGAGATCTGTTGAAAGTGCTCGAAAGAAAAAAAAACACTATATGGATGTCGCGCAAAAGAAGGAGTCTCCTTAATGCATCATATATTATGTTGTAAAAACGTAGAACCGAGCAGGCGCCGAAAATCTAGACTCAGCAAGTAGTCGGTGTTTTAAAGGCCCACGCATAAGAAATGGCTCACACGTATTAACTTATGAGTAGCCGCCTAACCATAAACTTAGTGTACAGTTTCATACCTTCGCGTGGTATTCCAATGGGCAATACTGGCCCTTTGTTGTTTCGCAAAAGGACTAATTATGAAGTAGGGAACACTAAACAACTTTTCTTGCAATATGCATTGATTGATATGTGGGGTTTATCATCCCTCAACCACCATCTGATTATGAGAGACGCCTTAGTGAAGGGTTTCAGAAAATTTCAACCACCTGGGATTTTTTGATGTGCACCCAAATCTGAGCACAGGGGCCTACAGGATATTTGCCTCAATCAAAAATGCAGCCGCCAGAGCAGAGATGTGATCCCGCGACCTACAGATCAGCCGCCGAGTACCTTAGCCTCTAGACCACTGCGGCGGGGCTTGCAATATGCATTCAAATATACTTTGAAACAGCAAATTCTACGCACGAAGTCGTCGGTTTTCTTACGACATAGTTATGTCATGCATCGCGAACTGATGTAGGTGTACCGTTAGCAAGAATATGTGCAGGCAAGTGTCTTCCCCCTTTACTTGCTCACGGGTAAAGGGGGTAAGGAGTTGGCCGATGTTCTACATGCGTTTAGGCGCCTATGTAAAACTGTATGTGTATCTAGTCACTTGCGCAATTGAACGAAATGCAGAGAGTTTCAGACTCCTTCACACCCGCACAGTTTCCTGCACACAAAATTCTGATGATCTAGATGTTGTAGTAAGACAGATGGATCTGGCCGCAAAAATGGCTGCGAAAATGCAATGACCGCCGTTGCAGTTTTCATTCAGCCCGAAAAAATCCCACCGTCTTAACGAAACAAACGATGATGGAGGAGCTTGCTCAGAACTAATCAGTAGAACCAGTGAATCCTCCGTACAACTCCTATACCATCATATAAAGACGTGAGACTTCATTGTAATGGTCATTAGGTATGCACTCATATACACAATTACTTACCATTTAAATGTAAATGCACAAATACTATTCTATATAAAGAAAGTGCAGAAATTTGTATATCGATTCAAATATATACAAGAATTTCATTACTGATTACAAAGGTGAAAGCAAATTGAGAAACAGAAATTTATTGACAAGATCAATTCAGGCCTGTCTCCCAGCTTTTTTTTGCCATAACAAACATTTTCTCTATCGGTAATACCCTACCCCGTATCCCCCCTTGATGTATTTCAAACTATAAGGAAATTTGTGCTCGGTGAAAAGTACAAGAGGATGCGAGAACGTTTGACGTACTAATGCATTGACGTTGATTGTGTCTGAAAGTGCGCCTTTCAAAAGTTCAGCTTTGTGGTAATTAAAAAGTGCCCAAGTGGCATGAGAAGGCTCTTTAGGTTTTAACAGCCAGACAAATCTCCTGTACCCACAACGCCTCGTTTTTCGTTACTTTGTCGAAAAGTTTCTTTACGGGAACTCCTGGAGCCAGCTAATCTGGTTTCACTGCATGCCAATGTATGCGCATGTACGCAGACGAGCTTAGTCCCACCGAGGCGACGTGTATTCGATTATGGCCAGATTGCGCCATTCGTAGCCTGATAGTTTGTGTCAAATTATTGACCGAAATAACTGGACGGACACGAGAGCGATGACATATCTATTGTGAGAGGCGCCGGATTCCGATCAAAAACTTGATGGGGCGTTGAGCTCAATCAGTGCTCGCGTCAAAGTCCACATGCTTGAGAGACGTGTCCATCTGTCCTCATTCTCTGGCGAGAAAGCTGCTCTTACTCAACGATGAAAGGCTCAAAGGGCTTCATCAATCAACGAGACAGTCCCATTGCTTGTTGATATGAATTTCATGGCATGCGGCACTTGCCTTTAGAAGAAACGCGGTGACTAACCAATTCTGATTAGTATGTGATCTTTCTCCACGGCATACGGGTTCCTTGTTCTAAGCCTACCCAGACGTACTTTTATCAAACTCTTTTCGATGGGACATGCCTTTTCCGAGTTGTATGTTATGCAAGGAACCTTGGAACAATAGTGATTGCGTTCAATCTTGTGCACTCAGCAGCGAGCTTCCAACGAAAGTCACATCTAATTTTAGTATCAAATTGCGAACACCTGACTAAGAGATTGTGATGTCTGGAATTGTAGACTGAACAAAGTGGCAAGCATAATCTAGGATAGTGTCATCATCACGAGAGAAAACGGACTTGAAGTAGTTGTTGAAGCTTTCTGCAATAGTGTTATAATCGGAGCATGATTGGTCATTTATAAGGAAGCAAGACTGAACAGATGAGTTCGGGTTAATAGACTTACAGAATTTGGTCGGGTTTTCTACCATAAACCATGACAATGTATTGTTGAAATAGAAATTTTTCGCTTCCTGCATTTTCGCCTTCAAAGTACACTTCAAAGAATTTAGCATTGGTGATCGCGCAACTGACAAAAGAGGACGACCTTTGCGAAGTCGCTTTATACGGCGAGTTAGTTGAATAATTTTCCGTGTGTACCACGGATGTTTTGGATTGCGTTTATTGCACTTTGGAGGCACAAAATTTATATGCACTCCTGCACAATACCATAAAAATGACCAAGGAGTACATTTAAATCACTGTGTTCACTGCTAGGAAAAAAATCTTCAATACTAGATGCCAGCGTATCGATAATGGAGTTGTCATCGGCACAACTAAAATCAAGCACACGCTTAAATTCAGGTCGTTTTGGCGGCCACACTATGTTGAGGCGCGCAATTACAGCATTGTGATCAGACGAACCTGTGACAACCTCACTGTGGTATCCCTTTTTGCAAAATTCGTCGCTTATGAAGACAAAGTCAAGTATTGAAATTTCACGGGTAGGAGGAGTGAGAATTTGAGTGAGGTCAAATGACAGTGCCATGTTACGAGCGAGTCACAAAGCTAGATGTCACGACCGTAAGATGCAAAATCGTTCCAGTCAATGCACGGGGCAGTGAAATCGCCAGTCAAAATTAATTTGCCTAGGTGAAGCTTGCGATTTAAAATATAGTTGGTAATATCAGAAAATCGTCAGAAGTTTTGTTTGGAGGGCGATAAATAGCTCCTACAGCAATAGTCTGGCCAAAAATTTTTAACTTGCAGCAGATAGATTCTGTGTTTGGTAGATCAGGAAGCAAAGAAAAGTCAATGTGCTTTTTGATAAAAAGTGCTACACCTCCTCCACGACCACTTAGTCTGTCTTTGCGTAAAATGACTTAACCCGGGGGCAAGATTTCAACATCTAAAACCGAATCATTTAACCAGCTTTCGGTGACGCAAATAATCGAGGGCTGGTGACACTCAATGAGCCAATTGAAGCTATCAATGTTGTTCGCTAAGCTACGTGCATTAATATTCAAAATGACTAAATTTTGATCAATACGCAGTCACTGTGGAAATCGTAGTTGACGTGAATGTAAAGGCGCATGCGCGGGCGGCCGCTCAGGCGCGTGTTGAGAATGTTTGACAGGGGTGCCGCTGGCTTCGTCCCAGCTATAACGGACGCTGTTCACGATAAAAGCATCGTGGCGAAGTCGAACTTTATCTGCATTTTTTCTGATGTCAACCGAGTGCTGCCACAAACACTTGCGTATTTGTCGAACACGTGCCAGCAAGTCTTCATTTATGTATATTTTTGATCCTTTAAGTTTTCTTGTGTTTCCTAAAGTTTGTGTCTTGGTACGAAAATCAATGAGCTTAATAATAACAGGTCGTGAACTACTATTCTTTCTTTGCGTTCCTAGCCTGTGCCACCGTTCAACGTTTTCACACTTGACGCCTAATTTGACATTTATGAGTTCATGCACATTTTCCAGTAGCTGATACGGAGTCTCTTTCTCCGTTTCCGTCAATCCGTAAATGATCAGATTGTTCCTGCGAAGGCGGTTTTCCAAGTCGTCGTTACGGTGGCCAAGAGTTTCAACAGTCTTTTTTAGGTTCCTCACAGTGCTTTCGAGCTCGTTCAATCTAGACACCAGGTCCGCAGCCGCAGCTGTCCTTGCCTCTACGGTATTTTACCTACTATTGAGAGCCGCTACTGTAGTAGTGAGCCTAGCTATGTCCTAGCTAATTTTTTGCTGACCGTCAAGCAACTCCTTCAGCATATCTTCGATTTGGGGACCAGGATTAGACTCGACGTCTCCAGAAATCAAGAGTACCATTCTTAGCCAGCACAAAATTGAATTCACAGCGCATGCGCAAGGCAGGGGGTCCGGCAGCAGCAACAAGAAACGGTAATCGCTTATGTAACACTTGAAATGGTAGCGACCTGTAAAATCAAGCAAACTAGCTTGTAGCGATCGGACGCCATGCCACCGCCGGACCCACTGAAGAAGAGCTGTCGGAATGTCGTTCTTATATACACCGCTGATGCCATAGACGTCACTGCAGCACCGTACCATGTGCCGTAGAAGCAGTCCCATTCAAGTCCGTAACCGGTGCCCGTGATAAACGCCGATGATAAATTGGAAGCTTGAAAAGCAGGATCGGTCGAGGCGTACCCGGCCCAGGAAGAAAAGCACGGCTCGTTGTGTTAGTTCGAGCGTTTTCACAACAAGAATTGTAGCACGCTGGGAGAAGAAACGGCAAAATAAATACTCGAAAAGAGTTAGCATCCCCAATCACAACAACAAAAACAACAGCAATAATAGTGATGGTAATGATTTTATTATTATTATTATTATTATTATTATTATTATTATTATTATTATTATTATTATTATTATTATTATTATTATTATTATTGTTACAGTAGTAGTAGTAGTAGTAGTAGTAGTAGTAGTAGTAGTAGTAGTAGTAGTAGTAGTAGGCTTAACGTGCGGAAATCCCTGCCGATCATGGCAATGCTGTAGTGGAAGGCTGAGGAAATTGCGAGCATCGGGCTTTTTCGATATTCGTTGATATTGAGAAAATTTATTCTTGGAGATGAAGATTATTTAAAGCATTGTATACTTTTTCTGCCTAAACGCACATTTTTTTTTGGCAGAGTTAGTGTATGCGATACAGAAGCGTCGCCAGAATTGTTTTTTAGAGTGATGGCGCTCAAAAAGCTCGTTTTACAGTGATTCCGGCGTTGGTTGAGAGTGAAATATATTCTTAATCATGAATAAAAATTGAGAATTCGGCAAATAGAATCACTATTGAAAATTTCAATGTCCGAGCGAGAACCGAAGCCAGGCCGTCTATCTGTCTGCATGTAGGTGTTCTACTAAAAAGCTGCAAGGTCTGTTTAAAATGCTCGAAAAAAAAACACACGCTATATGGATGTTGCTCAAAAAAAAAGCGTCTCCTTAACGCCTCATATATTATGTTGTAAAAACGTAGAACCACGTCAGGCGTCAAAAGATCTGCACTGAGCAAGAAGTTGGTGTTTTAAATGCTTACGCATTACAAATGGCTCTCACATATTAACCTATCAGCAGCCGCAGAATCATTAAAATAGTAAACAGTATCATATCTTCGCGTGTTACCCCATTGGGCGCATACTGTCTCTTTGTTGTATTGCGAAAGAACTAATTTTGAAATAGAGAGCACTAAACAACTTTTCTTGCAATATGCATTGATTGATATGTGAGTTTTGACATCCCTCAACCACCATATGATCATGAGAGACACCATAGTGGAGGGTTTCAGAAATTTTCGACCACCTGGGATTCCTTAATGTGCACCCAAATCTCAGCACAGGGGCCTACCGCATATTTGCCTCCATCGAAAATGCAGCCGCCACAGCCAGGATGTGATCCCGCGACCTGTGGATCAGCAGCCGAATACCTTAGCCTCTAGACCACCGCGGCGGGGCTTGCAATATGCATTCAATTATACTTTGAAACGGTGAATTTTACGCGCGAAGTCGTCGGCTTTCTTACGGCATAGCTGTGTCAAGATCGCGAACTGAAGTAGGTGTCCCGTTAGCAAGAATATGTGCAGGTAAATGTCTTGCCCCTTTACCAGCTCGTGGGTAAAGGGGGTTAGAGAGTTGGCCGATGCTTTACATGTGTTTAGGCGCCTATAACAAACTTTTTGTGTATCTAGTCACATGCAAAATTGAACACCATTCGGAGAGTTTCCGACTCCATCACACCCGCGCAGTTTCCTGCATACAAAATTCTGATGATCTAGATGTTGTAGTAAGACAGATGGGTCTGGCCTTGCAACTAGGCTGCGAAAATGCATTGACGGCAGTTGCAGTTTTCATTCAACCCGAAAAAAATCCCACCATCTACACGAAACAAACGATGATGGAGGAACTCGCTCAGAACTAATCGCGAGAACCAGTGAATCCTCCGTACAACTCTTCTACCATCATATAAGGGCGTGAGACTTCGTTGTAAGGGTTATAAGGTATGCACTTATATACACGTTTTACCATTTAAATAACAATGCACAAATACAATTATATATAAACAAAGTGTAAAAATTTCCATAACAATTCAAATATATACAAGAATTTTATTACTGGTTACAAAGCTGAAAACAATTTGACAAGCTGAAATTCATTGACAATATCAATTCCGGCCTGTCTCTCTGCTTTTTTGCCATAATAAACATTTTCTCTATCGGTAATACACCATGCCCTATCCCCCCTTTATGTATTTCAAACTTTGTAGAAATTTGTGCTCGGAGGAGAGTACACGAGGATGCCAGATCGTCTGACGTACTAATGCATTGACGTTGATTGTGCCTGAAGTGCGCCTTTCAAAAGTTCAGCTTTGTGGTATTTATAAAGCACCCAAGTGGCGCGAGTAGGCTCTTTAGGTTTTAGAACCACACAAATCTCCGTTAACAATAACGCCTCGTTTTTCGTTACTTTGTCGAAGATGTTTCTTCACGGGAGCTCCTGGAGCCTGCTAATCTGGTTTCACTGCATGCCAATGTATGCGCATGTACGCAGACGAGGTTAGTCCCACCGAGCCGACGTGGATTCGATTATGGCCAGAAAACGCCATTCGTAGTCTGACAGTTTGTGTCAAATTATTGACTGAAATAACTGGGACGAACACGAGCGCGATTACATATCCATTGTGAGAGACGGTGGCTTCCGATAAAAAAAATTGATGGTGCGTTAAACTCAATCAGTGCGCGCGTCAAAGTGCACATATTTCAGAGACGTGTGCATCTGTTCTCATTCTCTGGCGAGAAAGCTGCTCTTACTCAACGATGAAAGGTTCAAAGGGCTTCATCAATCAACGAGACAGGCCCATTGCTTCTTGATATGCATTTAATGGCATGCTGCACTTGCCTTTAGAAGAAACACGGTAACTAACCAATTTTGATGAGTATGTGACGTTTCGCCATGGCATACGGGTTCCTTGTTCTAACCGTATACCCAGACGTACTTTTATCGAACTCTTGTCGACGAGAGATGCCTTTTCCGAGTTGTATGTTATGCAAGGAACCTTGGAACAATAGTGATTGCGTCCAATCTTGTCAACTCAGCAGCGAGCTTCCAACGGAAAACCCATTTCAAACCAACTGTGCCTCAGCTGCAGCATTGCACGATAGTTCTTGTGCTGGAGTTCTTATATTTTTGTACGGCTTGTGGCTCACAGTGGTCGGACTCTATAATGTGTATGCCACGCAAACATTTATCCGCTAATCAGGACACGTTAGGCCAAAAGGATGAGCTAGATTTAATGTTAAATTTCGCATGGCTAGAGTGAACTACTTTTTTGTTGCTTTCAAATATGCGTAATCATGATACCATACTAGATACTCAGCATGTATCTAGCTTTATTACTGAAAATCTTTTCACACAGCTTGTGCTTGCATGGATAAAAATTAGAAAAAAAACGGAAATAAATGTGAAGTATATGACTGCACAAGAAGAAAACAAAACAAGATAGAACAATTAATCCGGTATAACCTGTTTGCTTTTGTGCTTGATGACTAGACTGTTTTATTATTTCAGCGCTATATTGAACTGTATGTGCTCTCTCAAGTGTGCTCGTAATTTCATCTTCCGTCCCTCTCTTCTACTCATTTTCTCTCTTTTATCTCTTCCTATGCTGAAAGTCTAAACAAGACACCGGATGTGTGCACTTGTTTCCTTCGGCACATCCCCCTTTTCTTGTTTCTGCATCACTTCTTTCAAAATACAAAACGAAGAGCCCTCTTGAAAGGTCGATCCGCAGGTCGCGGAATATAATCCCGGCTGTGGCGGCTTCATTTTCGATAGAGCCGAAAATGCTTGAGGCCCATGTGCTTTGATTTATGTCTACGCTTAAGAACCCGAGATGGTCGAAATCTCCGATGGTCTCCACTAGGGCGTCTCTCGTAATCATATAGTGAATTTGGGACGTTAAACCTCAAGTATAATTATTATTATTAGTTCTCTCCCCCACTGTAGGCACGGTAGGGTAGCCAATTAGACTTGCGTCTGGTTAACCTCGCCACCTTTTCTAGCATTTCTATATCTCTTTCTTCCTCTATTATTTTATATATATATATATATATATATATATATATATATATATATATATATATATATATATATATATATATATATATCAGCACAACACGTCACATCTTCATAAAGATTCTTGTTTGGACTCGGCCCCCTTGACAATAATAATGATGTCATGATACAAATAGTAGTACGATGAAGTTCATACATATTCTGCCGATGATTGATTTGATTGATATGTGGGGTTTAACGTCCCGAAACCACTATATGACTAAAAGAGACACCGTAGTGGAGGGCTCCGGAAATTTAGACCACTAGGGGTTCTTTAACGTGCACCCAAATCTGAGCACACGGGCCTACAACATTTCCGCCTCCATCGGAAATGCAAATATTCCGCTGATAAAGAAAACAAATTTCGTTACGCAAAAGTGTAAAACGCGAACGTGATACATACATAAAATATTAGGCATGTTTAACAGTTAACCCGCTTCACGTGCCATGACAAACTGTTTGCCTCTGCGTAGGCATCCTCACGCTATGAAAGTAACTTATCCCGGCGAGATACTTGGACGACTTTGGCGTGATCACTTCTTTCCTTGGAAAGCATCAGAAAATCGGCAGAAGGAATGACGTTGTCCACATCGTATAGTTTACCATTCGCTATGATATTGCTCATTCAATCATTCAATATGACGACGGTGACCAAGACATTCCTCGTACATCCTTGATTTTGTTTGGTGCCAAATACTCAAGTTTTCTTAATATCGTCAGTAAAATCAGGTGCCTGTGGTTATCCACTACTGTTACTATCACGACTACCACGACTATTACTACTACTACTGCTACTACTACTACTACTACTACTACTACTACTACTACTACTACTACTACTACTACATACGTCGCGGACGCAAGACCCACGACATAAAGAGCTTCGCCCCTAAAAAGCGTGCATGTTTGGCGTCGAAGGACTCTCGTTCTTTCAAGGAAGGATGAGCTAAACCAAATAAATGCGAAGCACTAAGTCAAAAAATTGAAAAACAAGTGTAGAAAAGAGCGGGTATGTAGCGTGTTGGGTGACCAACGTCGTGGCATGCGAGTATGACGCTCTTGAAGAAACAAAATAAAATCAAAGCTGAATCAGTCATTCACAGCTCCCGTTCGCACTTCTTTTTCTGTATTTTCAAGCAATTAAGGCTTGCTGAAACTATCACAATCATCTGCTTTAGGGTTCCAGCGTTTTCGCTTTATTCTTTAAATCATCTCCTTTTTTCTTCCTTACTTTTCTGTGCCCCTTATCCTTCTTCAGTGCAGGGTAGCACACCAGAAAATGTCCTTCAAGGTAAATATCCTGCCTCGCACATAACATTTCTCTTTGTTTCCGGAGGTTGGAATGCTCGATAAAGGAAACAACAAGTATCGCTAGCGAAAAGCTACAGACAGACAGACTGAACAAATGCATGGTGCTGAAAATCTTTCAATACAACACGTGCCACTCGCGTTGCGAGTCCACAACATGAGCAACTCTGAGGGCGTTACAGTTGCTGCAAGCAACCGGACTAAGTGACAAAACTCTGATTGTATACATTTTGCTATCAGTACTGAGACGATGATCCACTGCCGATGTATTTGAAGAAGATGCGGCAATCCGTGCCACCCGTACACGAAGACTGCAGAGCTCCGTACGGCCTTCCTTGCACTCCTAAGTAATTGAGAATTTTGTTTTTTTAAGAAAACAGTCTGCTCATTAAATTGGATCCTTCCACATTACCGACCCATCCCCCAAATACTGGTTTGTCCTGGGTTGTATGTACGCTTTTACGAGCTTTTCATAGGGGCGAAACACCTTACGTTCTCACAATATTGGTCCAGTCGCTATAGTCTGCAGTAGATGTAGAGCCGGTGCGTGCGAAATTTTTGAGGGCAGCGGAAGGATAATCAAAAAGCTTCCAACAAAAAAAATAAAAGTCTAGAAGTACGATAGAAAACCAATACTTAACCACTCATCAGTCAAAGCACACAACAGAAAAAAAAACGTTAACAAGAAGAAAATAAAAGTGTCTGAACAAGAACTACATGTAAGGCTACAATTCAGGACCCGGTGCGCACTGTTTCGTTAGACCATAATTTAATTCAATGATGCTTTGTGATTGGTGAACATAAATTTGAATGTAGCTGTCAAGCGGTGATGCCTTTGGCGAGCCACGGGACGGCTTTCAGCTCTCCCATAGTAGAGTACTAAGTACTCTAAATCGTTAATTACTTTTCCTAAACAAATTGCTGACGAATAATGTAGAGGTACCTTGCGACCTACATTATTTTTAGTGGGACGGCTAACTGCTCAGTTGCGAGGCTGTGTAGACTTTGGCAAAACCTATGTGAGGCCGTAACTGCCAATCACCGCCAGCGTGCTTTGTGGCCAATACTGGGGAGAATGAGACGAGAGATCCTTGCGTTCTCCTCTTAGGAGCTTTTCTTCCTCGGGGAGCACAATGTTCTGCGGCATTGGTCGTGCCATTTCGTCAGTGCTAAACACGAAATGGTAAAACTCATTTTTCTACAGGCGTGGTGCTAAGCAGCGCCCATTGAGTAGTTGTTCATGATTCCGTTTGTAAGCAATTGTGTTTTGTTTCATCTATTGTGTCGTTATACCGTTCATTGTATCATAATTTCGCATGAATTCTTGTGTACACGTATGCCAACAATGTCATGTATGTTAGAGCAACGATGTCTTTCTTTGAACGTAGTGAAGTTGGTCATGGTACATAGATCTGTCGAAGTATATGTGCGCATTACTGGAATGCTATGGAGTTTAAAACATTAGAGACGTCAATTCACACTCTACCTTGGGCGTTTACGCCCTGGAATGCTATGGAACTTTTGTTTTTTGTACATAGTGTAAATAAACTTTTTCTAAACACATAAATCGCTGACGAATATTATAGAGGTACCTTGCGACTTACATTTTGTTTTTAGCGGGACGGATAGTCGAGTACGAAGTACTCAAAATTGTTCAACATTTTTTGCCAAACACATAAGTGTGCAGGGGTTCAGTAACTCAGTAACGCGAGACGAAGTTATCAGCGTAGCCCACGCGGAACATTGTGATATTCTGTGTTTACAAGGAACAATTTTTTTTTTATCATTGGCCACGTTCGTGGGCCACGTTCGTGCATTGAAACGTGCATTCAATTAAGACTATTACTTTTCTTTCGCAACATCTCGTTTCAGTGAAGTAGGGATTATTATTTTAACCACGCTCTTCTGCGCACTCATCATACTTTCTATGACGGGATCAGACGGATATTGCCTTTTGGCTGCTTCCTATCATCTTCCAAGCAGCGCGTTTTGTGTATTTATGGGGCAGCTCATGCAGTGATATCTAACATTTTCTTCCGTGACCTGGAAAATATTTTCTAGATGATCGTCATGTCACACTCACTGGAGATTTTAATTGTGTATTTGACGCGTGAGCTGACGTGCAAGCTAGGTCCAGGACGGGCTCTCTCTGATTTGAACGCGCGGGAGCTGCGCAATCTGGTCCAACACTTTTCCTTGACAGATACGTATAAACTAGTGCAGGCACCAGAACATGCCAGGACTTGGCGGTGTAGCACATTGTCTAGTAGGTTGGATTGTTTCTATGTGTCGAGCGCACTAGTTCCTTAAAGGGCCACTCACCAGGTTTGAAAATTTTGAGCTGACAAACGCAAGGCAAATACGAGTCGTTCATGATCACGTCTGCGAAAGTTTGCTACGCTATGCGCCCCGAAAATGAGTCAAATTTCAAGATAAAGGCTGCCAACCCTCCCCTCTGCCGGCACACACCTAGAGAATGAGGGCATGACGTGGGCGTAGGAATGGCCCTACGTACACGGCAATGCAGTGACGTTGGTCCTCTACGTAGACGACTCTGCTGTGACGTCGTCAACAGTATACCACGTGGCATGGCAAAAATTGTTTAACACAACATGCGTAGTTTATGTATTTGTTGCTTTAAGAGATTAATAAAACATGAAATAAATTATAAGACGCAATAAAAATTGTGCGCGTTTTTGTTTCATTTTTCCCGGGAAATACTACGAGATGCAAGGCTAGTGTGCCAGTGTTTCGCATGCGTTCGTGTCCCCGCGGTCAGCACATTAGGCAGATGACCACCGTGGAACGCTCCTACGCGTTCGCGCACTCATTGTGCTCATATACTCTACCGCGTCTAAGCCAGCGTTTCCAAACCATCCCCCAGAATGAGGCAGAAAACCATAGAATAACACAGGTCAACAAAGCAACGCTGCTTACGTGCTCGGGGGTTGGACTTGTTTGGGCACGTAACATGTCTTACGGTTTGACCTCCAAGGGGTGCTGGTGGGAGAATTCTCCTGCGCGTTGTTGAACAATAAAAAATCGCAGCGTTCGCGTTCATCATCATCATCATCATCAGTCTGACTACGTCCACTGCAGGACAAAGGCCTCTCCCATGTTCCGCTAGTTAACCCGGTCCTGTGCTTGCTGCTGCCAATTTATACCCGCAAACTTCTTAATCTCATCTGCCCACCTAACCTTCTGTCTCCCCCTAACCCGCTTCCCTTCTCTGGGAATCTAGTCAGTTACCCTTAATGACCAGCGGTTATCCTGTCTACGCGCTACATGCCCTGCCCATGTCCATTTCTTCATCTTGATTTCAGCTATGATATCCTTAACCCCCGTTTGTTCCCTAATCCACTCTGCTCTCTTCTTGTCTCTTAAGGTTACACCTGCCATTTTTCTTTCCATTGCTCGCTGCGTCGTCCTCAATTTAAGCTGAACCCTCTTTGTAAGTCTCCAGGTTTCTGCTCCGTAGCTAAGTACCGGCAAGATACAGCTGTTATATACCTTCCTCTTGAGGGATAGTGGCAATCTACCTGTCATAATTTGAGAGTGCCTGCCAAATGTGCTCCACCCCATTCTTATTCTTCTAGTTACTTCAATCTCGTGGTTCGGCTCTGCGGTTATTTCCTGCCCTAAGTAGACATAGTCTTTTACAACTTCAAGTGCACTATTACCTATCTCGAAGCGCTGCTCCTTGCCGAGGTTGTTGTACATTACTTTCGTGGAATCGGCAATGACGTGGAATCGTAGACGTGGAATCGGCAATGAGTAAGGTAAAAACACAGTATACTATAGTGACGGGCGACTTTAATGCAAAGGTAGGGAAGAAGCAGGCTGGAGACCAGGCAGTAGGAGATTATGGCATCGGTACTAGAAACGCCAGAGGAGAGCTACTAGTAGAATTCGCAGAACGCAATAATTTACGGATTTTGAATACCTTCTACCGAAAACGAGAAAACCGCAAGTGGACATGGAGGAGCCCTAATGGCGAAAATAAGAACGAAATAGTCTTTATAATGAGTGCACACCCTGGAATCGTGCAGGATGTGGAAGTGATTGGCAAGGTACGATGCAGTGACCATAGAATGGTACGGTCTCGAATTCGCCTAGACTTGAAGAAAGAACGACAGAAACAGATACGCAAGAAGCCAATCAATGAGCTAGCACTGAGAGGGAAAGTACAGGAATTCAGAGTGTCGCTGCAGAACAGGTACTCGGCTCTTAGTGAGGAAAGCAACCTTAGCGTAGATACAATGAATAATAATCTGACGAGTATCATTACGGAGTGTGCAGTGGAAGTTGGAGGCAGGGTAGTTAGACAGGACACTGGCAAGCTTTCCCAGGAAACGAAGATCCTAATTAGGAAGCGTCAAATTATGAAAGTGTCAAGTACAACAGACAAAATAGAACTGGCAGAGCTTTCGAAGTTGTATAATAGACGTAAGGTATGCGATGTAAGAAGGTATAACATGGAGAGAATTGAACACGCTCTAAAAAATGGAGGAAGTGTCAAAGCATTGAAGAGGAAACTTGGGATAGGCAAAAGTCGGATGTATGCACTAAGGGACAAAGAAGGCAAAATAACTACCAATATGGATGGGATAGTTAAAATAGCGGATGAGTTTTACAGAGATCTGTACAGTAGCCGAAACAACCACGACCCTATTACTATAAGAACTAGCAGTAACCCAGATTACACCCCACCAGTAATGATAGAAGAAGTCAGAAAAGCTTTGGAGAGCATGCAAAAGGGCAAAGCTGCTGGTGAGGATCAGGTAACATCAGATCTGCTGAAAGATGGAGGACAGATTGTGTTAGAAAAGCTAGCCACACTGTTTACGAGGTGTCTCCTGACGGGAAGAGCGCCAGAGTCTTGGAAGAACGCTAACATCATCTTAATACATAAGAAAGGAGATGACAAGGACTTGAAGAATTACCGGCCGATCAGCTTGCTCTCTGTAGTATACAAGCTATTCACAAAGGTAATTGCTAACAGAGTAAAGAAAACATTAGAATTCAATCAACCAAAGGAACAAGTAGGATTTCGAACAGGCTACTCAACAATTGACCACATTCATACCATCAATCAGGTAATAGAGAAATGCTCAGAGTATAACCAACCCCTATACATAGCCTTCATAGATTACGAGAAGGCGTTTGATTCAGTAGAAATATCAGCTGTCATGCAAACACTGTGGAATCAGGGCGTAGATGAAGTATATATAAACATTCTGGAAGAAATCTAAAGGGGATCAACTGCTACCATAGTGCTTCATAAAGAAAGCAACAGAATACCAATCAAGAAGGGTGTAAGGCAGGGGGACACAATTTCCCCAATGCTATTTACCGCGTGCTTACAGGAGGTTTTCAGAAGCCTAGAATGGGAACAGTTAGGGATAAGAGTCAATGGAGAATACCTTAGTAACCTGCGCTTCGCCGATGACATTGCATTGCTGAGTAACTCAGGGGACGAATTGCGTTCGCGTTAACTAAAAGCCAAATTCTTCTGTCTCTCATTCCCTATTAGCAGCCATTGGCATGTACATTGAGCAGTATCTGACAAGAAAAAGTTGCTACGTTATACTTGCTGGATGAAACCTCCCTTGTTTCAGAAAGGTTTAGCGAGCGTTGGACCGCAGTGCCATGAATACAGTGAACTAATATATACCATAAACTCGAGGTGGTTAAAGGTGGGAAGTAGACACGAAGCGCCAGCCGTAAGAAAGTGTGCGTGTGCCACCTCTCGTTTAGTCTTTGAAATGTCTGCTGGATGGCGGTGCTTCTATATGCGGCATATATAATGAAAAGATGCGAGATTGTTGTACTTGGAGTGTTGACTAGATGGACGAATGTACACACAGACAGATGCATGGACGGACGCACGGATGGCTGCACGAACCTATGGACGCATGGGCGGACGCAGGGTGGATGCATGGACATAGCTTTATATTTAGCGTCATGGCAGCATTTGGCTTCTCCCAAAACCTCATTGAGCTTCTCAGAAATGCATACCGAAATATATGCAGCACGTTGTTTCTTGATAGTTTGAAGAGTGCGCCGTTTTCTGTTACCCGTGGTGTTCGCCAGGTTTGTCCTTTATCCAATGCACTTTTTGTACTCAGCCTCAAATTTTTCCTTTGCTCCCTAATCACTGATGCATACGTTCGAGGCCTTCTTCTTCCAGGTAGTATAGTGTCGTGACGGTGACAACATTTGCTGATGACGTCACGTTTTAATTGAAGAATAAGGACAGTTTATCCCGTAGTCTACGACTTTCTGCGGAGTATGGCATAATATCAGGTGCTGGGATAAATTTTTCAAAATGTCGATATTTATTCATTGGTTCCCCAAACGCCTGCCTAAGTACTTTCTTCAGTCTACAAAAAAGTGACTCCATTCGCATTATGGGGCTTGAATATACTTGCTATGCATAACAGCCTCCTTGTGATTTTCAGCAGTCTAAGTTGTAAATTGACTCGTCCGGGAAGCACAAGGGTATGATTTATCGATGCTCGAAGGAAGCTAATCAGCACAGACTGTGTTTTGCGGCCATGCATGGTACATACCTCATGTCGTACAGCCCCCACTACGAATCACTAGGTCGTTGCAATATCTCATTTGCTCATTTTTCTGGTCAGGTGGAACAGAACTGGTTTGCCAAGCAGCACTTGGGTAAACAAGAAATGGCGGCAGATTTTCATATTCATGAGTGTCTGTTCGCTGCAGGCTGCTTGCCCTGAGATTCTTACTTAGGTTGTTGCTCGAGGATCAACGTCCCACGCGTGATCCTGCATGCTATATCTTAGGCAACAAGATACGCCATTTAATACCAGATGCACGGCTTTATGCTCCACCGCCAACACTTAAAGTGCCTGCATTTTGTTCAACGGCAGTAGCATTTTATCGACACGCGCAGCAGGTTTGTTCCGATGCGGACGTTTTCGAAAGCTGCATTGTAGATACAACGGCAGCTCTTCTGCTTGCTCTGGTTCCTCCAGCCCATCTAGCATGATCGAGACATGTATTGTGGAGCGCGATATTGGTATCGTTTATGCTTGGTCACCTCCTTGACATCATGTGGCTTCTGCTATCGTTGGCTTCTGACGAGGTCGGTCCTCAATTTATATCGTCATTGACTTAGTGACCTCTGTTCAGCAACAGAAAGCTAAGAAGCGGCTGTCGGTCGCTCTGTTCTTAGTGCCTATGACAACGCGACCCATGAGGCTGCTCTCAGTGTTCTTGAAGCAGCTAAACTTCTAGGTCGTGTCTTTCGATGGGTAAAATGTTACCTCACAAAGAGATCCATGTTCATTCTAACCTAAGAGGGGCCTACGAATAAGCATTTCTTAAGTCGTGGGGTGTCACAAGGCCGTGGTTTGGCTCAGACTCTTTACAACTTGGTTCTCGTGGGGCTCACCAAAATGCTGCCACAGACGGCCTATATATCTCTCTACGCTGATATCTGCATTTAGGCGTCCGGAGTGACACGGCCTCAAGTGCGCGCAAGGATATAGAAAGTGACAACAATGACATCGGCATACTTTCTCCAGCAAGGTTTGACTATTGCCACAGGAAAATGCGCCGTGGTGGCGTTCACACGGAAACCGATGCCTTTCTACCCATTGTGCATCGATGGCATATCAATCACATATAACAGCAGTCATAGATTCTTAGGTTTCATCGTAGACCGTGACCTAACCTGGAACTCGCACGTCACATACCTAAAGAAAAAGCTCATTGGCGTTGAGAATGTATTCAAGTTCATCGCCGTAAAATGATGGGGCCCATCCTTGCACTCCATGTTGCATCTTTCTACATCCCTCTTTCTTGGAATTCTCCTGTACAGCCTTCCTGTCCTGTCCAACACGTGCAAGACTAACATCCGTGCACTACAGAGCGTACAAGCCCAAGCACTTCGGACATGAATTGGCCTTCCAAGATGCTCATCGACAGTGGCAGCTATTGTTATTTCACAAAAACAACCGGTCACAACGCATATCATTGTCGAGACGCTGAGAGCGCACATTCAGCACTTATCACGGCTACCATCCCATGATTTAGCCTGTATGACAGCGTGGAGGCCCTATTCTTCGTTCTGCGGTATGCATCCAGAAGCTGCGTTATGGAGTCTCCGTTTATATGACGTGTGCTTGTCAGTTCCAGGAATGGTTAAAAAGGCACGCATGTCACCGCTAGTCCTGAAGTAATTGACTTTGCGTCTGTTGGACGAAAGGTACTTCGACCGCATACATGTTTACACCGATTCTTTCACTAATTTCTACAGCTCTACAGGAGCAGTGCTTGTTCCATCTGCTAATGCGTTGCTTCAGTACAAATTTTCTCACACCACGACGTCGACAGCAGCAGAGCTCGTAGCGCTTCAAGGTGCAGTACATTCTTCGGCAGCAACCAAACCAATAGGCCAGCTTTTGCGACTCGAGGTCAGCCTTACTGACACTACTGTTTAGCCCCGCAGCGGTGGTCTAGTGGCTAAGGTACTCGGCTGCTGACCCGCAGGTCGCGGGATTGAATCCCAGCAGCGGCGGCTGCATTTCCGATGGAGGCGGAATTGTTGTAGGCCCGTGCGCTCACATTTGGGTGCACGTTGAAGAACTCCAGGTGGTCGAAATTTCCGGAGCCCTTCATTACGGCATCTCTCATAATTGTATGGTGGTTTCGGGACGTTAAACCCCACATATTAATCAATGACACTACTGTTTGTTCTGCAGCACGGGTTACGCGAACAATCAGTATATCAGATAAGGCACGACCACCACGAAGCGCTCAATAAAGGTCACGTTATTGCATTTCAGTGGTTGACGAGTCATTGCGGTATTGTCGGCAATGACCGCGCGAATGAAGCTGCTTGAAGGTCTCTTGACCAAGACCTGCGTACGCCCATACAATTCTTCAGAACGGACGCTGCAAGGCGACTACAATTACTTGCCCGCCGTATAACTCTACAACAATGGAATGTGCCGGGTTTCTCCAACACGCACCTGTACTCGATCGACCCAAACTAGCAACATTGTTTGCCATCCAGGCCCCCACGATGTATTGAGTTTTTAGTGTGTCTCATGAGGTTGGGCGTAGCATTTACGAATGCGTACTCTCGTCTTCTAGGAATGGCCGGTATGCAACATCTGCACCTGCGAGGAAACGCTCGAACACATTCTATGCCATTGCCAAGCATACCACTCTGAACGACATATTATGGAAGCCAAGCTCTGTCAGCTGGACTCATGGCACCTTTCAGAAGAAAAGACCCTGGGACCTTGGCCGACGGTTTCCCGTATGCACAAAGCCACGAAAGCTCTCTTGCACTTCTTAAGGACCACCAGACTTCAAGACCGCTTGTGAAAGAACAGTGTGAACCCGTGCTGTGTAGTCTCGAGCTGATTTTTCATCCTTCTCTGTCTTACTCCTCTTCTTTTCTATGTATTTCCTTTCTATTATTCTCCCTTTTCCCACCCCAAATATAGCGTAGCCAACCGAGCCAAGCTTGGTTAACCTTCCTGCCTTTCCTCTCTATTTATCTCTCTCTCTCTCTCTCTTGGGTGGAGAGTACGGGACCAGACACGCGACGGAGTGGAGAAGTGGAGCATGGTCCCATCTTCCACTTGTCCTAATTGCCCGTTACTGAAGTCTACCGGCATATGCTACAGAAATGTGTCATGGCAAAGGTGTTTTGGAGAGCCGTTAACACTGGTTTCCCTGGCCTAGGTGTTAATCGCTTTGTCTCAACTGGTCGCTGTTCGCGTAGTCGCTTTGCACGCCTTCTAATAGCTGCGGGAGCTTTTTGTTTGTGTCATAATAGGTGCGAGGCTCTTGGCGCAGGTTATTGCCGTCGTGATCGCTTCCCTATTCTGAAACGCTTATACTCGGAACTTCTATTGTTTATGTCGAAGAAATTGTTATTTCTTGGGAAGGAAGAATTTCCACAACTATGGTCGTGCAACTTTGTGTTCGTAGTTGACAGACGTGTTCGATTAGTTTTCCATCAGGCCTGGTTCCTATAACCAGGTCACTTGTCAGTGTCTGATTAGTGCATGTAATCTCTATGTGGGTACTATTCGTATGTGTTTCCTTGTGCCCCATATAGGTGTGAGTTCTTGTACATACGCACTTCATTATAACGCTGTTAATTATTTAAACTTCACGAGTCTTGACACCTGTTGAATATATTTCTTACATCTTCACCATGTCTTGTAAATTCTGTATATATATATATATATATATATATATATCTTCATGTACATTGATCATATTGTGATTAGTGTATATATGTAGTGCATCTAGTCATTAGTGGCATGTGTTACGGGCACCCTACGTACTTATTCACTTTTGTTTAAATATGTCATGTATGTTGTGCCTTGTCATTTGTTTGTTATTGCGCTTGTATAGACGCTGGTTCCATAGGTATGTTGCGTCTCACGATAGAATAAACTTTGAAACACGCACCTTGAGCGGTACAGGCGTTTGCTTGTATCCGCAATATTTGACAAAAGGGCCTCCCACAAAATGTATTAATGCTCTCCCATAGTGGAGTGCCTAGTACACTAAGTAATTAACATTTGGGGGGGCGAAGCTCCCTATGCCGTGGGTGAGGCGTCCGCGATGTATGTAGTAACAGTAGTAGGTAGAGACCTCAACGGCCGCACGTGCGCAGTAGCCGCACGTGCGCACCCTTTTCAATTGAGGAGGAAACCAGCGCATGTTATTGATAAATAAAAAGATAGTTGTTTCTTATGAAATGTCTTACAACAGAGACGAGTGTTAGTGACCTAAACTTTAATACATTTTGCTTTAAATTTGATGCTCAATAAAAAACTAATATTAGAAGGACGCACTTTGAGCACTATGTAACCAGAAAAGGTTGCCACGATAAACTCGCTGGGCGTAACTTCCTTGGTTTTAGCAAAGATTAGCGAAGACTGGGTCACAGCTTCATAAATATAGCTAACTAATATATAGCCAATAACTAGACGCGGGTCAAGGTGGGAAGTAGAAACAAAGCGCAGGCCGTAAGAAAGTGCGCGAGCGCCACCTGTTGTTTAGTCCTTAATGTCCTCTCGATGGTAGTACTTCTATGTGTTGAATATATGGTGAAAAGATGTGAGATGGCAGCACTTTGAGTGTTCACTAAATGGAAGGGTGGATGGATGGACGGATGGACAGACAGACAGATGCACGGATGGACGCAAGGATGGATGAATGGACGCACAAACGAACGCAGGGAAGGACGCACGGATGAACGCAGCGATGGGCGGAAGCACGGATGGATGCACGGATGGATGGACGGATGGATGCACGAATGGAAGCAAGAACGAACGCATGGACGGACACTTCACCCCACTCATCATCATGCACTCCGTGGATATGCTGTGATTTTTATCTGAACACTTATGTACTTCTATATATCATGTGGCCTTTCAAACCAGGAATTTCTCTCTGCGTCATCGCCACGGCGTAATTTTTGTCGACACAGCCTCATGAAGTGTGACCCCCACTGGACGGCTTTATCGTCTTCAGTAGTGGAGTACCAAGTACTCTAAATTGTTAACAAATTTCTTAAGGGCCAAGCTTCTCTTATTCTAACTTTGTCCTGCGTCAGGCATAACTGGCAGTGTAAGACAAACAGAAAGATAAACAGATTGACAGACAGACAAGCGGACGGGTGCACGCATGGACGGAAGCTTGGGCAGACGGACGGATGGACTCATACAAGGATGAATGCACGGACAGACGGACGGACGCTTCGCCCCACTCATCATCATTCGCTCCGTGAATATGCTGTGATTTTTTAGGGGCGAAGCTCCTTAGGGCGTGGGCTGTGCGTCCCCTGTAGCCTGTATGTAGCCACCTCTAGTTTAGTTCTTGCAGTGTTCACTAGATGGCAGTACCGTCCCCTGTATGTAACCACCTCTAGTTTAGTTCTTGCAGTGTTCACTAGATGGTGGTACTTGTAGCTGATGATGAAAAGATGCAAGATGTTATAAACTAGAAAGCGGGTACTTGTTGTTGATGAAAGACGCGAGATCTTATAAAATAGAAATGATGTCACATATGGCGCGTGTCATTGGTTGAAGGCAATCGTTCGATTTAGTGCGGCGACGTACGCTAGGGGGAGCGATGTAATAAAATCGAGTGGGCAAAATGTACAGAGGATTCATGGTTTACCAGGTTTACCTCCGGAGCTTCGCCCACTCATCATCATTCACTTCGTGGATATGGCGGAATTTTTTAAACATATCTACTTGATTACACATTCAGGTCTCTTACCGTTCCAACTAAAGTTTCCACATCTCTTCACTTATCCTATTGTATGCCGTTGTATTGACTCTTTTATCTATGGCGTGACAGCTTTGGATGTGATTGAGGGTAGTCTTAGAAACCAGCATTGTGGCTGGCGCTCGATGAATATGTATTATAGTAGTAGTAATAATAATAATAATAATAATAATAATAATAATAATATTAATATATATATGAAGTGAATCATCGCAAACCCACCTCCTGGATATGAGAGACGCCGTATAGTGTGTCAAAAGAATGAAACTGTCACTACAATTACTGTTGTGCCGAAAAAAAAGAAAACTAAGACATATAGATAAAGAACGTCTCCAGGGAACCATAAATTGCTAGCGGTTGGTTGAACTTCTTCAGCTGTTATCCTGTGAGTGGCCTATGAATTATCGAAGCATTACGATATACAGTCCTCTAAATATTGCGTACAATCAAAGCTGCATCCTCAGTAATTATATAAACTAACCCATCATGTTGCACTAATGTGTGAACACGATTTTCATTTGAAAATCTATCACACAACCTCAGCCAGAGGAACAATGCCATGCGACAGACGTTTCACCCATGTGTAGAAAACACAAGAAGGAACCAAAAGTATGTGCGTAGAAAAATACGAAAACAACGACTCCGTTGTAGCATTGCAACTTTGCGCACCGAAAAGATGCACGCGTAAAAAAAAGTGGGTTGCAGTCACCTAACATATCGATGTGCTCTGCGGCTGATCTGCAAGTGAAAGGAGTTGTGTAGATTTCACTTCAGAGCCGCAGTCTTTTTTTTTTTCGTCTACACGAGTGGTCTACAGTCGTGAAAGAGAAAGGTATTGCTATAATAAAAGCATAGTCTGCTCATTCACATAATGAAATAGAAAAAAATTGTTTCCACTGAAATGGGAGGCACAATCAAATATCCACATTTCATTTCTTTCTGTTCTTTCGTTGCCCATCCGCAGGCCCTGCGCAAGAAAATTGAGTTCCCTATCACGCCACCTGCAAGTGGCTCTTTGAAGTTGCTTTGTCATTGCTCTCCAGCCAAGAAGGAAACGAGGAATAAATAATTGTACGCACGAAAAAAAAAACACATAAAGGAAAATATTATAGCGACAAAGTGAACGGACGCCCGTGTGCCCTACCCAAACACAACGGCCTCGACGTTCACCCGTGCCGCCTACGCTCTGGGGCAGCTCTGTCTACTCGAGGTCTTTTCATTCGGGCTGAAGGTGCTGCGACGGTGGACAAAAGAAGCAAAACTCAATGAACTGATCACGTCCACTTAATCAATCCTCTTTTCCGTGCCACGTCGACGGCGCGCTGTGTACACAGGACTTACGTACGCCGGCCGTGTGGTGGGGCCGCCGTTTCCGTCGCTTTCTGAAAGAACGTTCGATAGCGCTCCAGCCTTTCGCCGTTGCGAATCGTTGTAGCAAAAAGAGACAGTATAGGACAAGAAGCACAGAAAGTTAAAGTGAACGACGTCTTCGTTCCGTAGGCAGAGCAAGCGGGATGTTTTCTCGCACGCGTTCGCTTATCTGCTTGTCTGTTGGCGCTTGTTTGCTTTCTTTGTTTTTGCCCTTGCGCGCTTGTTTTTATTTTTACTGAATGACATACGTGCCCGTTTTTCGTGAGCGGAAGTAAGGTACATTTCTGAGATGACCTAATATGGAGACATAAAAAATTGAAATGGCTTTACGGTACTTTCACAATGTACAGTGATAGGCTATAAGTGGTCATATACTGAAAATAAACGGCACCGCATTCGGTTTTACCGTCGTGTTTCTGTCCATTTTCTGGTGTTTCTTTTTTTTTGCGTGCGCATGAGAATGGCTTATGAACAGGATGCTATGTATGCCGTTTTAGTAAGAGTTTAAACCATCACGCTGCCGAAACGACGGCGTATAAAAGTTCTAACTCGTTATTGTTCGTTATTCAGCGAGGAGTCATGTTTTTCTGAAACTTGAGGGAGACTGGTGAAAAAAAAAAGATGCCAATGTAACTGGAGGAAATATGAGGTTGGCTAGTATGTACATGAAAATGAGTAAGGTGGAGTGAAACAATGCGAGGAGAAGGCAATAGTCGACGATGGCGCTAAACAAGGCAGGTGCCGAAACAGGTCTCATGCCTTAACAATGATTGTTGCTACTAAATTACGGCAGTTATGGAAAAGCTGGCACTTTATTAAAGTTATATGCGAAACAGGACGCGAGGACAAAAGAGCTGCAGTGCAACGCATATTTTGGGTTTGCTTCTCGCAGCCTTTTTGTAAAAGTGCAGGAGACAAATCCAGTTCGCATGTGCGAGCAGCAATGTTTCTGTACTACAAGATCATAGCTCAGGGCAATAAACTAAGTAAGGGTTACAATTTGTATATTGAACATAGTCGACAAAGATCTGTCTGTATGGGTAAAATTGAAGGAGGGTAAACTTTTTTTTTTTGGAACGGAATACTCCACTTTGTCGTGTCAGCAGCTGTGAAGCCAGCATATGCATGGTTTGTCTACTTTAAAGCATGGCTTTAACGCAGAATATCGAACCCGAGATAAAGGGATCTTGTTCTGCTCACGCGAATTCTAGCATACACATAGATATGAGATCACTGCTCCTTAAAAAGTCAATTAACATGAATTAGTACAGATAGCTCGCTCACTAAATATATTTGCCCAGATATCGAGGCTACTTAAGGAAACGAGTAACACCACACATGCTGAGCAGTATCTATCAGAGGAAATTGCCGCTATTAGTATTTTACAACGTGTGAGAGGAACGCTGTTGTTTTTGTCTTTGCTAGTGTCTTATACCTCTGTCACACGTGGCAACTAGAGTGCACTTTCAGTGAGTACAGTTTGCCACGAGTGTAGGTTTCGCGCTCTTATAGGAGAACATTCAGTGTCACTCGCTGCAAAGTACATTTGCCGGCAAGTGTGTTCGCCAACCTCCCTTGACGGCTTTGATGAAGTGTGTAGCCTTGGTACCAGTGGCTCGTACAAAAATACGCTGTTGTCAAATACTATTTGTCTAATACAGTGCTAATACAGTGCTAATAACGATGTTGTCTAATACAGTGCTAATACTATTTTTAAATCATCGTTTTTGTTGTGAGGAATACTGCTATGTAATAAAACAAGTCATGAAATAGAACAAAAATCCTCACTAATCTCACCTTCGGGCAATTTGTGGCCACGTCCGCTAAGAGAATGCGGCAGCACATGCTGGGCGATGGCTGCGCCCGTATAGTTGTTTACTTCCTGGCACACTTGCACATGTATACGGTAATTGTTCTGTAGTCATTTAGGATGGCGAATGCCCCAGGTGCTACTTCCACGAAAACGACGTGGTCGGACGATGAGACACCGGTGCAAAAATTACATATATATGCTGTGCTACAAATCCGTCAATTGTCACTGACATCATTTTGTACACTTCGCTTTCTCGTGTAGCAGCGACCCGCCAAAATGATACTTCGTGAGCGTAGGTACACTCGCTCAAAGTGCACTTAAGTTGCCACTCGTGACAGGGATATTAGTGTGCTTAGAGTAAGATGGTGGTGGCCGGGCTTCACGTTCCCAACACCATTACTGACGCATCAGTTTTGAGATGAGAAGTTTTTTATAAGGTCTAGCTCGATCTGGTGTGCGGCGTGACCACTCTTACTGCGCATGCACGCCACTCCCTCTCTCTTCTTTCCTATGCTCGCACTTTCCTCTCTCTCCTCTGGGCATCCGTCCCAGTGGCGCCCCCCCTCCCCCAATTGCGCATACATGTCCCCTTTTCCTAAACGCCGATGCAGGCAGCCTCTGCTGGCAAGTTTCAGGATGTAAAGATCGAACTGCTCGCGCTGCGGAACCATTCAGGGGGCAGCCCGTATATATATGCGCTGAATCTTGGCATCCAAGGTAGTACCGATGGTAGATTTCTTCTGCACGTTGTTGAACAATACAATTCGCTGCATGTACATACATTAAAAGCAAACTGCGGGTCTCTGTGTCCAATCGCAGTCTGCTGTCTCTCATTGCCCATTAGCAGCAGCAGCAGTGATTGGCATGTTTCAGTAGAAAGCACTGGTTCATCGCTGCGTGCTTTGCGCCTCCCCAGGTTTTTCTCCTGTGCAACGGTGCCTTGACAGCCAGCGTTAACGCCACCGCCAGTATAAGTGTATGCGCCCGATTTTTTGCATCCACACATAGTTCCCTTTACCGGGAGATAGTGCAGTTTGTTTTAGCCTGCTTGGTAACAATTGATGCGAATAAAAAGAAACTCACCAGCCGTTTTTGGCGCAAACTTTCCAATGCAAATATTAAGACTTAAATAGTTACACAATATTCCTCCTAAAGGAGAACCATATGTAGATGCGAAGCAGCGGGTGCAAACGCTGACCGGCGGCGTAGACGCTGGCCGTCAGCGCAGCGTTGCACAGGAGAGAAACCTGAGCAGGCACGAGAGCGACATTGATGGACCTGTATTTCGTACAGGAACATTCCAATCGCTGCTGACGGTCAATAAGAGACAGAAGACCCCGATTGCATACACAAACCCGCTGTGCGTATCCGAAATTAAGTTTGATGATGTTAATTTATGCCTAGCGAATCTGAAGCACCGCTGTGATATACTTTGCTTTAGCGAGACATCGCTTACATCTACGGATGAATATGTTTCATTTCCGGATATGACTGTATATCTGCGTATCAAACGAATAAACGGGGTGGCGCCATTGCTATTTATGTGCGTTCTGATATGTCTTATAGTATTCATTCTGATCTCGGAGTTCTTAATGAATCATATGAATGTATTGGTATTCAGTGCTTGAAAGCGTTGATTGCACTTGTTTATCGTCCGTCCTCAGGGTCAATCGGCATGTGTCTGGAATTTACTGAAAAATTGTTACATCTAAGCGCTCAAATTAAACTTGAATCAGCCTTAATAGACGACTTTAACATAGATACTTGCCGGACCAATCTAGATTTTAGGCATTTTCAAGAAACTTTTGAATCAGACGAGTGTTCAAATGTCATTGACGAGCCCACACGAATTACACCTAGAACAGAGACAACGCTTGACCTCTGTATAACAAGTTTTCATGCGGAATCTACCAGAGCAGGGGTCCTGATGTGTGATCTAAGCGATCATTTACCAGTATATTGTCTGCTACCTCTTAAACCGCCTTGTCAAACAACACCTGAAAACTACAAAAGAATATAGTCAAAACAAAGCGTAAAAACATTTGTAGAATTAATCTCTTGCTATCGGTGGAACGAAATCATTACAGATACAGACGCAAACACAGCTTACGATGCTTTTATATCTATCTTCTTGGTTTGCTACGACAGATACTTCCCTCTTATGAAGCTCAAAAAACACGAAAAAGCAAGAAAGCCTTGCATTTCACGTGAGCTCTATAACAGAATTGAAGCGCGCAACGTCCCTTCTCAAACATGTCTAAAAAAATAGAAGTGAAAATCTGCGGTCGTTTGAATCAGAACGAAATAAACAAATTCTGATAATGAACGCGCCAAAGAAACATATTACATGAATAAATTCACTGCTGTATCGGGAAATTCCAATCTCATGTGGAGGGCAATCAATGAGCTAATAAACAGGCTCCCAGAAAGAAAGTTACTCTCCAACAAAGTGGTCTGTCAGACGTTCAGATTGCAAGTCTATTTCATGCCCAATTTACATATGTTGGTTCATCTTGACAACCCAGTGTATGAGTCTCTCCATCTGAATATATCGCAAATAGGTGTTCTTCTACTTTGTTCTTGCTAGCCACCGACGAGCAGGAGGTCCAGGGCAAAATCTCATCTCATAAAGACGGTTGTGCGGCTGGCGCTGACGACGTAAATGTGCAGCCGCGGAAAGCCGTTAGTGAATATGTACGCATACTTTTAGCTCATATCTGTAATCCAATTCTTTCGAATAGCGTGTTCCCGGATAAAATGAATTTAGTTCGAGTGACCATTATTCATCTAGGTCGACCAGCTATTGATAACAATAACTTCATACCAATATCCGTAATATAGGTTTTTGCGAAAATTGCTGAACATACAATAAACAACAGACGAAGAGGTTTTTTTTAACACGAAAAACTTAATTGCACAAGAGCACTATGGTTTCTGTTAAAGTAAATCTTCAGAAACAGCTTTATTTGAAAAAAAAGGACAAATTCTTGACAACGTTGAAAATCGAATGCTAACCCTTGGTTTATTTTTTTATTTTAGAAAAGCTTTTGATTACGTGCAACACAACCTTCTTCTCGGAAAACTACTCACTATGTTATTCGTGACATCTCTTTATCTTTAATAGAAAGCTATCTAACGACACGAAAACAGTATAATATGATCAATGGCACTACCTCTGAAATTCAGGCTATAAAGTACGGTGTACCCCAAGGTTCTGTTTTTCACCCGTTCTGTTTTTGTTGTATATAAATGATCTTGTAAAAGTACAGAGCTACTTTAACATTACACAATAAGCCGATGACACTAACGTGTTCTTCTCATAAGGCAATTGCACAGCATTTTTGAACAAGCCAACACCTGGCTACAAAGATGAGATATGCGGCTTAATGCAAATAAACTTCAATTAAACGTAAGTAAAACTAAATATTGCTCTTTAATTCGAAAGAAATGAATACGGCTTGTCATCCCCAGCTACAGTTTCAAAAAGTAAATATTTGACAGCCAATCACGGCGAAATTTCCGGGAGTTATATTCCACAACAACATGTCCTGGTCACCGCATATAGATTCTCTCAAATGTAGTATTGCCCGCGCTGTAGGTTCATTAAACGGCATGCGATGTTTACTACCAACAGGCATGAAGCACCAGATCTACAACGCACTCATACATTCCCGTTTAACTTAATGTCCTCTAGTTTGGTCAATTACATCACAGTATAATTTAGGATCTGTTCAAATGCTTCAAAACCGTGCGCTACATGCAATAGAAAAATTAGGACGTATCATAAGCACTCAAATATATAATTCAAAAAATAAAATAATAAAGGTACCTAAACTGTACACATACAAACAATTTCTTGAAATTATGTGGCAATGTAAGTCTGACAAACATTCCTTCCAAAGTAAGAACAGCGGGAAAACGACAGGTTACAAATTCAGAAACAGTTCTGTATTTACACCACAAAGCAGAACAAATTACGGGGAACAAAAACTTGCGGTTCGAATTTTTAACTTCCTCAATGACTATACCTTCACCATAGATCTTCTCAATCCAGAATTAGGAAGTAAGCGTATCAAAAAACAATAAAAGAGTTATTCATTTCAGAGGACTGATGCAAAGAAAAGAGTACTATGGTTCAGTAGGAATGTTATGTATTGCGTTGATTTTTTTCCCTTCCCTTCTAGCTTTTTTTTGTGTGTAGAAGAGTATAATACAATTTTTTGTCTGCTAGAGAGTTGTGCGTGCAATTTTTATTTGTAAAAATGTGCTTATGTTTCTTTTTCTTTTTTTATTGCTATATAAATATGTCATATTGTTCAGAAGTGTAGTATTTGATTTTCATGTACCTTTTTATAATTGTGCATGTATTTTTCTGCTTCTGCTGTATGGGTGGCATAACCCAGTAAGGTAATGTTTGCTTTCACCATGCCTTCTTGGACAGTTTTGCTATTGTTCTAATAAACTAATAAAAAAAGAAAGAAAGAAACAAACAAATGTGCAATTTTTGTTGCATAAGAGACTCACTTCTTTATGTGCATTCAGGAATTGGCTGAATGACTTGCGCCTGTTTTTTTACTAATCATATTACTTGTAAACCTTCACATTTCGAACATGCATACCACTCTGAAGGATTTCGTCTTACTGGCTCAAGTACAGCATTTATTAGCTTGCAACTGTTTAACAGGCTTTCAACTGGCTCACCATTCATGGAAAACGGGCTTTTTTTATACTTTGAAATCGACACAATGACATGACCCCAGAATAATCAAGCCCACGACATCGTGTACAGCTGTGCTCAGGTGCAGCTGATGGGTGAAGACTACGAGCAAAAATATCTTACTGTTCTGCTCAGGTCTACTCACTTGCACTGATCGCGAAAGCAGCGGGGAGCGTACGGGTAATGTTGCAGAATACGAGCAGAGCTAGTGAGGTTGTCATTCATGTCACGTGAAATTGGCCTATGCCATGATAGTGTCATCAGGTCCCGTCACGTCAGAACGTCGTTTCTATACTTCGTCGTGTCACCAGGTTACACTTCAAATGGTCACAGTTCCATGCTGTTATTCATGAAGACAGCATCAAAAGGGTTAAAAAAACTGGCTTCGTTCTACGTACCCACCAAGCTGACTTCTACAAAGCGCTATATAGGATGAATCACAGTAACTTCACCTGTCGATCGATTGAGGAGTCTCAAATAGAACAAACTCAGTCTTATAGGTTTCGTGGACAATAGAAATGAATGTAACATCGCAGAAATTCTAGCAGCCCTTGATGCAATGCGTCATCTAGGACCTATGGAAAAACATTTTCTTTTTTTCCGCATAGCCACTACTTAGAACAGCCTGCTTCTTCAAATTCCTGCCCTAGTTTGCGCACCCGCATTTATCGAAATAGATCATAATTTTTCAGAATAAAAACAACTGGAACTGATATTCATCATTCCAACTGTTTGTATATATTTTGTATTCATGTACCCACATTATCTATGTTATGCTCAATAATGCCTATTATATTGTTATTTCTGACCAATCTATGTTGAACATATGTACTCACAGCCCTTATGTATTGCTTTTTTTAGGCTTCATAGGTATTAAAACGAAAATGAAAAAAAAATCAAAATACCTCAATATCATAGCCACTATTCATGAACTAATTTCACAGCTACAGCTGTTTCTTGAAGAGAAGATGGGGTCAAGAAAGGGCCAGACAAGAAGGTACAATATTTGGAATACTTCAAAATATATTCTCAGAAGTATCGTAATGACTTTATCTGGAAGAATTGGTAAGAATAGTTATCTAGAACTTTCGTAGCTTTGCAGATGATTTCGGCGTACCGCAAAGGGGCACATAAACACGAGAAAACGCATATGAATATTGCTGTACGGTATTCTGCTTATGAATAGGTTGATGTAATATATCGCAGTACTTTGTGTATATGCCTTTGTGTGTGTGTGTCAAAACGTTCTGTCACGTTTTAATATTTATCAGAATAATAGGGCCGGCAATCAAAAGTGTTGCAGCTTCAAAAAGCCACAGGATAGGCGAGTGTTTATTTGAGCTTCAATGTCATCATAACTAGTGCAGCGAAAGAACAAAACAAAAAGGCGAAAGACTTGCACAGGTGCTCGCGTTCGTTCCTACCTTAGTGTTAGAGTTATCGTGCTACATGCCACGAAACTAAAGTTTTCCGTTCGTTTCGTTGCGCTACACGCGATGATAATGCGGATCTTCGAACAACTGAGTCTCACGCTTAAGGTAAACTAATAAAAAGGGATCACGCTTTCTCTGTCCTGAAACTAGCGTGTGCTTGCCCATCTAAACCCATTTGCTCAGCATACACAGACATGCTAATTAGCAAACCAAGGACAACGAAGACATTCAAGAAGTACAGTGAAATGGTGTTGCAGCCCTGAACCCACCTCTCAGCAAAGGATTCTGAGAGCAGCCACTCATGTGCTGTGCTCTCTGAAAAGAAGCTGGCATGAAAAGCTTTTTGTTTCACTTTTTTTTTCAAACCAAGCATGTTTTCAACGACGGTTCCAGCACCTTGTTTACAACATTGCTTCCGACTGCAGCACTGCGCGTTGACGCAGAGCACTACCCATTTTCATGTCGTGTTTTCTTTACTCGCGTTTCCATAAGTTCGCACAGTCCGGCACTTAGCGCTAATTGCTTGCTCCCCAGTGCCGCTGATGCGAAGAACTTAACTGTCAGGGGCTCCCCTGTAATGGAACGCGTTCTGCGACGCAGCATGAGGTTGCTTTGTTTTCGCCTTGCGAGGGTGGCGTATGCTGTCACAACTTTCAGACAGACGAACGGTCTGTGAACGCTTTTTTTTTCTTGTTGCTAGATTTCCCCGGCGCGTGTTAACGAAGTGTTTACACAAAAGCTTGGTTGCTGCATATTCGCGCGAAACATTTAATAACCCTATTCCTCCACGCTCCAGCTTTTGCCGAGCGTGAGGCACTAGTGCAGAAAATGAAAAAAAAGAAACGCTTCTCTCGCAATGCGCGGCCGGTCTTCCTACCCACTTTTATCGCCTCATTACGGAAACTCTTTTTACGCATCCCCGACTCCTTTTTGAGCAAAGAAGTGACAAAGAGTTCTTCACATATGAGTTGCTCCTATACACAAATTCTTCTGGTATTCCAAGTTGAGTAAATTGCTCTGAGATACAACTCGTTTTATTGTTTTTTGAAGGCGATTTAATAACGAAAATGGTTCTTGATGCATTCGCATCAGTCTTGAAACAGAAGTGGTGTTCTTTTTTTACAGCTGAAGTGGGAAAAAGGTATACAACCGACAAAGAGGACAGCGAGGAGACGCGGTAACTTTGAACTAATATTTCTTTTGAAAAACACCAACAATAGGCGTAAAAGTAAGCCATAAAGGCCAACTTTTACGCTTCCCTACTGTACAGATACATTTAGGGAGCAACACGGTCTGTGTAACAATTTGGGTTAGGTGAACGACGCCAAGAACATAGCCCTTTTACTTACACAGCTAAATAAACTGTAAATAATGACTCATGATGAAACAAGCGCTAAAAATACACACACTCAGAGAGGACACAGACTCGCGCTTACTAGCCATTGAAAGTTTTATTTCGAAGCGAACACTAACATATGCATAACACGCATAAACATCATTCCGAACCTCCCCCTGTCATCATCACTGTCATTATTTTCAGACGCACGAATAATTGACACGCGCAAGAAGTGGACAACAAGGGAAATAAAGGAAGCGTTTAGAATAAGGAAAGGAGGTGACAGTTTCGTCAATTAAGCGTATGTTTTCCAACAGATGCGGAGTTGACCTTTTTCGACGTAACTTAACAAATTGCATTTTTTTACGTTTTCTTTTCTTAGTTTATGGACAAGCTCAACACGTGTTTGTTTCCGGTTGTGTGCAATCGATTATGGGAGTGATTTTTTTGGTATATCACGTTGCTGATGACCGGGGGAGATTCCAAATGAGGGACATGCATCTCATGCATATATTAGTGTTCGCTTCGAAATAAAATTTCCACTTGCTAGTAAGCGCTCGTCTGTGTCCTGGCTGAGTGTGTGTATTTTTCAGCGCTTGTTTATTCATCAACTTTTACCAACACGCCAACCTGTCAGTCATCCTAGATATAATGACTCTTTCATAAGAGTATAGTGACATTGCAACCAAGATGAGTATGTGTTGATGTCTAACCATTACATCCCTGTTTTTTACAGCTCCGCTGGCTTACGAACATTGCATGGGTTGGCGACACCACACCGTGCATACAGAGCAGCTAGATGAACTTACAGCATGGTGTGCTACAGGGTAAATATTAGCTGCAGCATAAACGTTGTATTGTACACATACCTAGGAGATCGGGAAACAGTGTTCATCACTCCTGCAGTGAAATGACTTGTCTGAGCTCTAATCAATAATACATAGGCTAGGGCTAAGATTTAGTGCACAATTTTTTCGCATGCCTCATTAGGCTGACTTCGTGCGCTACATCGTCGCTCTTTGTATACAGCACTGATTCATGATAACATCGTACGCTCGATACATATTGCGAAATGAGCGGTGCTTTCCTCAGCGTTATTCGTGGCCGCAAAGCATTCGATAGAGCGAACCACATGATATGTCGTCTAAGTGAGTAATGAAACAACCCTAATGACGCAAATTTTTCAACTGTTTCCACGAAAGTAGAGACGTTTGTACTTCTGCCAAAGCAAAACTGCCAACTGCCACCTGTGGTAGTGGCTGCAACAAGGAAACAGAGCACGTTGTCCATAACTAAGCCTCGGTCGAAGACAAACTGCCTCGTCGAGGTGGTTAGCCATGATTTGTAGGGGGCTTGGTATATTGATTGTGCAGCACCGTGTAGCGTGACTGAGTCACGTATCTATGGTAAGCGCGAAGTACTAGGCTAGGAACAACTTAGCCTATAGGGGTGGCTACTGCGGCGAAGGCACGCAGGAACACGTGGTGCTGTTGCATTTGTACCGATGATCTCGTGAAAAAAAAATTCTGCCCGAACAGAGGAAACACAGTCCAGTCATAACATTTGACCAACATTACTTTAACAGTTGTTCCACGGCTCTTTAAAAACAACATTCAGAAAAAAAGCGTGGCTTATTCTAGGCACCGCGTTTGGCCACATTCGCCAATAATCTTCGAAGTTTTTTTTTTCTTATGAGGTGGAAGGTAGGGCTGTGGTCGCTAAAATTAAAGTTTTTGTCCGGGGAGGTTTATAAAGAAGGTTAAACCTTCTTTATATACCTGCTCAGGCACACAGATGTCTTACGTGTATTAGGAATCACGTAAATTAAAAAAAAACATGTTCTTGCTTGTCCCCCTTCTGGTTACCTCGTTAGGATTATCTTGCGAAAGGCTGCATTCGTAGTCCTGTTCGTTCGATGGCCGTGGCAAAGCCGACAACACGGAGGAGGGAAACGTGCCCGGAGAGGCAATGAATTTGGTATGAGTGCGCCTGGATACGTCTTTTCGCCACTTTGCTTGTGATCAAAGCGGGAAAGATTGAACCGGAAAGGTTCATTAAAGTGCTATACTACATGCGTTGAGAAACTTAGATATATTTGGGGAATTACAGGCGTGGTGAGACGGGCGAGAGTGGTTGAGGGGCAAACCGTTGTTGACGAGCTCCAAGTTTGCGACAGGATCATACGCATAAACGCGGAGGCAACTTGGCGTACCAGAAATACACTTAGACTTCTTGTGACTAACTCAATATAAAATATGAAACGCTGAGCAGTTGGCGTATGATGGGAAAATACAGTCAATCATTACATGGAACGTAGAAACGGCAGACGAAGTGGCTATCGCGATGGCAATAGCCCACACTAATGGATCATGTGTAATCAGCGACTCACAGACAGCCATTCGACACTACGCCAGCGGCTAAATCTCCCCCGAGTCGTTGCGGATTCTCAGTACAAGCTAAATAGACGAGGCGGACGAATACGTGCAATCTCGGACGAATACGTGCACATCTTGTGGTTCCTTGCCCACACACTACTAGGTAACGTGGAGGACCATCCGAATGAAGTGGCGCACAACGTGGCTCGAGCTCTTACGTTCCGAGTCACGTAAGACGAAGCGGCCACCCTAACAGACCTTTATGCACCGGTGTGGGAATGGGACAATCGGCTCACTAAATTTAATGAGATAATTCAACACCATCGACTGCAAAGGCGGGAATACCCTCCACCTCAGCCCAAGCTAGATCTGGCCCAGTCCGTTCAGTGGCGGCAGCTACAAACACGCACATACACGAACCCTGTCATCATGCACCACATATATCCCGACGATTATAGTTCTATGCCAGTAATGTACCACTAGAGCCACTCTTGAGCATATCCTGTAGGAATGTTCAGCATTAGTCAGAAATTCCGGGGTCGCGGCCTCAAATGAAGACCTTCGGGCGCGTTGGCGGACTGCGCTGCTCAGTTCGGGCCTGGAAAAGCAACTTAGGGCGATTCAGCATGCCAAGAAAGCTGCGGGTAGACCCACTCTCTCCGTGTCCCCTAGGTGGGAGCCCATTGCCGGATATTAATAAAATCTACATCTCTCTTTGTTGACTGTGTCATGTAGTCATGTGTTCAGATGACAAGCATCTCAATATTATCATGTTTGCACCAGTCATACCATCGTCATCCATTGGCGTCACGTAATACCAAATTTGGCATATGTGAAGCTACTGAAACGGCCGCGAGCGCATCATCATTGTGACATGTTGGTACATGACACGCATGTCATGATTGTCATCTTTGGATGTGTCATTTCCTATGTCGTCCGTTCGCGTCACGCAATACCGAGCTTGGTACGCGTGAAGCTAGCGAAACGGCCGCGAGCGCATCATCAGCGTAGCATGTAGTCATGTTGTTAATTGACACGCATCTCATTTTTATCATGCCTGCATCAGTATCATACTCTCGTCATTCATTGACGTCACGTAATACTAAGTTGGGTATATAAAAAGCTAGCGAAACGACCGCGAGCGCACCATGAGTGTGGCATGTAGTAACGTTGTTACATGACACGCATGTCGTGCTTAACATGTTTGTATGTGTCATTTACCTCTGTCGTCCATTCGCGTCCCGTGATACCAAATTTGGTATATGTGAAGCTAGCGAAACGACTGCAAATGCATCATGAGTGTAGAATGTAGCCATGTTGTTACATGACACGCATCTCATGTTTATCATGTTTGCACCAGTATCATACTTTCTTCATCCATTCACGCCCACAATATAAAATTTGGGAAAGTGAAGCTAGTGAAACCCCCGCCAGCGCATCATGAGCGTGGCATGTAGTCATGTTGTTACGTGAAACGCATCTCATGATTATCAAGTTTGCATCAGTCACATACCTTCATCATCCATTCAGGTACCGTAATACCAAATTTGGCACATGTGACGCTAGCTAAACACCGGCAAGCGCATCATGAGCTTGGCATGTAGTCATGTTGTTACATGACACGCATATCATAATTTTTATGTTAGGGTCTGTCACTTAGGTTCGCCATGCAACCATGTCATTACTGTACCAGCTTTGCAAAAGGCCATGTGTACGAAACCACCGCAAGACCTGCATGACCAGGAATTGTAAATTACGAATCAACACATTCATGACATTCACGTCTTGATTTTTATGTTATGACTTATCAAATGTGTTTTTCATACAGTCAGGTTAAGCCATACCAAGTTTGATATCGATGCCATTATCAAAACGGCTAGGAGAGCTAAAAGTCGTAGGTGGATAGATAGATAGATAGATAGATAGATAGACGCAAAGTCGCCGAAGCTCACTAAGAAAGGCTTCGTATTTAAATGTGCTTAACGATTAAATGTGCTTAACTTGACTACGAGGCCAGAGTGCTGCCCAAGGGTGTCCATGTGGGTGTTTAAAAAAGTGGTTAACAATTTAGTGTACTAGGTACACTACTATGGGAGAGCATAAATGCCGTTCCATGGGCCTGTATGAACAATGAATATAGGACTGATTTGTTAGAATAAATGTTTAACTATTCAGAGAACATAGGACCCTACTATAGGAGGGCCCAAAGCCGTCCCCACAAAAAGAAGACATAACGGCATCTAAAGAAACAGATCACCACTGCTTTCGAAACCCTCTTCCGAGTAGCTTATGAGCTGACTACTTAGTGCGCAAGCAACATTTGTTTATCGGGTTATGACACCTCGTTTTACCTTTCTGTCTGACAAAATATTCAAGCAAGACAAATTTCCAATGGCTGTGAGTATTCACGGCTTTATCGTATGGCGTTTTTTATTTGGTTTAATATTATTTCATAAAAAAAGGAAGAAAATTTGGTACCAGCATAGGAAATGATACTCAACTACGGTAGGGCAAGATAATAAACTTTTCAAGATGGCTGAGCTTTTTAAAACGCGTAAAAGTTTATTTCAACTCAACAAAAAAATCACGAGGCAGTTCGACTGCCTCGTAACAAGAATCGTGAAAGGGTCTTCCAACGCTCTGAAAAATTGGTGCTGACTGCATAACTCGTAGGGGTGCTCGTCAGAACTATCGCGAGTGGTAATAACGATGGAAGGCGCAGGCCTGCAATTGGATGAATGTAACGTTAAATGTAATCGCGGCATTGCATCAAAATATGAATTACCATTGGATTTATTTTTTAGCATGGTTTTTCACGGAACGTGGGAACAGAATAAAGCTCTTCGATTTTTTCAGCGTTAAAACTGCAAAGTTCGTGAAAGATTGCGCCAAACGCCACGGTGCTGTAGACAACGCGCCGTCGACTCTCTAGGCGTCGTTGTTTGAACAAACTCAAATAAGATATGTAAGAAAGTTAATATGTATGTATGTATATATGTATGTATGTACGTATGTATGTATGTACGTATGTATGTATGTAAGTATGTATCTATGTGTGTTTGTACGTATGTGACCGCGCGCGCGCGCGCGCGTGTGTGTGTGTGTGTGTGCGTGTGTGCGTGTGTGCGTGTGCGTGTGTGCGTGCGTGTGTGTGTGTGTGTGTGTGTGTGTTACGAAGCGCCTCCGACGACGTTACGAAGGGCGTCACGAATCCCAACGCTGCCACCACTGTTACAAAAGACGGCGACGCCAGCACCGTCCCGAAGGCGCCACTGCTTCGGACTCCGCCGGGAAGGTCACCAGCCGTTTGGTAGCGTAGGTTTCTCAGCTCGCGACTGCTTCTGCGCAGAGCTGATAGACGAGAGGACGAGACGACAGTGAGTTAATCAAGGTTTATATACAGCATATATACTGAGGCGTTACTAATTCGGCACTGGGGCTTACAGCTTAGAGAGTCGAAGAGCCGAGCTCTCTTCTCTGACACATAAATCTACTGCTCGCGACGCGCCGCAGGGCTTTTTTATTTGCACCGGGTGGATTTTTTATTAACCAAATGTCTAATCAGAAGCGCCGCTGGTCCTGAGGTCACAATCCTCCAATGGGATCGCCGCTGGGCCGCATCATTCTCATCGAATCTGGAGCCGCTGCGCTGCACGTGGCTGCACCCAAGGACGAGTGACTTCGCCACGCATTGCGTCAGACTCGCGAGACAGGAAGGTGCCGATTGCTTCGACGGGCTCGCTGGCTGAGGTGACTCACTGTGCTTGCACGGCAGAAAGGCACCGCCGCGTTATGACGCCGTTGAGTTGATCGCGTCAGGTGGGCTCGCGTGCTGACCTTGACACAGATTACCTTTTAGGGGCGAAGCTCCTTATAGCGGCACCCATTCGTCCCCCGTAGTATGTAACAAGTATAACATTTTGACCTCCAAGGTGATGCTGGTGAAAGACTTCTTCTGTGCGTTGTTGAACAATAAAAATTGTGCTCAATGTACATGTCATTGGCTGCTAATGGGGAGAGACAGTAGCATTCGGCTTTTAGTTAATGCGCAGGCTGCGATCACCATTAGCCGCCATTGGCATGTATATTGAGCACTATCTGACAAGAAAGGGTTGCCACGTTATACTCGCTGGGTGTAACCTCCTTTGCTTCAGAAAGGTTTAGCGAGCGTTGAGCCGCAGTGCCAGCAGGAGACGACGCTAGGGGGCCAGTGGAAGCAAACGTGCTTCGCATGAGCTCCCGCCTCGACGCCTCATCTCACCCGGAAAACCTCATTGCCGCCACCTATGAAGTACTGGACCGTTTTCTACTAATCAAGCGCAGTCGGTGGATAACAGGTTTTTAACCGTAAGATCATATTTCCTGAAAGTCTGCTTGTTTGAAGATCCAAGGCGAAGAACGGTGCTCTAAGCGTAAGCGGCGTCGGGTCGTTGGCCCGACGAAACGCTACTCGCGTTTCCGCGCAACGCGCGAGAATGGCTGACGACGACGCGGCTGCGTCAACCGGAGCTACGACATTGAATAAAGAAAAAACTCAAGGTGGAGAAAATGCTACCAGCGTCTTGCAAAAGAAGCCTTTGGACAACAGGGGATGGTTCACTGCAACGTACCACAACTCAAGGCTGATCGCCGTTCCGGAGACCGCGGCCGAAGCGGTAGACGAATCAGCGTCGAGCCAACCTAAACAGAAAGGGAATCCTCTTCGAAAAGAGAAACTGCCTCCACTGCCGAAAACCGACTCAAGGTCATCATTAGACCGAGGGATGGGTTAACATCAGTCAATTAAGCACGCATCAGATGGCGCTCGCTATAACTATGGCATGTGGTAACCCAGACATCTGCAATGAAGGCAACCTGCTTATACAGCTGCGCAGTGGATCCAACATCGCCATAATTAGCACGCCAAGCATGGAGACTGCTAACATTGTGCAGAGCCTTCGAAGTCTACGTTTTGTTGCAAAAGACTATGCAGTGATGGCTTACGTAGCCGCACCGGACAACTCGTGCAAGGGTGTGATTCACGGACTGGACGCCGAAACCACGCCAACCGAATTACTAGCCCATCTTCGGGTGCGTACCCAAGGAGTTAAAATACTTTACGCAAGAATGCTTGAAAAATCCCAAAGGGCCGTCATTACCTTCGAGGGCAAGATCATCCCGCGCTATGTTTACTACTACGGTGGTGAAACACGATGCTACCTCTATCTATGATCGCGGCAAGTTTTCTATATATGCTTCAAGCCTGGGCATAGGGCAGACGTATGCCCAACACCAGACGCTGTTGTCTTCTCAAATTGCACCGAGCCAGTCATAGAGGACGGACACACCTGTGAGTCCCGGTGCGCACTATGCAAGGAAGCGCACCCTACACGGGCAAAGGAGTGCAAGGAACGCCTCAGGAGACCAAGAAGCCCACGACCAAGAACAAAAGAACGGACGGCCGCCGGAGCACAAGGCGCCGATGGACGCGGCTGGGCCCGGAAACGCTGGTTCAGCAGGGATGGAAGCTCACCATTCAGGTCCCGATCAGCATCGAAACTACGGTCATGGTCGAGATCGGCGTCCAGGACCCGCCAGGCTCCAGAAAACAAGAAAAAGCAGCAGAAGAAACCCTCCACCAGGAAGGAAGACGACGGTATGGTGAGCAGGAAAGCGCTTTTTTTCTCGGCCTCTCCCGCTGCTCCAAACAACACGAATACACAGACAGTAATAGTCGGTAAGAATGACAGTGCGCCACCTAACGACGAAGTAAAAGATTTAAGGCAGACTATTCAGACACTCAGGGCAGAAAACGCCGAACTCCGGCAGAAACTAACAATCTCATAGATGAACAGAAGGCCCTGAGAACAGGACAGACCAATGCTAACCCCCAATTAGACTTACCGCTGACAGACACCGTAGGGCGCCAGGAATTCACAACTACCAAGGCTGCTATAAAAAATGCCCTAGCAAATCTTGGTAACCTCATCTCTAACATCCAAGATGAGGCGCGCAAAGATAGAGAACGCTTGGTGCAACTCACGGCCATGAAATCCAGAGGCAAACCCTACGCTCGGCCATCACCTGAATATAGCGAGCAGCCGTAAATGCTCGGTCAAGTTGGAAACTCTCGAAATATGGCAGTGGAACTGTCGTGGACTGCGTCGAAAGCAAGGTCTTCTAAATCAATACATCAATAAATGCACAAGTTCACCAGACATCATCGCCCTCCAGGAAACCGGCTGCTCACCGAAACTCACTGGCTTTTCAGTTTATGAGGGTCTTGGCCAAAGTAAGGTTGCTACTTTGGTTGCCAAAGCGGTCACCGCAATTAGACATGACATCGATGCAACAGACATTGACCACGTTCTCATTGAAATCATAACGAAACAAAAAACCGACGAAAGCATATTTCTCCTCAATATCTACAGCCCACCAAGCCAGCGGAAAACCAACTTCAGCTTCCTTCTGCGCAAGGCAGAACAAGCAGCAGGCAAAGAGGGTCTTGTCATCCTTGGAGACTTTAATGCGTGGCACAAGAGCTGGGGATATGTCAAGGAAACTCAGAAAGGCAGGGATTTGGCCAGAGAAGCTGATCGCAGAAGGCTAAGCCTCATTACAGACCACACTCAACCAACGCGAGTGGGGAATAGTATCAACCGTATCAACCGAGATAGGTGCCCGGACTTGGCGTTCGTTAAAGATGTCAGGGAGGCCCGATGGGAAAACGGCGGGGAAACGCTTGGCAGTGACCACTGCATTTTGCGTATCCAGATAGAAACCCTCCCGGTTAAGAAACGACATGGCCTAGCTCGACTTACAGACTGGGAAGCTTTTAGAAACACTAGGGCAGAACTTGAGGATAAAGAAATTGCGGACATTGAGAGTTGGGTCTCTGGAATCAAGGCAGACTGGAAACGATTAACCCGAGAAGTTACCCTATCTGCAAACACGCCCGAGGTGGACAAGCATCTCCTACACCTCTGGGACGCCCGCCGGGGCTTATTAAGAAGATGAAAGCGGCAGACACACAACCATAAACTGAGACTTAGGATCGCCACAGTCACCAGGGAAGCCGAAGAGTATGCGATGGAGCTGGCAAGGCGCAACTGGGACCAAAAATGCAACGAGCTACAAGGTACACTAGGTTGGAAAAGGACATGGGTCTTGCTGAGGGCCCTCATAGACCCAACCACGACCAAGACTGAAACCTGTAAGACGACTCAAAAGATTGCACACCAATTCAAAGGCACAGACCATGAACTGCTAGAATACATAAAGCTGCGCTATACTGGCGATACAACGAATACTGACTGCAACTTGGCATACACTGGTGCAGCTAATCCCACTCTGGACGAACCCATTACCACAGAAGTTCGACATGCTATGCTATCGGCAACAAAGAACACTGCGCCAGGAAAGGATGGCATCAGCAACGCTATGATACGGAACCTCGATGACAAATCTATCACAAGGTTTACAGAATTCATCAACAAACATTGGGAGAAGAGTACCGTTCCAAACGACTGGAAACATGCGGAAATAATAATGATTGCAAAGTCTGGAAAGGCTCCAAGCTTGGAAAACTTGAGGCCCATTTCGTTGACTTCGTGTTTGGGAAAAGTATACGAGAGAATCGTGCTTCAGAGGCTGGAGACCTACCTGGAAGACAAAGAACTCATGCCGCACACCATGTTTCGCATCCTAAAATGCCTCTCAACACAGGACGTCCTCCTACAAATCAAGGAGGAGGTGCTTACCGATGTCCCAATATATGGCGAAAACGTACTACTTGCACTAGGTCTTAAGGCTGCTTTCGACAATGTCAGTCATAAGGCTGTGCTAAAGGGGCTTAGCAAATTAGGCTGTGGAAAGCGAATACACAACTACATCAAAGCTTTTCTCAGTAACAGAACCGCCACAAATGGTACAGGAGGCATCCGCACTGATACGTTTGATACGCCCACAAAAGGAACACCCCAAGGTTCTGTGATATCGCCAATGCTGTTCAACATCGTTATGATCGGCTTAGCTCGGAACTTCCAAAACATTGAAGGACTCAGACATGCCATCTACGCAGATGATGTTACAATCTGGGTGACAAGAGGATCTCTAGGCCAAAAACAAGATCTTCTGCAACGCGCCGCTGATACAGTTCACGACTACGTGCGTCAATGTGGCCTCGTCTGCTCTCCGGAGAAATCAGAAGTTCTGAGAGTCTACAGACGAGGGTACGATCTGCAAAACTCCATAGACGTCTATATAGGGGGGAAGAAGATTCCAGAAGTGTCCCGAATCAAGATTCTTGGCATGTGGATACAAAGCAGCTGTCGTATAGACCACACCATCAGACAGCTGTCAAACACTACTGCACAAATCACGAGGATGATCAGCAGAATCTCTAACAAAAGACGGGGTATGAAGGAGGAGGACACTTGTAGGCTTGTACAGGCCCTCGTGGTCAGTAGGATTGTATACAGTGTCCCCAACCAAACACCACTTCCACAGGAAAAAGAACAGTTAGAGGCAATCCCCAGAAAAGCCTACAAGTGCGCCCTTGGTCTACCTGTCAGTACCTTGACCGAGAAATTCCTTAAACTCGGGATAAGCAACACAGTGCAAGAACACATCGAGGCGCATCTTGTTGCGCAGAAAATGAGATTAATGTTGACTGCTACGGGCAGGCATACGTTGCAGACATTGGGCATGAGGGATGCTAGCGAAGAAATTAATACCACGGCCAGCATACCAAAGGACATTCGCCAGATCATTGAAGTCAGCCCAATACCTCGAAACATGCATCCAGAAATCCATAAGGCTCGAAGAAAAGCCAGATCAGAAGCACAAGAAAAAAACTTCAAGGTGAGAACCGACGTACTGTACATTGACGCAACCACTTACAGAGAGCACTTTGGGACAGTTGTAAGCGTTGTTGATTACCAACTTAGGGAAGTCAACACCGCTTCGATCGAAAGCAACAACATCCTCGAGACTGAGGAAGTAGCGATAGCGCTCGCCATCACACACCAGAGCGAAGAGTCTACTACAGAAATAGTTACTGACTCGCAAGAAGCGTGTCGACGGTACAGCAGTGGACGCATATCTAGTGCTGCCATCCGCATACTCAAGGGAAGAAAAATAAACTTCTCGAGCTGCTCTATTACGTGGACACCAGGCCATGAAATTGTGACAAGGAACCAGCGTGCCGACGCCATTGCCCAAGAATACGCCGACCGGGTGGCGCACAACGACGAGGAACCAGCCACAGTTACTAGACGCTAATTAGGAGCAATTTTAGAACACCAGAGAGCACTGAGGAGGATATACCCCCCTCCCCACAAAGACCTCAACAAAAGCAGTCGGTTGCCTGGAGACAGCTGCAGACTAATACGTACCCCAATCTCAGTCTTCTGAGTAAAATCTATCCGGGAATATACACCAACAAATGCCCGCTACGCAGAGAACACCCCACACTTTACCGCGTGACATGGGCCTGCCAACACACACAGGTCGTGCCAAGAAACTGTACACCAACACCGCAGCAGTGGGAGGCTGCGCTGTCCTGCTCAAAGCCTGAAGAACAGCTCAAGCTGATTGACAAAGCTTGCAAGATGGCAAAGGCCACAGGGGCCCTGGACTAAGGGCTCCACCTTCACCGGAAAAAAAGCTATTTGTAATAAAGTTTTGCATTATATTCCGCAGTGCCATGAATGCAATGAACTTGTTTATACCATGAATGAACTCGAGGTGGTTGAAAATGGGAAGTAGATACGAAGCGCAAGCCGTAAGAAAGTAAAAGCCGAATTCTCCGCCTCTCATTTCTCATTAGCAGCCATTGGCATGTACATTGACCACTATCTGACTGAAAAAGTTTGCTACGTCATACTCGCTGGGCGTAACCTCCTTGGTTTTCGAAAGGTTTAGCGAGCGTTCGGGCCGCAGTGCCATGAATACAATGAACTAGTATATACCATGAACTCGAGGTGGTTAAAGGTGGGAAGTGGACCCGAAGCGCAAGCCGTAAAAAAGTGTGCGTGTGCCACCTCTCGTTTAGTCCTTGGAAAGACCACTGGATGGCGGTGCTTCTATATGGGGAATATATGATGAAAAGATCCGAGATGGTGGTACTTGGAGTGTTGAATAGATGGACGAACGGACACAGACAGATGCATGGATGGACGCGTAAACGGACGCAGGGGTGGCTGCATGGACGAACGCAGGGACGGACGCACGAACAGACGCACGCACGGACTGGCTGATGGACGCATGGACGGCCACACTGACAGACGCATGGACGAACGGAAGCAAGAACGAATGGACGGACGAATTCTACGCCCCACTCTCATCATTCACTCCGTGGATATGCTGCCATTTTTTTCAGAGGCATGGACGTTCGCTGTGGACTCGCAGGCATAACAGCACCCCCGCCGTCAGACAATGCGCCGGAAAGACGAGCTGCTTCCACGTGGCTCGGATGTCAGGAGCGCTCGTTCGCCAGGTCTTTCCAGGTTCGCCTCTAGGACCATGGGGAGAAAGCAGCTCCAGACTCTGTTCTGGGAACACATCCCATTCTTGAGGACGGATCCCAGCTCCACTGGCTTGTCACCACAACTTGTCGACCAGCTTCGCTCGTCTCTTCTGATGATCTTTGGCTTCAGCACTTGTCGATGGTTCTGCAACTTGTCAGGAATGGTTCGACAAACAGACAACACATGACACAAGCAAGTGCCCTTGGTCACCCGACAGAACACCAGACAAAGTATAGTACATCATATACCTATGTCACAGAACGAGCGCTAAAATGAGCGCGCCGCCAAATTCTTGCGACAACGGGCGGGAGAAACACCACGAGGTCAAAAGAAAAAAAAAAGAAAGCAAACGTCCAAGGATCCCCGGGGCGCGCGCTCTCCCCGCGGAAGCGAGGCGTCGCAGACGAACCTCCTCACCCCACATCGGCGGCCCAGCAAGCCCGCGATTTTTCTAGAACGAACGGGGCGGGGTCATACCGAGTTGACTCACCGGCCGGAGAGGGCAGTCCAACCGTCTCGCCCTCTTCCCAGCTTTCGCTGCGTATCGCGCCGACGAATGACGAGAAATTTCTGGAAGGTGGCGCGGAAAGTATTTAATCAAGCGGCCGAGACGAGAAATCAGGAGGAGACGGAAGTGAGCGCCAGAGCGCGTAGGGATTCTGCCGTGTAGTCGGCGAAGGTTTTGCCCATAGAGACAAAGCGGGAGATGAAGAGGATTTCCACCTGAGGGGTGACGACTCGAGCTACAGGCAAGAGTGTGTGTTTAGCGCTATCGAGCGAAGACACGTGGCGACAGCTGCGTGTGTGAAGCCGACGTGTTCCGGCGAAGAAGTTTGAAGCTTGGAGAGTGGTCTATTGAAGACGGGAGGTTTCCTGGAAGAGAAACTCCGGCGAGGTTTCCTGGAAGAGAAACTTCGAGGGCTGCGGAACGACAACAACGCGGGACTTTGAGTGAGTGATTCTCGGAAGAGTATCATCTAGACTTTGGTTCCAAGAACTTTGGACTGAATAGGTTTCTATCTCTTTAGTCTTTAAGTGTCTTGGTTGTTCAATGCATGCGACTGCATTGTAGTGCGTACTGTTGTCCGTGTCCGTTGTTTGAAGTGTGGCTGATTGTATTGTGTAGTACGTTGATTGATTGGTTTGATTGGTGACATATTGTATGTAACTAGTGTGGAGTGTGCATTTTGTGTATTGTTTTCGATCTGCCATTATTGAGAATATAATTTGTTCGTTTATCAACTCTCGGCTCTGACTTGTTCTTTGGGCCACAGCCGGCGTCCGCTGGCGCGCCAAAAAGGACCACTTCTAAATTGTCCACGCTTTCGTGGTGCGGTTCGGGAGGCCGATACTTCGGCTCTTGGAATTAGCCCGGCGATCGCCTCCCTAATTAACAGGACGTGTGTGACAACCTAGCTACGTGTCTATCGGAATTTCGTTCCCTCTACACCAAGTGGCACATGTGGGACACAAGACTCTTAAATTGAGAACTCAATTTTTACACGTACAACAACGTAACGAAATAGAATAGAACATAAAGTTGGCTCCTTGAGCTCATTCTGGAAGAGAGCGCTCAGCTAAGGCCGTGATGAGGACAACATTTGGCCACGAATCGCCAGCGAGAAACCGAAGGGTGGAGAAGGAACTAACTAAACGACGGCTCAATGCGTCTGCGTTAGCGTTTAGCTTTCCTTTGTTTGTTGCGAACGTCAAAGTTGTGCTGTTGGAGTATGATGCTCCACCTCACTAACCGGCCACTTTAAGGCGACGATACCTATATGGTACTAACGGCTGCTCGTACTTGTGACGTTGCACATCCGTGTAACTACAATATGGTAGTCCAGATTTCTCATAAAAGGAAACATTCCTTCTCAGGTCCTCCTTCTGCACTTCATTTAACCTAGGCCCTAGGTTCAATTGCTCCAAGAATACCTCCGATCCCCTTTCGATTATATCACTAGTGGTCAAAATTTCTGCTCCCTCTTCCTCTGAAGCATTCAACAGCAGATTTACGACCGCTCGACGTTGAACGTATGGTTTCATCAAGTTACTGCGGTAAGTATTGTTCGGCCGCCTTCCTAATTTCACTTCATAATTGGTATCAGACATCTTCATGGGTGCCTTCCACTCGTTCGCGGATTTCCCCGCTCTCTTAGAAGTGTCGCATGAGCGTACAAAGTCTTCGGTATCCTTCCAGCATTTCGGGCAATAAAACTCAAGGGAAACTCTGGTATTGGTCTTTTTGATGCCGAGATGCCTGGCCCACGCGTTTTCATGCGCCAGGTCCAATAGTTGGTGACGATACTTTTGAGGCACCAAGAGCTGCACATACTTGCGACCTTGCGCATTTGTGTCGCTCCGATACAAAAGTCCTGCTTTCTCAAAAGAAGGAACATTTGTTTTCTTTTTTCCCACGTTTACGCTTTCCATTAGCGCTTTAATCGAAAGGTCTTCACGCTGCTCTCGAATGAGCGTCTCTCCAACTTTCCGCTACAGGCGAGAGCGTTGCACCCGTTTCGCTCTCACTCAATGGCGCCATGTCGTCTCCCCCCGCTACGGAACCGTGCCGGTCGCTTCGGCGACGGGCCGCTCGAGTGACTGCTCACATGATCCACCCGGAGAATTTCCTCTCTGAGGTTCCGTCGACTCGCCGCCAAGGTCACACAGATATGCTGCTTTTGAACTTGTTTCACACCATTCGACAAGATCAAGCTCCTGCGAAAGCTTCCGCGCTTGCGATCGCGTGAGGGGCCATGTACGCTAAGTTGGGGAAGAATGATTTACCCTGCTCTTTGAGAAGCGGCTCTGAGTTGTTAGAGAAAAGATAAGAAAAACGATCGGGAAGCGCAGCAGACACAGCCGCTTCGGTGCGAAGCTTACCGAACGGGCCTTCAATGACAACCGTAGCGATAAGTAAGCAAGCACTCTGCTCCTCGGCAACTTGCCTAATCCACGCGCATTCTCCTGTAAAGTCATTCGGAGACACCAACGATGGATGGACAACGTCCATGGTTGCCGCTGAGTCTCGAAGTGCTCGACACGTTTTCCCATTCGCACTAATTCCTTGGATATACGGCTCTAACAACCGCATGTTCTTTTCCAATTCTCGGATTGTTGCGAAAGCAAACTCTTGTTTACAGTTTATTGCGATGTGCCCTTTTTTTTCAGCAGTTGTAGCAGATTCGCGGCTTCCGTTGATCAGGTTTCTTCGAAAAGTCCTCTTTTCTTTCATCCTTTTCAACGCGCACTGCCCTGCTATGCAATTTTCGGCAAGTATAATACTCCGTACCTAACTCTGCTGCCTTGTTTAGCTGTACTTCACCAAGTTTGTCCTGCAGCCAAAACTTAACATCCTCTTCGATGCAGCGGTAGAATATTTCCAATGCAATGCATTCTACCACTTAAGTGCGGTCGTCATAAGCACCTTCGCCCTTGAGCCATTCAATTATATCGGCTTAAGACGAAACGCGAAATCAAAGTGTGACTCATTCCCCTTTTTAGCATACCGGAACCTTGACCTGAAAGCCTCCGTTGACAACTTATAACGTCTCGAGAGCACTTCCTTAACCTCCGCATAGCTCTCAAACGCTTCTCTCGAGAACCAAGTTTTCGCGTCGGACACTTCGCCGGGAAGAAGAGCTAAGAGGTCCTGCGCCCAAAGAGACCGCTCTGAAACATTTCGCTCACAGGCATGTTCAAGCTTGAGGAGATATTTCGCCATGTCCTCGCCTACTACGAACGGTGGCAGTTGGTCCCGAATTCTATAACCGTTGACCTGAACTGTCGGAGAAGCTACGCTAGGCGCCTGCAAACACTGTAGGAATGCCAATTCTATTCGTTTCAACACGAGGCGCTCCTGTCTCTCGGCCGCCTCACGCTCGCTACGTTCGCGCCTTTCAGCTTTTTCACGTTCGCGAACTTCTCGCCTTTCAGCTTCTTCACGTTCGCGAACTTCTCGCCTTTCAGCTTCTTCACGTTCGCGAGGTTCTCGCCTTTCGGCCTCCTCGCGGCATGCTTTGATATCCGCCCAGGCCTCATCGACTTCCTCAGTCGACACTCCATCCTTCATCATCCCAAGGATCACTTGCTTTCATTTCGCAGGGCCCAAAGTAATGCCGAGTTCCTCACAAATTTCGATGAGTTCCTTCACTTTAAGGTTCTCCATCGTTCACACTAGCCTCTTGCTGATTGCCCCTGTTAAGAATCTACTTGTCGTACCCACTATAAGTCTACTAGCAAGACGCACAACCAATTTTAACACTGCCGTGTTTACACCCTCCGCATTAACTTTGCTTTCAAAGCGCTCTGACTTTGCTTGAAGCGATCAAAGCTCACTCTAATGCTTCACACAGCCCTTCTATAAACTACTATAACCTGAGCTAGAGTAGTCTGGTGAACTGAAGGGAAAACATCAGGCACTCACCCCATCGATGTCGCTGACGCCGGCCGATCCCGCAGCTGCCAACCACTGTTACGATGCGTGCCTCCGACGACGTTACGAAGGGCTCCACGAATCCCACCACTGCCACCACTGTTACGAAAGACGGCAACGCCAACATGGTCCAGAAGGCGCCACTGCTTCGGACTCCGCCGGGAAGGTCACGAGCCGTTTGGTAGCGTAAGTTTCTCAGCTAGCGACTGCTTCTGCGAAGAGCTGATAGACGAGCGGACGAGACGACGGTGAGTTAAACAAGGTTTATGTACAGCATATATACACAGAGGCGTTACAAATTCGGCACTGGGGCTGACAGCTTAGAGACCCGAAGAGCCGAGCTCTCCTCTCTAACACACAAGTCTCCTGCTCGCGAAGCGCCGCAGGGCTTTTTTATATGCACGGGGTGGATTCTTTGAGTAACCAAACGTCCAACCAGAAGGTCCGCTGGTCGTGAGGTCAGAATCCTCCAATGGGATCACCGCTGGGCCACGTCAATCTCATCAAATGTGGAGCCACTGCGCTGCACGTGGCTGCACCCAAGGACGAGTGACGTCGCCAGGCATTGCGTCAGACTCGCCAGACAGGAAGGCGTCGATTGCTTCGACGGGCTCACTGGCTGAGGTGACTCACTGTGCAAGCGCGGCAGAAAGGCACCGCCTCGTGATGACGCCTTTGAGTTGTTCGCGTCAGGCAGGCTCGCGTGCTGGCTTTGACACAAATTGCCTTTTTCAGAGGTATGGACGTTCGCTGTGGACTCGCACGCATAACAGTGTGTGTGTGTGTGTGTGTGTGTGTGTGTGTGCGTGTGTGTGTGTGTGTCGCCATTATGGAGACAATGTCCGACCGTCAGACACACAGGCAAATACATATATGAATTCTTGAGGGGTTAGCCAGTGCAGTTCTACAAAGAACTCCGGGCTTGCTGTCGGCTAATCCCCTGTTGCAGCCGGGATCCCTAGTCTCTCTGCTCTCACGAACCCTCTGGGCGGTCTTGGATTGCTCTTTCAGTCTGGAACTCGTGATGGCCTTCTCTCAGTCATCGCGGCTGTTGAAGTCCTTTAACTCGGGCACTGCAACAGCATCTGAGATAAAGTACAAAAGTCTACCCCGCTATCTGGGCAATATGGATCTATTCTCATGTGGAGCCTCTTAAGGAAACATATCGAGGGAAACATCCCTCTGCATTGATCTGTAATTCCATGAAACGCAAGGAGAGGGTCACCATACCAAATAGTCTATGAACGTGTACATGTCGCACTTCCGTTGAAGTGCATGAGTTCTCGCACACGGTGGTGGGCAATGTCATTAAGGTTTAGGTGACCCAGCAGCATGTAATCTGCCATTTTTGACTCGGAATGAAATGATGTGATGAGCAGGTTCAGGAACACACTTCTCTTTTTAACTTCCCTTCTACTTTGTAGCCACGAGGCATGAGGTGAATGCTTTGACCACCAAGCGGGAGTTAGTAGGTAGCCTTTCGTTGTGGATCTAACATCGTTATGATTACGGCAGCCTGCACAGCAGCATCAACCGTGAAATTTCTTACGGAAGGTGCACAAAGAAGTTCACCCTAGTCGTTAACTGCAGAGACTTCAAATTCACCCGTGCATCCATACTCGGCATCGTCCAGAAAAAAATTATGTACATTCATGACATCATTAAAAACAGCAGGCCTGCGCGGCAAGCGCGGTAGAGATGAGCGGGCTTTCAGAGCCTTGTCCAGTCTGGCTCATTGGGTAAGTACTGCAAGCACACTTGCTGGGTACCCACTACCGCATTATTATTAATCATGTCTGGGTAGTCCACAAGCATTCACTGTGCTATTCTTCGTCATTCTTCTGAGAAGCGTTGTATCCACTAAACACTTTCAAGGAATTAGTGCCAATTGTTCATGCAGTGGCTGATGACGATGAGCAACTTGCCTGAAGTATTTATGCGCCACAGTTAACGGGTGATCAAGAGCAAGCTTTTGTAATGGGTTGGGCCATTAGACGACCCAGTGGTTACGCTATTCGTATTGACGCCTCAGTTTTCTTTTGCTGTTCTAAAACGCTTTGTTACTCATATGAATGCTATAACTTTCCTGTCTAAAGCAAGTCTTTCCTGCCAAAAGCCTGCCTAAGGCGAGTTTTCGGACACGTGCCAAGCATCTGCGTGGCTCAGTGGTAGAATAAGGGGCTGGAACGCAGCGGACCCGTGTTCGAGTCCACTGAGTTTTTGGTACGAGGATTTTTTTCGCGTTATGCGATAATAACTACGGACAACGGCGACGGCAGACAACCACGACACCGCGGGTGACCCAAGTTTAGATGTCATAACAGCTTTCGCTGTACAATGCTTATGCTCGTTGTACTCAGCTTACATTATTGGACTGCCAATACACGTTTCTATGAAATTGATGAATGATGAAGGTATGTCAGACCATAACATCAAGTTGAAGCAACCCTCTCTTTCTGAAGTTAGCACGAAGGCCCACTACCCATACGAGACGTCGGCCAGCCCTACAGCCCAACTTTTCCTGTATTTGTACCTTTGCAAAACGTAACCAAACATTGCAAAAACACGCTAAAATATAAACCACCTACTTAAATACTACGCCGAGTGCTGACAGTGGACGCTCAATGAATAACCGTGGAGTGAATGATGATCGGTGGGGACAAGCATCTGCCTGTCTATCACTCTGTACCACCATCGGTCCATCCATCCTTCACTCTGTCTATCTTTACGTCCGTCCGCTTCTAATACACTAGAGCACGCATCAGACGGACAGACGCTGCACCCCAGTCGTCATCATTCACTGCGTGCTTATGCTGTGAATTTCTTATTATAACAGTGTCAACTACCCTATTTATTCTATACATATAATTGTCAAGTACATATGCACACAATGATATCTAGTCAGCAATTCCCAAACTAGAGGTATCTACATATACACCAATACAAATGGAGAAGGAAACGACAGACACCCTAAGAAGCTTCGTCCTTAAAAATAGCTGAAGACAGCACAGAATTGTTGCTAACGCATGCAGAAGAGGGCAGATACTACCCTTTCATTTTAGCTCACTCGCGGCCTCTGGATAAGTACTGTGGCGTACTGCGTACAATCGCACGCTGTGGTGCAAAATCAATTTTTTTATTTGTGAATGGCTGGAAGTTCGAACCCAATGTTTATGAAAGAAACCAAATCATTTTCTTTTCTTGTTGCTTCCTACGTTTCAGACATGCTACGCAAAAAAAAGTTACACCCATACCTAATCTTTGAGGTTTCAAGGGAATATATTTTTCCGTACATCCGCTTGCTATATAACAATCCCAAATGCATTCGTACACGGCGAGAAAATATCAACAGAGTACAGATTTTAATGAGTTTAGCACTGCTCTACATCGCCGTTTCCCTTTTCTGCCTTTAGAGTTCCTGCTACGCAGATAACGTGTCACAACGCCATCACGACTTCCACAGGCGACATCTGTTGGTGACGTATTATATAGAGAAAGATTACGATATAATGGCTCACCTGAAAGAAGATGAGCCAAAGCATAGTGCGGATGTTCATTAAACCAGTATGTTCCCATTACTTGCAGTAAGGCTTTTAGTAGCAGTGATAAAGCACTTCGCACATCAGTGCTACGTTTATCACAGCCAGATGGCCTAATTAAGGTTCTTTCTTGGTGTGTTGTCCTATCTTCGCAAACTGTTGTTCTTTGATGCTTGCTCGGTTTTTGCTGGTAGATTTACCGCTGAATGTACGACACTGTCGCTGCCTATGTGGCGTAATTTAGCAATTGTGCATTGATGGTAGGCTCTGAGCTTAAATATTTAAACGTCACTACCAAGAAAATTTAAAGGCAGATGGATCGTTTCAGTAATAAAGCAGCCCTATTACACCACATGTACTGAAAAAATACGTAAACGTAGAGAGGTGTACTACAAGAGCCAGCATGAATTTAGTATTGAAGGTATAAAAGCCATAAAAAGTGGCTTCAAAAGTCAAGTTCCCGCTGATGTATTTATTTTTACCTGCATTCCTTGTTTATGTATAAAACAGAACAATGTTTTTTTTTCATATGAACGAAAGGTTTCCTTTTGATCTGCCTCGCAGTAATATCAATTACGATTACACAACCGTCCTTTCGAGCATCGGTCCCTAGATACACCTCGTTAATTGGTGTATTTAGGGGGCATGCATAGTCACGCTTTGTTTGAGTTGCAACACACTGTCTGTACTCAGAATGGCGTCTACACTGCAAAGTGGCTCTTAAATGAAAAAAAAATATGAACGAAGCTCTCCTGACAAGCAGTACTTCGTGGATCAATTTAAAGTTTGTTGGTTTTGTTACTCTGGCTTGGGGTCACTTTAAATATAACCAGCGTGTCGCCACTCAAGATTAGGGCGGCTGTATTGTGAAGCTAATTACACGTCATTAGTTAATTGCTTTGCGCACTAAATACGGTGAACTGTGTCAAGTACTGTCAAACCAATTTTAGGCAAACCAACATGAAAATAACAAAGAAACACCATTCGTTATTTCAAATCCTCTGCCTTTTTCTGCATTGCCCTTCCTTCGTGGTGCTGGAAGATAAATTGTTCTTAGTGATTATATAGGCAGTGTTCAGGAAAAAGAATTCCATTATGCCTGCAAGTATAATTACAATCTACTTATTTACCTAACACTTCAAATGACGGACTGTGGTAACTATGCCACACCATGGTGTCCCCGATGGTTTTCTTGTGATTCAGTAGCCAGCTACGTCTCCGGCTATCTTTGTGGTTTCATTATCGCGTTGCCTTCATTCACTTCTGCGACAATAGTTCGTGGCAAGTGCTCCTGTGATTACCTTATGATTACATTTGACGCATGGAAAGTAAGGCTCTAATGAGCAGACGAGCACTGTTTCGCAAAGGGGACGTGGGTTTGATCGTGCCTGGATTGCACGACCCGCCTCCCAAAGAGTTAAGTGTCGCAATATTGATTGCGTTAGCTTGTACGAACGAGGGAGTGATGTCATAGAGGGCGCGAGACGCTGAGGCTATAGATCAAATAACGTGAGCGTTGGGTTACGTCACGGTTCCCGCAAAGCTTATTTATTCTGGTGGCGTATGAAGTTCTGTTCGTCGTTTGGCAGTAGCCTAATATTGCTCTTACTGAACGATGGCAGGTTAAAAGGGTAACCCCGATGGTAGACACAGTGGCACTACTTGCTTTGAACCAATTTCATCTCATGCATGATGATTTATTGACCTATATTTCAGACAAAATTGTTACGAAATGAATGTTCGATGATAATGTTTAACGTAACGTGCAATTCAGTGTCAGCCACAAAACAATGGCAACCGGTTTTTCAGTTGCGAAAGAAACTTCCGTGCGCAGCAGAGTATGAATTCGAATATTTAGGTAAATGTTCGCAAGGAACAAAAATGAAACGTAAAAAGAGCTTCCGTTACAAATTTTTGTACATAAAAGCAATCAAAGGCTGGATATATTGACGAATAATAATTATATTCTCGGTAGGTATAATCTTCCTTGTAGAATACACTTTCACACAACTTGTAGACACACAGATAAATATTGTAAATGGTAGGAAAGCGCGGAAAAAACCAAACCAAAAAAAAAGTACCGGTGGAGCTTGTGCTGAGCCGCACAAATCCTGAAACAGCGAAACTTGACTATTTTCAAGACTAATATGGTTACGTTTGAGTTGCTTGTAGGCCTTTGCTAGGTGATGTAGGTTTGTTTTAGGTGGCTTTATGTCGTATCAAGGCTTTAGGTAGGTGAGACCAGGTTGTTCATTTCTTTATTCACCGTGCAGTAAGGTTTGGGTTGAACTGCAGCGTCACAGATAAAATATTAATTAATTCCCGCCTCAGGGAACTATTTGTGGCTGCGAAGCAGTGCGGAGACTTAAAACGGCATCCACAGAAACTCGTGCACACCGCCTTAAGCAGCTGCACCACCATTCATAATTTCTGCCTGACTAACGCTGCCGCTGACCATCACTTCCGCTATAAGAACGAAAACGTGGACAAGAACATGAAGGACCTGTAGTGCCATCATCAACATCATCATTTTTTTCCATCACCGCGCCGCGTCTCTCGCGCAGCTGGCGCGAGCTCGAGCTGCGCGAGGATGAGAACGAGCTGACACGCCTGGCGTGGCGGACGCTGGTAGCCGACGTGGCTCCGCATCAGGCCTGCAATAAAGTGGCGAGATCGGCACGGCCCCATCGGCCGCCTTCGACGTCATCTCACGTCTCTCTTCCCTCGCCGCAACATCATCATTTTTTTTTTTTCATATGAGTTCAAATCGCGCAAAGCGCTAGGGGGGGAGCCCTGTAGTGCCATCATCAACATCATCATTTTTTTCCATCACCGCGCCGCGTCTCTCGCGCAGCTGGCGCGAGCTCGAGCTGCGCGAGGATGAGAACGAGCTGACACGCCTGGCGTGGCGGACGCTGGTAGTCGACGTGGCTCCGCTTCAGGCCTGCAATAAAGTGGCGAGATCGGCACGGCCCCATCGGCCGCCTTCGACGTCATCTCACGTCTCTCTTCCCTCGCCGCAACAGACCAATTCAAATGCCTCCACAAGCACCATGTAGCCATAGTTACTGAGCGTTACTTCCGCACTTTTCCACAAGTCGACACTGAAACAGACTAGACTATCTGTAGAACTGCTACACAGCCGGCCCCTCATCGCACATGCCAGAGACATCGACCGTGATCACGCGATAACCAAAGAAGACGTGCTCTGTCACACGAAAGCATGGAAAGACGCAAGACCAACAATCAATGGCTACGAAGTCATCATGTGCAACGAGGAAGCGTTAGGCTTCTTTTGCTGCCGACTCGGGAGAGAAAAGAGAGGATAGTAGAAGAGGGATAAAGGGGAAAGAGAATGCGCATGCTCAGTGGTGTTGTGTGCGCCGCTCATCGGGGGATGGACAATACCCGCGCCATAAGTTGCTGCACATTCAAAACAGGGGTACATCTTCGTTGGCGTAAGGCTTTAATTGCTTCAAGTTATCCTCGCTGCCACCGTTGCCTGCTTCGTGGCCTACTGTTCTCTAGCTCGTTCTACTTATCGGAGTTTTTGGCTCGTCGCCGTCGCATTTCAGCGGGCTGACTTTGTCTACGTCCTTTTCAATGGAAGCTTTGTGTAGAAAAAGTTGCCCGATTACAGTGGAACCTATGCCTTCATTATGAAGGTAGTTTGCTGATAAGCTGGAAAAGTTTTTGCGCTGCGTACTAATTTGTTGGGCTTACACTTGTCTCCTTTATTTTTGGATGACCAGTGGTGTAATTGCACGGATTGAATTTCTGTTACGCATACATGTCGAACATGATGATACTTGTTCTTTTTCTTCTTTTTGGTCTGGAGTGAATAAGAAACAATTAGAAAAACTGTTTCGTCGAAAAAAGAAGCAAAAGTAAAACGGCATGGTAAGCTTTGTCTGGTGTAAATATCTTTTTGCGTACCGAGCCTTGAGCGTTTATTCATTGCAGCACCGTATTAAAGGTGATTGCTCATCAACCTAATATATTGTCGGCAAAACTCCTCTCATTGGTATCAAGAGTGTTCAGTAAAATGCACCTATTCCCAACAATTGTGACGTCATCTCATAAATAGTAGGCAGATGAAATATCAGGCAAACATTCTTGAAAAATAACAAAAGATTTCATATGTTGACACATAAAACGTGACTATGATATCAACAATAATCACCGATCTTAATTAACACCTATGTATTCCTACGGTCTCCTCACATGAAAAGCTCTTTCGCGCTGCACAAAAAATTTGTGCATCTTCTCGAAGTAAACCACGATGAATAGACGATGCTGTGAGTATAGGTAGGGTGAGTAACCACATTTTGGTCTAGCGCGTCCCCGCGTAATGTAAGCCGAGTGACAAAGTGACATTGCCAGTGGACGACTATGCTAGGTCTTAAATTTCATTGTGGCTATGTTGAAGTCACCAAATGGTATAAAAGGTTTGGGCTTCTGGGCACTTTATACTGTGAACCACAATTATGGTTGCTCTTCCATTGTAAACGTTTTCAATCACTTACAGACATGCTTCAACTGTAGCAACCGTTTGTGTTTTTTATTTACCTAGAGAGCGAACTGTGAGAGTGGACGTCAAAGCAGCGGCCTACGGTACACATTGCCTTTTTTATGTCTGACATCCACGAACCTCCTCGTGACAACGGACATGACAGACGAGGGCGGACAATTCTCAATCCTATGTTGGTTCGCTCCTAAACAAATATTAAATGCGAAACATTTCTTAGCGAACTTCCCTGACTTTGAACTTATCTATCTATCTATCTATCTATCTATCTATCTATCGATCTATCTATCTATCTATCTATCTATCTATCTATCTATCTATCTATCTATCTATCTATCTAATCTATCTATCTAGCCGCTCACGTTTGGGTTCTCTCGCGGTCACCCTCTTAACCTGATGTGAGCCAAAGTTAGCAAGGGAGGGTGAGATAGCTTGACGAATATGACGTGCTGGTGAAGACACGAATGTCACAATCCCGTCGCATACGTCGTCATATCTTCCTGCCAGACAGTGGCACATACCCACGCGTGGTAAGTGTCGCAGGTAAGTGGGTATGTGCCGCAGGTGATTGTCACTTAGTATCTATCCAGGAACGACGAGAATGCACTTAGAAAATTGCAAGGCGTGAGCTGTAAGAAATACCCGACATCAGTTGCGTCGACTCGATGAATGCAAAGAATAAATGTCAGAGTCCCAGTTGGAATCAAACCCAACTATTATGCGTGGCAATGAAGCATTTTACCACAGGGCTGCGCCAGGCCTCAGAAATACTTTCCAAATAGACGCTAATCTTCATGAAACGTCAATGGCGGGTAAACTGCTGACGATCCAATTTTATAAACATTACCTATGTACTCTTTTGATACAGTCGTCACGTCAGGGTAACGTCATATGTGTTTAGTTGCCATGCGCTGAATTTGATTTATGTAGTAGTGTCCAGGACCAGCATCCTCGCGAGCATCAGCACTTCTTATCAGCTTCAGGTGTTGCTCATACGCATGCTCCAGTTGGCATCGTTGCGCAAGTGCAAACAACTGGTTATATAAACATCTGCAACTCCTAAACATACATCTTGGCGTGGAACAGCTGTACATATATTTAGCATCATTTCATGACGTGTTGCTCGAAATTGCAGCACGGTCGCCTTCCCTCCGCATGCTTTGCATAATGTCAATTTCCACGTACGTAGGATCTGCCAAATACTTATTATTATTTTTTTGCTGTCTGCTTTTCCTTCTCCTCCTGACCGAAATCTGTTAGCAGCTTGCGGGATATGATAACTACCGAAGACGCAGCAGTCCGCCAATAGATCACTCCCTGAATAGACGCATTCAGAACTTGTGTTATTCTTTTTCCCGCTTCCCACTCGTCTACATCGCTTCAGTTAGGCTTGGCAACAGTTCAAATTTTAAACACTGCTTGCGTCTGTTTAGAGCAAACTATGCGCTGAAAAACCTAGTACTAACTTGGCATTGATAAGTGGAGCGGCGACAAAAGAAGAATTCTCTGGAAGACTGGCCGGCACCGTAGTCGTTGTAAACGAGGAGTGCCAAAGTTTTCCCAATGAAGCACACATCATAAGTGTCTCAAAAATAAAGAATGTACAAAATCGACAATGTGGGTGGGCTTAGCGACCCATCTGCGTTCGTGCCAATGAACCCAGCATTTCTTCTGCTATTTTACGCTTGACAGTTTGCATTTGTGCTCAATATGTCGGTGTAACAAATCGAAGGACCCTAGTATTACACGTCATTTTGTTTGGTGAAATTTTCAAAGAAAAATAGGCTTGCTTGGTGCGTTCATATTTCACCCTTTTTAGAGGATTGTTTTACAAAGTGTTGCATTTTATTACTACATTATCATGGACGTTCTGTTTGCTGGTCAGCTAAACAAGTACCAGAACCATTATTGTATGGGAAACTGGTCGATTATACTACTCCCATTTGTGAAAACGGAAATGTTAGCAACCACGAGATGCTATAGGCTGGTGTGGTCATGTGCCTTACTTGCCACGAGAACGATCGGAGACATTACTATGTGCTAGCGTTTCATCAAAAAAAAAGAATTCAACGTGATAAAGCACTAAACCTCTAACCAAATACTGCCCCGTGGCCGAAAGATTACAAAATAAATTGCAAATTAGGGAATATTTATGATTCACACGAATCAATCATCCTTAACGACCACTTCGTTTCATTGTCGAAATGTAGTGCACCTCAGCGAAGATCCGCTATTCTTAATAGTATCTTGACTACCAAACCTTATTCTAAAATGTTGTAGGCCCGTGTACTCAGATTTGGGTGCACGTTAAAGAACCCCAGGTGGTCAAAATTTCCGGAGCCCTCCACTACGGCGTCTCTCATAATCAAATGGTGGTTTTGGGACGTTAAACCCCACAAATCAATCAATCAACCTTATTCTAGCTTAACATGTATTCCTTGATGTTATTCTTTCATCGCTCAAATCTGATTCACACAATCATATGCCATCGTTCTGGTATCGCGGGTCCGAAACCAACTTTTAATGCTTTCTGGCGGAGCGCTTCCGTTATATTTGTTACTAGTGGCACAGTTCCAGGAACAAGGTACAAAGAGAAACTAGCAATGAATGTTTATCTGTTATTTTGCCAGCCAAAACGAGACACCAAATGTCCTCAGGAGCCCCAAGCGTGTTTATTAATCTTCATTGCGACCCAACTTAGCGACCGACAGGTAAATAAACGAGTCGCAAATCCTCGCCTTCGTCGTGCCAGCCACACCCGTACCCACTCGCTTCGCTGAGAGCATCATTTGCCACGAATGCAGCTGGAGGTGGTTATAAAAAAGCAAGAACAATAATGCATTACGTGTCACCTCAAACCCTCTCGTGCGGCCGGCTTCTGTAAATTAGCGTAAGCGAGGTTCCGGAAGTTTCCTAATAGTTGCGTGCACAGTCTAGACTCTATCACGGGGATGTTTTTAGAAGGTAGAACGAGTGATGGAATTTCTCTATGTACATACAAATGTACAGATGCATCCAAAATAGCGTTAAAGGGGGCAAGCAACATTTTTCTAGCTTGTGACATACGATGCACCACACACGGCCTGGCAAGTGTGTTTATTAATTTATTCCGCAAAAGAGCTTTACTGCTTGTGGGCAGGAGCATGATATGTCAGGGCTTCAAATAAATAAACACCCTGCTTTGGGGATATACTTGCAAGAACTGCTGTAAATTAAGCTCAAAGGCAGGCTTGCACCAAAATTTTATGTTTGTTATGAGCCGAGTCACCATCTCTAAAACTTATCCTCAAACGAATTTATGAGGTATTGCTTTTTTGATGGCATCGAAATAGCGTCGGCATGTGGGTAAAGTTGAATTACTATGTAATTTCTGTGCTAAAATATTTTTGTGTATCTTGGTAGAGAAATATTTCAAAACGCTAGGCACGGGCAACACACAAAGGTCACTTAGAGTGTCTGATTGCTCTTGCATTTATTTAGCTGATGTCTAGTGAATTATCAAGAAATAGCATCTGAGTTTTCAGCTAACGCCTACTTCATTACCTCACGTTTTCTGTGTAACCGGTGCACGCACCGAACCCTTCCAGCGTATATAGTAGATATATCTTGTACGCTTTCAAAAAAGTACTTTAGTGCTAATTTGGGAAGTTGGTTTTTATATGATATGGCAAACGGAAATGGGCAAAACTGCCAACAATGTAGAAGTAAGGACGTCAGTGCCAGTACTATTTGCATTTACTTATGTTGGGAGTTTCCACGAAGTGTTTTATATTATAAACCTAAACCACAGTCGGTACGCCTCATTTATTCTAGTTTGCTTGGTACACAAGTGCTTTCGTGGCTTACTCTTTTATGGGCGAAGCTTCTTATAGTGGCACCCGTTCGTCCCTCGTAGTTGTTGTAGGGTGTAACAAGTATAAAATTTTGACCTCCAAAGTGGTTCCGCCGAGAGATTTCAGCTGTGCGTTGTTGAACAATCAAATAAAGTGAATATAGTGCTCATTGTACTTATCAATGGCTGCAAAGGGGGAATGAAAGACAGGAGCATTCGGCTTTTAGTTAACGCGCACGCTGCGATCCCCATTAGCAGCCATTGGCATGTACATTGAGCACTGTCTAACAAGAAAGGGTTGCTACGTTATACTCGCTGGGTGTAATCTCTCTAGCTTTAGAAAGGTATAGCGAGCGTTAAGCCACAGTGTTATTAATACAATAAACTAGTATATACCATGATCTCGAGGTGGGTAAAGGTGGGAAGTAGATACGAAGCGCAAGCCGTAAGAAAGGAAAAGACGAATTCTCCTGTCTCTCATTTCCCATTAGCAGCCATTTGCATGCACATTGAGCACTATCTGACAGGAAAAGGTTGCTACGTTATACTCGCTGGGCGTAACCTCCTTGGTTTTGGAAAGGTTTAGCCAGCGTTGGGCCGCAGTGCCATGAATACACTGAACTACTATATACCATGAACTCGAGGTGGTTAAAGGTGGGAATAAGACCCAAAGCGCAAGCCGTAAGAAAGTGCGCGTGTGCCACCTTTCGTTTAGTCCTTGGAATGTCCGCAGGATGGCGGTGCTTTTATATGGGGAATATATGATGAAAAGATGCGAGATGGCACTTGGAGTGTTCAATAGATGGACGAACGGACACACAGACAGATGCATGAATGGACGCAGGGGCAGATGCATGGAGGAACGCAGGGATGGACGCACGCACGGACGGGCGGATAGACGCGTGGACGGTCACACACATTGACACATGGACGGACGGAAGCAAGAACGAATGGACGGACGAATGCTTCGCCCCACTCTCCATCACTAACTCCATGGATATGCTGCCATTTTTTTATATAGTACAGTATCATGCCACTAACACATATGACTTTAGTGTTAGCAGGTACTCATGGCAGGTAAATGATTAAGGCAACTAATATATAGGTAAATATACCTAATAAGGGTATAACATACCAGAAAAACATGAATAAATATCAACCGCACGTTGCCGCTGCTGGTGTTTGATGCGCTTAGAAAAAATTTTACAAAGAATGTGTTCACATATATTTTTAAAAGGCCATCATAAATAGCGCAATCCCATTCCGCAGCCGTCGCCCTCTTCTGAAAGCATAAGGTGGTGCAAAACGCAAGGTATTCTATCCAAACTGAATAACCGCTCCTTCAGCAAGTAGCGCAAACAAATGGGACGCATTCAGAGATCTGCTGGGCTGGCTATCGATATTTACAGAGATTTTGAGCATATTGGTATCTCTGGCGTCACCCTGTGGTAGCCCTATGATGATAAAAAGAATGATGCATTATTTCGTATTCACACGCCTAAACACATGGATCTAACCTTTTGTATAGATATGAGCAATTTTAAACTTGCAATGGATCACTCAGTTCAAACAAACACCGCCGCGTTACATTAAAATCAGTTCAGTGACTCTAGTTCAGTGACCTTGTGTTGGTCAGCAAATAACGCTTATTTAAACGTCAATACTCGCGTCAGCGTGAAGGGCGGTGATACAATTCTCTATCATTTCAAAGTTTTAAAACGAAAACTGTAAAGACATGAGCTGCCAGATCTCTTGTTTCTGTAAAGAAGACCACAACTCAACCTGTTCTGCAGCTGTAAATTTTTAAGTATTTTTTTATCCTTGCACCAAGTGATGACAGGAAAGAAAAAAAAGAGTTTATTCTGCCAAACATTCAAGGAACATCAATTTGCTTTACGTGAAAGATGTGCATTTTAACCGCACCAACAGATATCTAGCAATTGGGGAATTGCGAGTGCGCCCATAAAAAGAACAGAACAACTGTCATGTTTCGCAAGCACGATCTTTGAAAAAGAAATTTTATCGCATAATCGATTCAAAGAGATGTGCTTCTTGCTTTTAACTGCGCCACCAGAATGAATCAAAGAAAAAAGCAAAATAAATGCAACAAAAATCATGAACTGCTTCTGCTGAGACCTTAAAGACTAGCACTCCACGCACATTCTATGAAGGGAGACTTTTTTGCATTGAAGGGACAGATAAGGAAAGTAAAAGAAATTGTCTCCCGATGAGTCGTAATGAACAGCAGCTAGTGAAGAATGTCTTACGTAGCACCATCGACCGGTCGCTGAATCGGCTTGCGCAATTTCCCAAACGACATTACGTTTGAGTATATAAACATGGTGGCGGCCCTGACTGGACGTAGCAGAAGACGACTCTGGAGTGGGAATGACTTGAAGCGTGATGTCTCTGAGAGCCACTCGCTCTTCGTACTGCTTCTATTAGTGTGCAATGAGTTAAATATTATATCAGGCAAGCGCGTCTTGCGTGCTAGCTAGAATAATGTCATGCTCCTTATATGTTAGGCGTCAGTGCTCGCTAAAAACATCTAGTGGAAGCTCTAGTGGGCATTTGATTGAAGACATTCGATACAAAGCAACTTTGCACAGTCAAACTGATGAACTTGATAACAGAACATGTACGTAGTGATCTCAAATTGTGTACGCGTGCCTCAATGGGGTATATCCATGCAATCTTTTTGAGTGAACAGCACGAAATCACTTAGGCGAGCTATCACTCACACTAGTGCATTGTTCTATCTCTATAAATAAATAGGACCTACCAGAACGAAAGCCTAAGACGATCGAGTGGGGGTGGAATTATGAAACTAAGCACTGTTGTCTGGAGGCTACCATTTTTTTTTTGAGAATAACATTTAAGACGAAGCTCTTAAGGGCTTACCCCTGTTGACGTCCGATGTATCGGCGTCCTCTCTGCATCAAAACACCTGCTAAACAGTTGTCAAAAAGCCCCCTCGTCTATTAACAAAGCGCTATCAGAAAAACAAGCACTACGGGACAATATAGAATGTCTAGAAGCTTAGGGCATATATGTACTTATCCACGAATTCAACGTACACATTATAGACTTTGAGACCTACAACGTTGTCATCGACATTCACTGACTGTTGTCATGGTGGTTAGAAAAGCGTTGCTATACGCAACACAAGTGTGCGTCTGTGATTAAGAAAAAAAAGGCGTTTTAAATAAACCAATGTCAATATTATATATGCGACGTAACAACCTTAAACGTACGTAAACACAAACTCTTTATAGTAGTCGACCACTTCAGTGTAGACAATTGTGGACCTTTGCACCAATCTTCACCCACTCGTCTTCATTTGATTCGTGGAGATGCATCCTTTGAAGAGATCAAAGCAATTGTCACCTGGAGCAACTTGTGCGCAGCGTCAGGTAGAGTTTTTCTTGTAAGCTTTTCGACGTTTTTCGAATGAAGTGGTGCCACACTGTCGTTTATCAATTGATCTCTTCAAAAGAAGCTTCCCGCTTCTCCAATTTTTCGGTAAAGACTTTTATTGATTGAGCCTAAAACTTGAGCACATTCCGTGTTTTTGAATTTAACATGATTTATACCACTCACGTTTCTTAGCAGTGAGCTTGCCAGTATTTATAGCATCAAGTCATGTATACATAAGATATGTACAGTGCCCTTGGTTGATCGTTTTTCGTTCTTTATTGGCAAACCATCGCCACTTGGGACGGCTTCATGCTCTCCCATAGTTGAGTACGGAGTATTCTAAATCGTTATTCACTTTTTCTATACACATACAACAAAGTGTATACATTAAAGCAATAAATTCGTAAATATGCTTGTCTGTGTTCCCTGTGGCTGCATTTCATGTGGCCCCGTTTTACTAGACAGGTCAAACGTCTCCCGTTTATATCGTCAAACACTTCTTCTAAACACACCAAATTTACAGACCATAAGCGTCATGATGGCTGGAAAGAGGATATATAGTCTACAAGGTGAAATGGGCTGTCACACTACAATAAAGAGAAAGGTTTCAAAGAAGCAAGAACAAGACAGACGAAGAGATTATCTAGCCCAAGTAGACGGGCGCACGTGATGCTAACACAAACAGGATGGCTTTTTCATTCACAAGCGCTGCATATGCCAGCGAGTCTGTACTAGGTCTTTTCATTTGAGCTGAAGGCCGTAGAAGAGGGACAAAAAAGCAAGTCTGTATAAACTGATCACGCTCCCTCCATTCTTTATTCAGAGCCTCGTCGACGGTGCAAAGTGTACACAGGACGCCGGCTCGGTGGTGGGGCCGCCGTGTCCGTCGCTTCCCAAAAGAGCATTCTAGCACCCCCGCTTTTCTCCGTCCGATTCATTGTAGTGAGAAGAGACAAAGAGCCCAGCAAGAGAAAAAGAGCGATAGTTGCCTTTCGCAGCAAGAACAGGCGTGGCGTTTTCTCGTAGGCGTTATTCTGTCCGCTTGAGTGTTTGCGCTTGTATTCATATTTGTGCGCCTGCTTGTGTTGTTGTCGCAAGCTGTTCGAGCACGTTATTCTGAAGCGAAAGCCATGGAATTTCGCAAGTTGACCGAATATGTTGCCATACAAAACTCACTTAGCAATCTAGTGATTTCGTAATAAACAAGGAATGGCCATATGCCTTCATGAAGTAAGAATAAACAATACGTCTGGCTTTGCTGTGGGCATAGTTATTCAATATTGTGTTGCCAATCGTAAAAACAAACTTTATTTAAATGAGCTAATGTGCAGCATTTCTTTAAGGATTCCAAACAACATGCTGGCGAAACGATTTTGTCTGCATATACACTCATCAACAGGAATTATCCAGTGAGGAGTCACCAATTGTCAAACCATAAGGATGAACGCCATAAAAAAGGCAGGAATGTTAGATCAAGTCTTCGGTTGGCATTTGTGCATTTAGAAAAAGTAAAGTGCTCGTGAAATAACAAAAGCAGGCAACAGTCTATCGTGACGCTACAAAACAGGCGGCAAGGCAGGATTAAGGGCAGATTGCACGATTGTTAATAATAAATTACTTGGCATTTTCAAAAAGTGGGACAAAAAGTGAGATGCTTCGCCCCACTCTCCATCATTCACTCCGTGGATATGCTGCCATTTTTTTTTCTTGCATTTTCGTATATATAAACATACGTATACATATACCGTGAGTGATCCTGACGTCGACGCCAGCAGCAAAATCCAACCAACAGTGTCCATATATTTGCAATCGCAATTACATTGCAAATCGTCACTGTTATGTAACACTGCAATGTTTTATGCCAAGTATGTGAAACTATGAGCGCGTTGCCTACTTTTTGAACAATAAAAGCATTTCAATGTTTATTCTCACATTGCCTAACGTATCCATTGAACACCGTAAAGTTCACAGTGCGAATGGGGGACCGTAAGTAACCAAAACGTGCCTCTAACCAGCCCGTGGTGGGCACAGAACCAGTGACGCTCAGTCTAGGCAAACAGTAGACGAATGGCGACCAGCTGCACTCTCCTGTTTGCATTCTGCTGCTGAGTCTTGACGCGAGGATTCTCCAAATGACGTTTTAATGAAAATCGGTGCTTGTTTCATGAAAGAAAAAAAAAAGCAAACCTTTACTTGAGGGTAACCTGCGAGCTTATAGTGTACCACTCTTCAGACTTCGCTTGTTGATTGGGCTGTCATTTTCTTTGTTTGCCGTGCCCTCCCTACTATACAACCTGCGAACTTCGAAGTACAGTATGCTTCCTTTAAGGAACAAGTTTGGAGCCCCCCCCCCAAAAAAAAAGGTCCGAGTAGATAAGTACACACGACAATAGCACTCGTCGTGTGTGCTCTTTTCTTTGGTCCTTGTGTTTTTCACATAAAATTTGTTCCTAAACGTCGTAGAAACTCGCCCAAGCTTCCTTCCTTCTAAGTTAGTTTCTAGCACATCCGGATTTATTGCAAAGGCATCGCAATATTGAGCGCTTTACCATGATTGATATGTGGGGTTTAACGTCCGAAAACCACTATATGATTATGAGAGACGCCGTAGTGGAGAGCTCCGGAACTTTTGACCACTTGGGGTTCTTTAACGTGCACTCAAATCTGAGTACACGGGCCTACAACATTTCCGCCTTTATCGGAAATGCAGCCGCCGCAGCTGGGATTTGAACCCGTGACCTGCGGGTCAGCAGCCGAGTACCTTAGCCACTAGACCACCGCGGCGGGGTGAGCGCTTTAACATGGGTTGCGCAAGTCTGCAGCAAATAAGAGAGAGAGATAAACATGCAAGGAAAGGCAGGGAGGTTAACCAGACGCACATCTGGTTTGCTACCTTGCACTGGGGAAGGGATAAAGGGGAGAAAAGAGGTTGCAGAAAGATGAGAAGGTACACACAATCACGAGCACACTCGGGGAGCACACACAGTCTACAGGCGGTCGCTCAGGCTTGTTGACTTGAGGTAAACTAGCAATGCTTTTGTTGCTTTCTGCGCAACTGAGGCAGATGCCCAAGGTCCTAGTATCTTCTGCACACAAAATGGTCCGGGGTCAAGTCGATTCAAAACCATACGGAGCTGGCATCGCTGTGTGTCTTAGCAAGCGCAACTGCACAGATAAAGTCAGTTTGAAAATATATACGGCCGAGCACTGACTTCGTCTCTCGTACACGTGTGCCCGACATTCCGAAATGAGTAGAAAGTTCATTTTTTTCGTTACAAGCAAGCCTCGTAAACACCGTGGCAGCCTTTTTGACCCACGAAGAAGCGCCGCGCTGCGGAGAAAAGAGCAGGCAATGCCCCACTCTGGAAACATGCTCTCTGCATGTGTTTAGGACGGCTGGACAGAAACCCGCCACGCTCGCTCCATCTCGGAGGCCATGGTGTAGGCGACTTAGGCCTCCACGGCTTGTGCGAAGCTGTAAAAATTTCTTGTGAACCTAGCTAGCTAGTTACTCTTTAGAAAAAGTTTTTTTACACAATGTACAGAGAACAAACATTTCACAACATTTTTTACGTTGCAATGGAGACGTCATTGCCCTAATATACATGACAATGTTGGCATACATTTACACAGGACCGCAATGTGTTTAGAAAAATAGGTAAAGATTGAGAGTACTAGGTACTCTACAACGGGAGAGCATAGAGCCGGCACGAATACATGGTAAATGGGTTTAGAAAAAGTGGTTAACGATTTAAAGTATTAGGCACTCTACTATGGGAGAGCATATAGAGCCATTCCTGGGTACAAGCAGCAGCAACGCAGTACAAACTGATCAAAAAAGCAAAGAATCACAGCTTTTGAAACAACCTTACAGCCTGAGTGGCCACCCATTCAGTGCTCAGAAACCACAAGTAATGATGGGGTTATGATATCTTGTTCACTTATCTGTGTGCTGAATTATTCTAGCAAGAGAAAATTGCTTATGACCTGAGAGTACGCGGAGCTCAATCATGTATCTTTTAAATTTGTTATATTAATAATATACAAGAAAGAGCGAAGAAAATTGAGAACTAGCGTTCGAAAAGGTGATCCATGAGGTTGGGGTAGGTTAAAGTTTTAAGCTGGCTGAGTGATTTCAGATCCATTGAAAGAACTATAGGCCAGTTCCACTGCCTAGAAAGGTGAATCATCAAAAGTTAGGTATGTGGATGCCAAAATTCATCAGTTAGTAGAAAACTATGCAGTTATGTTTCTCGTTCGGACATGTTTTAGGAGTTGGATCAACGTCCTGGCGTAAATTTATTATTTTGACGCATAACGTGAGCTTCCGAGGTGCGACGACTACACCGCCGCGCAAAGGATAACGTCGGCAATCAATTGATGTCGAAGTAACGTCGGCGCTCACATTAAAGCAGGTACGTGCATTTGGTCGCATCGAAATGCCAAAACGTGCACATCCTAAGTAGTGGCTATCGCCAAGTTCGGGAAAGAGATGGCAGTAACTTCCGGAGTCGTAAAAATACGGCGGATGTTCAATACATTGATTAAAATATCGTAGTTAAAGCGCAAGGGCAAATCAATATGTGCGGTAGCAACAAATAGCAATAAATTAGAAAATCAGCTGGGCCGCTATCTGCTTTGGGTAAGACTATGCACAAATCTACAAAACACTGCTATGAGAGGAAGCGGGGACTCCCGTGCAGTGCGTACAAGGGTATCCAAGCCGACAGCTGATGCCTATCTAGATGGCACGCACACCAGAAATCGTGACCGCCCCCTAAAAATCACAGTTCACCGTTCCTGCCAGGGTCAAACACCCACCCCCTCCTCGCGTGCCTTCATGCTCGGTGAAGATCGGCAAGGCGTTTCCTCTCTGCTTGAGCATTCTACGGAAGGTCGAACACGCAGAAAGGTTGTCGCATGCGCCCTCCGAGCCACCAAAATGGGCCGGCTTGTTTGATTTCTGCTCCAGCTGCGTTCATCCGCCGCAGTAGCGCATCTTAACTCGCAGATCGAAAGTAGGTTGTGTGGGGTTATGTTATCAGTTTGGACTTTACACGCAACATGACCGGGAGGGGACGCCAACGGCGAAACCATTCCGAGATTGTCCAGATAACTTCAACGCAATCAAAAGGAATAGCCAACAACGTAGCCATAACTGGCGTTATTCCAAGACAATGCCAATATCGGAGCTCTTTTCCAGATCAGCTGGAAGCAATCGATTGGATCTTCTGCAGATTACTTGCATACCATGAAAATTAGACTGGCTTGATTAGATTGGAAAAATTAGATGAAAAATTAGATGCTGGCCAAGCTTTGATTTTATTATTTTGTTGAATCTGCATTCTTCGCACATGACAACGTCACCGATGCCAGCAGTAAATTTTCCGTGACAGGGGCCCATTCTCTCTATCGCGTTAAGGCTTTCACTGTGTAAGTTGATTCGGCTTGAATCTTTCTCACACACCTGCATATAATGGGCCACTGTATGCGACTGCGTGAGTGAAGGAAAAAACTTCTTGACGTACTCAGCGACGCAGTCGCATTGTTTGTATAATGAACTCAGAGTCGTTTTCCTCACACGTCTGTGTCATATCTCCTCTATTTTGCACAAAAGACGTGGTTATTTGAACGGCTCATTTTTCATTGTTAGACAGAACACTTTGCGAACTAACGGACAACCCTGCGAAGTACAAGGTATGCTATTAGTAGTGGATACAATGTAATTACGAAAAGTGAAAACTCGCCGTAATGACAACTTGACGTGGGAAGTAACCGACGCTGCCAGATGATCCTGCGCTTAGATGAGCGTATATGCGCATCACATGAACATACAGCCACAAATGCGCATACATACGCATCAAGTAGACTAAAGTGGTTCCGCCATGGTAGCTCTGTGGGTGTACCATCGAAGGCGTTATTCGAAGGTCGCTGGTTTAGTCTTTGCCCCCGGCAAGTTATCTTTTTGTTAACTTTTCGTTCTTTACATTTGCATTTCATTAAGTACTATTAACAACATCTATAATGTTCTTGGCAGTGTTCTCATTACTATCACGTCAATTTCGGTAACTTGAGGAGGGAACACCGGCAGGACATTGACGGCTGGCTAGATAGATAGATAGATAGATAGATAGATAGATAGATAGATAGATAGATAGATAGATAGATAGATAGATAGATAGATAGATAGATAGATAGAAGAGGCAGACAGAGAAAGAGGCACAGAGACAATAGAGAGAATGCAGATAATTGCTAGTAAACCTGATTCGTCACACTCTAGCGGCGTTTGGAGAGGAGAGGGTGCGGCAAGCGCACACGTATTGAACACAACAAATATGCTCATACTCCAACGTTTTGAATGCGAACCATTTCTTAGCGAACTTCGGCGACTTTGGAACTTCGGCGATCTATCTATCTATCTATCTATCTATCTATCTATCTATCTATCTATCTATCTATCTACGACTTTTAGCCCTCCTGGCCGTTTCAATAATGGTATCGAGACCAAACTTTGTATGACATGAAATTACTATATGAAGAGCATGTTTAAGTACTCATCAAATGAAAATCATGACATGCGTGTCATGAATGTCATGATTTGCATTTTGTGGTCCTGCAGCTGTGCGGTAGTATCGTTCGCATGATATGTTGCAAAATTGGTATGGTATGACACGATTTTAATGCGAACACGATCGACAGACCCTAACATAAAAATGATGACATGCGTGTCATGTTACAACATGAATACATGCCTCGCTTATGATGCGCTCGCGGCCGTTTTGTTAGCGTCACATAAAGCAAATTTGGTATTGCGGGACACAAGTGGATGACGAAGGTTTGATACTGGAGCGAACATTATAAACATGAGATGCGTGTCGTGTAACTACATGCCTTCTTGATACGCTCATGAAGCGCTCGCGGCCATTTTTCTAGCTTAACATATGCCAGATTTGGTATTACGTGACGTCAACGAAAGACGAAGGTATATGACTGGTGCAAACATGATTATCATGAGATGCGTGTCACGTGAGAACATGACATCAAGCCACAGTCAAGGCGCCAATACATTTTGACGTGACGCGATGAGCATTATCACCGGCGTTCGATTCTTCGCGTCACACCGGCGTTGCCACACCAGGCGCCGGTCCTGCCATATACACGCAGGTGCGCGCCTCGCTGCGTTGCTTTGACGCATGAGCGTTTCAGTGCTTCCCGTGTTCCTCCGTCACGAAAAGAGGGAGACGCAGTGGTGTCTGGGTAACGCACCGGCGCGAAATGCAGCATGGCGCATTTCGCACCGGTTGCCGTCGGGCAGCGCCGACGGACGCCGGTCCATCCTACGCGTCTGGCGTCAGAATAAAGAGTGGTCGCGTTTTGCTAATGTAGCGTCGCTGTGCCCAGCGTGCGTCAACGCTACATTGGAGTATATTGGGCGTTTCATGATGCGCTCGTGGCTGTTTTGCTAGCTCCACACAAACCAAGTTTAGTGTTTATGACGTTAATGGATGACGAAAGTATATGACTGGTGCAAACATGATAATCCTCACATGCGTGTCATCTAAGAACATGACAACATACCACGCTCGTGGTGTGCTCGTGGCCGTTTCGCTAGCTCCACATATACTAAATTTAGTATCACGTGACGTGAATAGATGACGAAGGTAAAGGACACATCCAAACATTATAATCATGACACCGAAGTCATGTAGGGCAATATTTGCCTCCACCTCTTAACGTTTTACTGATTTTAAAGTGACATATCAACGTTTCTTATTCGTGCTTCTCATATCATCGATTCCAACTCTACATGAGATCTGCCAAGTTTTCTTAACAAGTTCTGAAACATTCATAGCGTTTTAATGAAAATTGGGGCCCATGGCGGTGGCGGTGCACAAGCCAAGGATAGTTAATATTGTATCACCGAAGTGCTACGGCCACACGTTGGTGTCTATCATAAATTACCGCAAATATATTCCTGCATCTATACTTCTATTTTTTACGCAATATACCTTGTTGTGAAGGTTGCGCCGTACTTCGTCTGAAACTGTAACAAACGGATTCCGAAAAGAGGGCCTACCTAATTAAAATTGGAGTCTATTAAACGGGGATATAGAATAGGCAATACAAACGCATATTTAAAGGCATCAAAGCAGCTTTAGATTTTGGCACTGAATCAGCGGAGTTGCCACATTACAATACTACAGTTTCTAACATAAAATGTGAAGCGTCATCATATCAATAATAAAGTCGACAACAAGTTACAGAGCAAATACAGAATGTATAGCAGTTATTTGACGATGTATGGGAAAACACAGGTTGTAATTGACCTCAAGGCTGTCATTCAAGTTCATTAATTGGGGGACACAATTAGTCAAATACGGTCATTCCTTAAGCCAAAAGACGCATTTTATGTAATCGCTTGCACAACTTTTTCGGCACTGAATGCTCGTAGAATTCGGCACTCTACGGGCAGTCGGCACTGAATGCTAAGAAACACGGCAAGCCATTTATTGCTGGCAGATACCACGAGTAGAGAGAAAAAAAATTGCCCGCAGCTTCCCTCGGGGGAACACTGAGGAGGATGCGGACCATATAATTGGTTAACGGGGTGTTAAAGTGCGACTTACTTGGGTCGATGGCTAAATTGGTTAACGTGGTTGTGAAATGGGGTGTTAAATTGCGACTTACTTGGGTCGATGGCTAAATTGGTTAACGTGGTTGTAGAAGGGGGTGTTAAATGAGTGAACACGTACACACGTATGCGAAAGGGCGGCGCTGGTCGAAGGGACGTCGATCATTGTGTTTGTGGATTCGTTGGAATTCATTTCACCGCGACCTTGGACGTCGACGCGCCGTACAAACCAACCGACGAGCGGCAACTGAGCGAGCGAGCGCCGACCTTGAGTATATATACAGCACGACGGCGCATGCACTGTCAGCTGTTGAATGTTCTCGAAGCGCGACGCCACATGCGCGTCCACTGGAAAATCAGGAGAATTGTAGATGTCGAACGCGGTGTGTAGAGGAGAAAGGGTGCACAGATGGTGGAGGAGTGAAGCGCGCGCGGTGTGTAGAGGAGGAAGGGATGCACAGATGGTGGAAGAGTGGGCGACGGCGCGACGGCGCGTGCGCGCGCGTCAGCTGTCGAATGTTCGAGAAGCGGTGTGGACGGCGCGGACGACGCGGACGGCGCACTACAAGGCGCGAGTATAAGATGCTCCGCATCTAAAAATTCTGTCATTTCCACGAAGTGGATGATGATAACTTGTGTGAAGCCAGAAAGCTAATCAGTAAAACTGTGAAACTCCCGATGTAGCACGACCGTGACAAGACAGATCTTAGCGGATGAATGCGATGGAGACGCGTGACTGCTGCTGAAAAACATTTATTTACAGATGTTACTTACAGGGAGGGTGGGAACGGTCCTTAAGGGGCCGCCCCGTACAAACACTAGGTGGGCTCCCTCTTACGGGAGCCCATTGGCGTTGGCCGCGGCCCGGGCATGCTCGACCAGGGCCCGTTGGGCCGTCAGGTCAGAGCAGCCGAGCAGGGCTGCCTCCCAGTCCTCCCGCGAAGGGTTGGGTAGTGGGGTAAGGTTTGGGGTTTTTTGGCATGCCCACACCATGTGGAAAATGTCAGAGGAACTTTCCTCACAATGCGGGCACTTCCCAGTGCAAGCGGGGTCAAAGTGTTTTATGATTGCCGGGCACAATAGAGTTTTAGTATAAAGGTGAAGGAGGACTCGCTCCTCTGCCTTCGTGAGGCCCTTACAGGGTTTAGGATAGCCGTTATGGCCGGATTGATAAAATTGTGTGATCTTCTTAAAGGTGTAGGCAGGATTGGGTTCGAGTTCCGGATCGGTAGGGGACGAGGATGGTGCCCGGAGAGTGAGCGCGCGGGCAGCGGCATCGGCCGTCTCATTACCATCGAGGCCCGTGTGAGCCGGAGCCCATATGATCGTTCGGTGCGCGGGGGCACCTAGGTAGCTGCTGTTCTGCAATATTTTATAAGCACGGTACGGAATGTATCCCTGTTCAATATTGCGACAGGCACCCCTTGAGTCGGTGATGATGACCCTCGAGTCCTGATCTGCGGCGGCTAGTGCGATGGCGATCTCCTCCGCGTGCGTAATGTTATGTGCACGGAATGTGAGTCCGTTTACAACGGTGTTTTCGTGGACGACCGCAGCCGTATACCAACCACCGTGGTGCGGGCCGGAGGCGTCCACGTAGAATACCCCGAATTTGTGGCCGTAGTGTCGAGCCAAGGCTTCCGCCCGCGCGAGGCGTCGGCCAGTGTAGTCGTCTCGGGTCATGTTAGCCGGAAGAGGGCGCACGTGCAAGGAGTATCGCCAAACTTCTGGAATTCGTACGCGCTCTTCCGTGTGTATTGAGTGATTGATGTGTAGCCGGGCAAGGAGGCGGCGACCCGACGGTGTTTTAGAGAGTCTAGTATATTGGTTTGTCAAGTGCGCCTCTCTCAGCTCCTTGAAGGTGTTCACCATTCCCAAGCCCAAAAGGCGCTGGTTAGAGGTGCTGACAGGAAGGTCGAGGGCGCGCTTGTAGATTTTGCGGAGAATGACTTCGAGTGCATTCTCGTCGGATTTGCGTAGGTGGAGGTATGAAGCCGAGTACAGGACTCGGCTGATTACGAATGCATGCGCCAGCCGCAAGGCATCTTTGCATCGTAACCCCCCGCGCTTGTTGGAAACCCGGCGGACCATCCGGCCCACCTGGTCCCCCACCTTACGCAATTTGGCCAATGTTGTGTCTGCTCTGCGATTTTTGTGTATAAAAAGCCCCAGTACTCTAATCTCATCGCGTTCGGGTATTGGTCCGCTGTGAAGGGAGAGGTCGATCTTTGCGGTGCACTTTGGTGACGGGCGTATGTGCACGAATTCCGATTTGGACGGGGAGCACTGAAGGCCGCAGCAACGGGCATAGTCATCCACGATGTCCGCCGCTTGCTGCAGGCTTGCCTCCATGTCTCCTGCCGAGCCGTGTGACGCCCATATGGTGATGTCGTCGGCGTACAGCGCATGCTGTATGCCTTCGACTTTCGCCAGCTGAGCGGGGAGTCTCATCATTGCCACATTGAATAGGAGGGGCGAGAGGACCGCTCCCTGCGGAGTCCCTCTCGTGCCTAATCGGTAAGGGCCGTGTTCAATGTCCTGAATCCGAATGTATGATTGTCGGTCAGTGAGGAATTGTTTAATATAGTTGAAAGTGTTTTGGCCGCAATCCACCTGTGAGAGATGTGTTAGAATAATTTCGTGGGTCACGTTATCAAAGGCCCCCTTCAGATCCAAAGCGAGCACAACTTTGTCATTCAGGGGATACTCGACTGGATCGAGGATCTCATGGTCGAGCTGAAGCAAGACATCTTGCGCGGACCGGTGTGGGCGGAACCCGAACATGGTGTCTGCAAATGCATTTTTGCTCTCCAGGAACGCGGACAACCTGTCGCGCACCATCGTCTCCATTAATTTTCCCACACAAGAAGTAAGGGAGATGGGGCGGAGGTTGTCCGCGTTAATGGCTTTGCCCGCTTTGGGTATGAAGGTGACCAGGGCGGTCTTCCACTCAATTGGTAGGCTTGTTTTCCCGATCCAAATGGAATTGATGTAGGCAAGGAGCATGGTGTAGGCCGAGTCAGGAAGATTGGCAAGTAATTTCACGGTAATTTTATCCCTTCCCGGCGCCATTCCTCGCCTCATTTTTGCTAGGGCTGCCTTCAGGTCGTGTAACTGGAACAGTTGATCCAGCTCCGCGTTCTCGGTACCTGCATACGAGTACGCCGGCCCTTGGGAGTCCTGCTGAGTGCATAGATATTGGTCTCGGAGTTTACATGCCAATTTGGCTGTGTCTCCGTCGAAGCTGCGAAATGCTCGTTGCAGATGCTTTTGTGTCTCTGTTCGAGTTTGGGTCGGATCAATCAAGGCACGGAAGAGGCGCCAGGTACTCCGGCTGGACATTTGTCGAGCGGCCGTGTTGCAAGAGACGCGTGAGGCGCCCGGCAGGAGCAGTCGCTCATCGCGTCGGCTCCATGTTTTCTGGATGTTTCGCGGCGGAAATCACCATATCCAGCGTATTTGTCGTCACAAATCGACACCACAAGTTATCGCGACCATCCTGACGAAAAATCAGGTGGGAGGACTTGCATTTGACCATTTTATGCCCGTTTTTGTGTTCGCTGCGCCGGAAGAAGAGCCACCTGCATAGCGTTCGCCGTAGACACCGCCGTCACCGCTGCGACGCAGCTAGCGTCGCGAGGAACCACGAAGAACGTGGCACCGTTTTTTCTTCGCGGTGTGTCGACAAGACGCCGGGTGAAGACTTCGAGGGCTCGGCGCCCTACAGGTACGAGGTTCCGTTATCAAAGATTTGGCTAGTACGCGACCACTACGGTGGTTGGTAGCCATCGCCACGAGCCTTATGCTCGTCCAAGTGCGTTAAACCACATGAGTGATACTGCAGGACACAATGAAGAGCCTGGGGGCTTACAGATGCGTCCAAGCATCATAAAGCCGGCACGTTTGCAAATTCACAACCGCGAAATGGCTCAAGCGAGCACAGCAGCATTGGAAGACGATGAAGCTGAGAGCAAGAAGCCTCGCTTAGAAGAGAATCTTCTCGACGATAAAACGTCAACTTATCACCTAAGTGATGAAGAAGACATGGGCGAAGATGAACCATTTACGTTGGTTACTTATAAAAAGAAACGAGCAAAGGGTATCCCAGTCGTCTTTCGTCCAACACCTGAAGGTGCTAGCTTCTGGAAAGTGAACCCCAATCGAGTGTCAGCTGAAGTAGTTTCCGCTGCTAAAGAAAAAGTGCAGTCATTCAGAACGACCAGAGATGGAAGCTTTAGTGTCAGCGTTGCTTCCTTAAGTTCAGCTAAGCGACTTCTGATGCTTTCAAATGTAGGTGGCCTTGAAGTTAAGCCTTTCATCCCAGAGTCATACACTCGGAACGTTGGGAAAGTAAAACATGTTCCTCTGCAGTATTCAGACGAACACCTCCTAGAGTACTTGAGAGATGCAGGAGTTATATCGGCGCGACGGCAAATAAAATACTACCGCCAGGAAGATGGAGGAGTAACGACGCGTCCACTTCACTCAGTGATCCTGACTTTTCGAGATGACCGCCCGATTCCAGGAAGAATCTACTTAGGATTCACCAGTCACCCAGTGGAAGAATATCTTGGTCCAGCACTTCGGTGCTATAACTGCCAGCGATTCGGACACATGGCGAAAAGTTGCCGTAACACACGGCGGTGTAAGATCTGCTCAGAAGAACACCATCATAAGGAGTGCAAGTCTGTTCTTCAGCCTAAGTGTGCAAACTGTGCAGGTAATCACGCTGCCTCATATTCAGGCTGCCCGCAAAGTAAAGCTGCTGCAAAAATGCGTCGGCATGAGCTCATCCATGGAAGAAAACCGCGCCCCAATGAACCATCTCCAAACCTTGAGATTGTTCATCCTGTACGTGATCCACCTCAGCGGCCACCGCAACAACAGCCGACAAGCACGCCAAGAGAACCGCCAAGAGAGACGCCAAGAGCACACTCGAGAGACCACTCACGAGAAGTACCTTCAAGTAACCCAACCTACGCGTCAAAGCTACGAACGCCCACGGGACCTCTGCCGGAAAGTAGCAAAACCAACAGTGCCAGCGTTCGCCCCAACTACAATATCGAAACGCCACGTCATTCTCAACAGGCCTCAGAAAATCAACCATTCAATGGAGACCGTGCCTCTGCATCAGTCATGATATTGATTCTGCCAATGCTTTTCGCAGCACTTAAGGCAATCCTGTCTGCTCTACCGGAAGCAAACAACCTACCAGAAGTAAAAGCCCTGCTGCCTCTGGAAGCACTACTGTGTCAACAGTCCGGGTCAAACCTGCGACAAGTAACACATGAATAAGCGCTACAAAGATGTCTCCATATACCAGTGGAATGCCAATGGTCTTCGAAGGAAGTGTGCTGACTTCCGTAAACTCCTTCTGCAGTATAATTTTCCAATACTTTGCATCCAAGAGGCAGGAATGAATGATGATTTCCGCCTCTCGAATTACGTGATACATAAGTCATCTCGTCGAAGTGGTCCTAGCAGAGTACATTTGTGCGTCAGAAAGGACCTACCTTCTCATCAAGTTAACTCAAGTGATTCGGACTTCCCGGAATTCGTCGCTTGCAAAGTATCCTTTGGTGAGCAGTGCTTTACAGTGATCAATTTTTACCTACAACCTTCAAGCCGCATTTCGGTGGAAGAACTAACAAAAATCTTCAACATTTCTAATTCATATACGTTTATATGCGGAGACTTTAATGCGCACAACATAATCTGGGGTAGTGATCGATGTGATGCACGTGGGAACATTGTTGAGTGTGCCGCAGAGAAATGCAATTTGACAATTTTAAATGACGGCTCCCCAACTTTTCTCCGAGGGCATAATTACTCTAGTTGCATCGATGTAACCTTGTGTTCCCAAGATCTAGTGAATGGTGTAGTATGGACAACGGATGTAGAAACACGTGGGAGTGACCATTTTCCCATTCTAATAAGTCACCCCTACTTTCGAAAAGACGACACCAGACGCTACAGCAAGCTGACGAACTGGAAAACTTTTCGGCACCACCTAACAAACCAAAATAGTGAACTCACGACAGTTGAAAGGTTTACTGAATTTCTGCAAGATAATGCGAATAAATGTACAAAGAAAGTCCCGATTCCAAAAGACTATGCTGCAGTCGATGGAGAGTATGAACATCTAAGAGCCATCAGACGACGTTCAGAAAGGGCATATCGACGCAGCGGAAGTTTAGAAGCATACAAAAATGCACAGAAAATCCACAGTGTAATGCGCAGACGACTAGAAAATTTAGGTAAACGACGCTGGCGTGATTTCTGTGGCACCCTCTCTCCCCACACACCTGTTCCAAGAATTTGGATTGTAATTCGAGCACTTAGTGGCCCTGTATCACAGAGCTTCCCATTTCGTGCTCTTGCTGTAGCTTTGGATAAACCGGAAGCTGTGGTAGCAGATGAATTTTGTCAACTTATCAGTAGGCCCGCCGCATCACAATGTGCCTTATTTGATAATTATGTCGCTTTAGCCAGCCAGAAAATTAATGCTTGCTTTTGGGCCCAGCATCCTCAGCTAGACGCTGTATTTACGTTAAGGGAGCTGCATTGTGCTATAGCATCATGTCGTCAAAAATCGGCCTCTGGACCGGACGGCATTACGTACAATATGCTAAAGAACCTTGGGCCCACAGGCACAACTACTCTCTTAGATATTTACAATAATCTATGGACGCAAGAAATTGTACCCGAGTCTTGGAAGTCTGCTCGCATCATTCCGATCTTAAAACCGGCTAAGACACCCTTGAACCTTGAATCCTTCCGTCCAATCAGTCTGACAAGCTGTTTATGTAAGATAATGGAAAAAATGATTGATGCGCGACTTCAATGGTGGTGCAACAGAACAGGTGTATTCTCCAACTACTTGACAGGTTTTAGGAAACAGAGATGCACAATGGATGCAATACTGGACCTAGTAGCGTATGTGGAGCATGAACGCGCCTGTGGTAGTTTGACGGTCGCAGTGTTCTTGGACATCAAAAGGGCATTTGACACAGTCAGTCACACTCATGTTCTGCTGAGTATGTTGGAACACGGACTGTCCGGCAGGTCTTTGCGGTGGGTATGCAAATTTTTATCAGGTCGTAAAATATTCATTCAGACGAGTGAAGGAAAAAGTGCAGAACACGACGTCAGACAGGGAGTGCCACAAGGAAGCGTACTCAGTCCTTTTCTTTTCAACTGTGTTATGGCTGATTTAGCTAAAAGACTGCCTTCCAGGTTGAAATACTCCTTATATGCAGATGATGTGTGCATTTGGGCATCTGGCACGGACATGCGGGTAATTCAGATTGCATTGCAAGACGGAATAAACATTATCAACAACTTTTTAAAAGAAAGAGGAATGATTCTATCGCACGCAAAGACAACTGTATTGCCCTTCACCCGTAAGAAGTTAAAGAACTTCAATCTCAATTTAGAAGAAGAACCACCAATGATTGTGACACAGCATCGATTTCTCGGAGTAATACTTGATAGGCAGCTATCATGGGCGCCTCACATAAAGAAACTCGAAAACGAGGTGAATACGCTAGTGAATATACTCCGCAGAATTGCTGGGACATCATGGGGCGGATCTGTATCATCCATGCTCGCTGTTCACAATGCTTTAATACGACAAAAAGTTGCATATTCTGCAGCTGTGTTACACGGCCTTTCCCGCACTTCAGAGGAGCGACTTCAAAGACTATTAGCTAGGGGACTGCGCGTCTGCATAGGTGTTCCACGAACGACTTCCAGCAGCCTTGTCATAGCAGAGACTCGACAACCACCCTTTCCAGTCATGAGAACAATTGAAACATGCCGCCATTTTTTTCGCTTACAGACGCAACACAGGGACCACCCATTGGCGCTGGATATTTTACTAAGAGATAAAAGCAATGCTCATAACGAAGTACAGAGTAATGTACATATATTACCCAGACATGAATTTTGGAACTCTGAAATGGACTATCCTCCATGGGTGCTTGTTATACCAAGCATTGAATTCTCAGTGGACGGCATTATTAGAAAGAGAGACATGTTCATCCAAGCTGCTCAACAACTAGCGCTTTATCAGATACACATGCGGTATCCAGGGTACATACATATTTACACAGATGGCTCAAGTACTACAACGTCTTCAACATCGGCATTTATCATACCACAGCTCAATATTCAGGAATCATTTAAATTATGCCGCACGACGTCATCTACAACATCTGAGCTTTTCGCTATTCTGTATGCTCTAAAGTTTATAAACTCGGTAGCAGACGCTAGAAAATGGGTACTTTTCAGTGAGTCACAGGCCGCATTAAGATCACTCTCCAGTACAAACAAGACAGTAATAAGTGATAGTATGACATACGAAACGCTGAAGGAGCTCACTAAAGCAAAGAAGGCGCAACATGAGATCAAATTTCAGTGGATACCTGGCCACTGCAACATTTCTGAAAACACAGCTGCCGATGAAGCAGCACGACAAGCACATTGTAAAGACGTTACTGTTTCTTTACCGATTTCGAAAAATGAATTGCGTAGTAATATAAAGAATACAACTTTCAGAATGAGCAAAACTGCTTGGTTTGACCAAAGTACAAAGAGCTGCGATTTATATCACATCGATCCATTTATTGAATTCAAAATTACGCTGGCATTAGATAGAAGGATGGAAACTCTAATTCACCGATCGAGGCTAGGCACCGCATACACAAAACATTTTTTGCACAGAATCGGCAGAGCTGAAACTCCCGAATGCGATTGTGGATTTATAGATGAAGACGTATGTCACCTTCTCATAGACTGTCCACATCATGACACGCCAAGACGCCGTCTTAAAAGCGAACTGTTCGCATTGGACCACAGACCATTTAGCATGAAAAAACTTCTGGGCCCGTGGCCAACAGGAGTTTTACAGTCCCACGCTTTAAAAGCATTAACACGTTTTTTACAAGACAGCGGGATTGCTGACAAGTATTAACAAAGAACAAGCTTTCATTTGTAACACATGTACTTATTATATACAGTATCATGTGACACCCATCACGTGTGTTTTGTGAAATGAATGACGTGTCGACTATTATGTACATACGAGCGAATGCATCTTGATAAGGACCAGACGTTTGCTTTGTTGTTTTGTTGTTGTGTTTTTGTGTTTGTTGTTTGTGTTTTGTTGTTTCCAGAGACTTCTTACAATGACTTTCAAACATTTACTTACCATTGTGATATGTACGTATAAGTGTGTCTTTGCATATCTGTGCCTGAGTTTTCTATTTTCCATGCACTGCTTTGTATGTTTTGCTTCAAGATACGTGTTCAAGTTTCAATCAACGGCTAAGGAGTAGCCGGCGCCATAATGGTGCGCCAACATCTCCTTATATATCATATCAATAAAAAAAAGATGAATGCGATGGTGACTAGGTTGTTGTCAAAGCACAAGTGGTGGCATACCTGATACAGTTGCGCCACATTCACCCTGGAGGCGGAAAAGCCTGAGGTCCCTGTACTTAGATTTAGGTGCACGTTAAAAAGCCCCAGGTTGTCTAAAATTCCGGAGACCTGCACTGCAGCGTCTCTCATAAACATGTTGTAGTTTCGGAATGACGAACCCCAACAATCATTTATCAAACAACTTAAGATGGTTCCTTTCTGGCATAACACTTTCCTACCCCTTTCCTACCACCCTCCCGTTGCCTTCTTTCCCGTATTTTTTAGATGCGGAGCATCTAATACTCGAGGCTTGTAGTGCGGCGCCGTCCGCAAGCTTCTTACTCCTTCTTCCACCATCTGTGCATCCCTTCCTCCTCTACACACCGCGCGCGCTTCACTCCTCCACCATCTGTGCACCCTTCCTCCTCTACACACCGCGTGCGCTTCTCCTCTTCACGAACATTCGCTAGCTGTATAATGTAGCGCGCATGCGCCGTCACGCTTCGAGAACATCGGCAGCTGACGCGCGCGCATGCGCCGTCGTGCTTCGAGAACATCGGCAGCTGACGCGCGCGCATGCGCCGTTGCGCTTCTCCCCCTTCTCGAACATTCGACAGCTGACAGTGCATGCGCCGTCGCTCTGTATATATACTCAAGGTCGGCGCTCGCTCGCTCAGTTGCCGCTCGTCGGTTGGTTTGTACGGCGCGTCGACGTCCAAGGTCGCGGTGAAATGAATTCCAACGAATCCACAAACACAATGATCGACGTCCCTTCGACCAGCGCCGCCCTTTCGCAAACGTGTGTACGTGTTCACTCATTTAACACCCCCTCCTACAACCACGTTAACCAATTTAGCCATCGACCCAAGTAAGTCGCAATTTAACACCCCATTTCACAACCACGTTAACCAATTTAGCCATCGACCCAAGTAAGTCGCACTTTAACACCCCGTTAACCAATTATATGCTCCGCATCCTCCTCAGTGTTCCCCCGAGGGAAGCTGCGGGCAATTTTTTTGTCATATCTTCTGAGTTCTTCTTTGAATTTCATTGGCAGCTCAGGTGGATTATGTATATGCGTCCTGTTCTGGGCATTGTATATAAGCTTGAACAGCAGCTCATGACTAGCATCTGCAGCCATGCGTGTCCTGCGACGCCTCTTAGCTGGAAAGCATGGTGGTTGGCCACCACTGCTGCCGAAATATATAAGTTTACCATGGAAACATTTGCATACCGCTGACTGCTGCATCGTTACCCTCAAAAGAGGGTACACACTGACCATTAACCAGATTGTTACCAAATGCGAGAAATTTGCGTGAAATATGTCATACTCGGCGAAAATGATAGGAACAAAGAAGATCAGTTTCCCAACTTGTCACAACAAATACGTACAATGAAATCATCGGACGGGATGTAAAGAAACCAAAATTACCAGCTTAAACCTTCTGCTTCAGCTGCCTGGGAGACGACACTGCAAAAAATTTGGTAGTTTTGTCACGTTTGGCGATGTTGGATTGTGTGTATCACAACAAGGATCAACGAATATTTCTCGAAAATTCGCGTCAAAAATAGTCATCTAACTGTCTGATGATGAACGCCAAGAGTATAGGAAAGATTAAAATGTGACCAGCGCAAAGCGCATTACACGTAGAAGGGAAGTGAAAGAAATTCCAACCACACAAGGAATACTAACTTTTGCATTAAAGTGGTCATGATATGGTGAACCAAAAACTTGTTTTCAGCAAAAACTAGTGGTTCAGTGTCTATTATAGAGGTATAAAAAGTGGGCCGTAAAAGCATATTCGGGGTAAAAAAAGCCGTAGAAGTGGCCAGCTCTAGAGCCCGCCCCCGCTGGCGGCCGACGTTTTGCTATAGTGCGTATAACGTGCAGAGCTCGTAGGAGGGGAAGAATGGCTGTCTACAGTGCCACTGCAAATCGTTCAATTTCAGTGCCAAGCTGAGCAAAGCTAGTTTATTTCAATTTCACGTGCCCTTGACAATGCAACAATATATTTTGCTGGAATGCAGCCGCTCGCTCTACCAACTGCTTGTTACTTCACGGCTTTCGATTGCGGTATAGCCTGACTCATAGGCCGCTCGCGTGTTCATCTATTGTCCAAATATAAATGAAGTACTTGAACAAATGCGCTCAATGTGTCAACTTTTTTGTGAATGCACACGAAAAAACAACACAAATCTAAGAAGAGCCACACAAGTAAACAAACAAATAGAATAACACTGCGCTCAGCTTTGCATACAGGCATGCGATGAGGTGCAAAACTACGGACAAGAACATAAACATGACCAAGACAAGGAGGTCTCTTAGACACTTACTAGACCCACACAACACCAAAGCAGCATCGAGAGCCAAGATGACTAAGATTAAGCACCAATACGAGGCCAACATGAGAGTAATGGGAGAAGATCTTGTCCAATAGTAGCTTGCGAAACCTCCGCTCAAAAATCACAAGGAGTGAGAAGGCTCATTTATTGAAGGTCTGGATATGAACTACTAAAAAGAAGAAATGAGAGCTGTATTGCAGAACGTCAAGACCAAATCAGTCGCTGGGCCTGATAGGCTATTAAAAAAAATTCTTCGGAACCTAGACAATCAGGTGACAAACACCTCACAGATTACATCAACACGTATTGAACGAACGGCGAAATATCAGAATAATGAAAAACGTCGGACGTGGTCCTCATACCTAAGCCCAGAAAGCTGCGAGCCATTCAGCATGTGGGGCCAATATCTCTTACTTCGTGTGGCTGTAAACTTAAGAAGCTTAAAAGGACCAACGGGCATATGGAAGTAACAAATGCGTAATTTAGCTCCATATTAGGCTTAAGATCAGCACTGTAGACCCAAAATGTTTTGATTCGGATATAGGAACAAGTTATTTACGTATTAGGATGGGGAGACCGCGCCATCCTAGCGTTAACTTAAAAGAAGGTTTCTACAGTGCTCATCACTCGACCATAGTGCTCGATAACTTGAGTCCACATGTTCCAAGGCAGCGTCGAATACTGACGTTTCACGCTAACAAAAAAAAAGCCAGCAGATCTCAGATATTCTGGAATTTGAATTAAGGCAATGAAGCAGCCAGCAAGAATTAAATTATGCTGTGCATATCATGCTCTCTATGCCAGGAACTGTCATTTATGTTTTCACACAACCACATTTCGCAATACCAATTTTGGTGTGTATCAGCTAGCGAAAAAGTCGCGGAAGTTCTCTAAGAAATACTTTGCTTCAAAAAATAATGGGAGAGAGGGCAGGACCACGTCGTATACACTTAAGAATCACTGTGCAGTGCGTACATGAACGCAGAATTCATGCATGCTGAACTGAGAAAATCGATTTCATCTCGTTATGCGAAAATCGATTCCGAGTACCATGCGACTCAGAGAAACTAAATTTCGCTCGTATTCTCTTGTTTCTTTTTATGCTTCAGTGACAGATCTCCACGGGAAAGAAAGTATAGCCCGTAGCAAAAATTTCCGGGGTTCCATGGAGAGTTCAACCATAATTTAATATTCATCCAGTTACTTTGAAATCTAACCCAATGCATTCTCCTTGATAAAAATTATAAATAAAACAAGAAACTTTAGTAAGTTCTCGTGCTTCCACAGTATTGCACTTTCCGCATCTCTCTTTTTTGCGCTCCTCCTAGAGGGAAAAAGTGTCGCAACGCCATCGCGACTTCCGAAAGGCCACATCTGTTGGTGACACACTCTAAAGATACAAATGCTAGTATGATGTCTCAGCAGAAATGATACATGGCTCAGCATAGAACTGGTTCTAGAGTATAACACTGCGTTCCTGCGATTTGTATACAGGCTGGTGGAGGCAGCCCGAAAAGACTTGGCACATCAGTGCTATGTTTATTACAGCCAGTTTGCCCTAAGGGGATTCTTTCTTGGTGGGTTGTCTAAACTTCGCAATATGTGGCTGCTTGATGTTCGCTCCATTCTCTTGGTTACTATTTTGAGAAGTAACGAACTCTGTCACGCGCGGTATGCCACAATTTTAGTAACTCGGCAGACATTTGTACGTCTGTCTCTACCCTACCACGAGTCTTGAAAGGCAGATGGAGCGTTCCAGTCCTCCAGCTATCCTAATATTCTACATGTACTCACAAACATTACAACCATGAGTAGTACATTCTAAAAGCTGCCATTTAATAAGTATTGAAGAATTGTAAATTTGTTTGTAATGCTTAACTCATAAAAAATTCATGTTTATCACCTGCACATATTTAAGTATGTATTTTGATGTTTTTTTGTTTTTTTCTCTACTGATGAATGAAAGTTCTTTTTATTTCTTGGTAACTGTTGCAGCACCGCATTGGTATCATGATTGCGCACCCGTCCTTTTGAACATGGATTCCTAGAATAATCTTGTTACTCGGCGCATTTTCGGGTCATATATACTCTCGAACCAAATAAACTACACGAATTAAATTTCCCACAAAATGAATAAGATCAGTGAAGTCAATGGCGTGCCGGCAACTTTTTGCAAAGTCCCAGAGCACTTTAAAATTCTATGGGTAACTTGAGCCCTCTAGAAGCTCCAGAGCAAATTCGTATTCGTCGATCGGTAAACTTGAGAGCTAAAAACGCGATAAAACCTAAGCTAGTGATGTATGCTGATGCATAACGTTGGATCAATATTGCACAAAACTTATTTCTCTCTTCAAAAATCTCAACATATAAATCGCTGTGCTAATTATATGACGCCAGAAAGACTTTTCTGGGCTACCTGAGATTTTGGAACCAGCAGAGTCTCTGGTCATATATGAGATTACATTACAGCATTGCTTCGCCATGTTTTAGCGAACTTGAGAATGTCCCTGTGAAGCTGATATCTTCACATGACAAAGGAGGCACATATGTGCAGAAAACCGTGGTTTCGCAAGAGCAATGTCATTTCGATGGCGCCCGGATTGTGTCACTCGCCTCCCAGACAATTATGTGTCGCAATATCGAGTACGTTCACTGAAACGAACGAGGGAGCGGTGGCGTACAGAACCTGGTACGCGCTGGCCGTAAATCAATCATGCATTTAGAGTAAGGTTGGTGTCACATACGAAGTTCATTCATTCTGAAGAGGTACAGAGTTGTCCTCAACGTTTGACAGCAATAGTGCTCTTACTCGATGAAGGTTCAAAGAGTTTCATTGATGTGAGAGACAGCGCCACTGCGCGTTGTCTGCGAATTGCATAGCGCACATGACTTGCATTTCAAACAGTACTGTTACGAAAAAAAATGCTCGGCCGATAGTGTCCACACCCACTTTTTGTGTCGGCCAATAAGTATTGATAACTGGTTTTTTAACGGAAAAGAAAGCTTCAAAACACAGGGATGTTTTAATTAAAATAAATACTACGCATTCATAAAACAGAGCGAAACAATCTAAAAGTGGGTGTTCGCTCTGAACATTTCAAATATTGAGAGGAATGAGCTCGATATATAACGAGTCTCGGCAGGTACCCTTTGTATTTAGAATACGTGCGCACACATTTTGTACACGCACGGTTAAGCATGCGAAACGTAGGAAACGTTCGGGAAGATCCCAAGAGGAGGAAAACAGAAGAAGACAATACGCTTCTTGTAAATGTCGTTTTTTATGTCCAGTCCTTAGTGTTCTCTAATTGACGCACCTTAATAAAGCAGATAGTTTATCAAACTATTATATAGTCTGAAAAAAAAATCATCTGTTTAAAAGTCTTGTATGAAAGCTGGCCTTTTGCGATTACCATGTCGTCATTGCACGAATAGTAACATGATAAAACATTACCCCAATTCTGCTGATAAATAACGTGAATCGCCCTATACCGACTCTTAAAACGCGATTGTGTTATTAACCATTGTTAATTATTATCGCCAACATTTATGTCTTACTTAATCGTAATATTATTATCTATAAAGCATTTTACGCTGCACGAAATGTAGTTTTGCTGCCTCTTTCCACATGTTAACGCGAAATTTTTACTAGCCTATAAAATATGGCAACCACCACAGACACAGCTGTCCGCTAGCGACTGCCAGAACTGTTAGGAACACATTATTTTCCAAGGCTTTCTGCTCATTTACATCACTTCCAATTCGCTTAGCAACAATCCACACTTCTTAACACTGCTGTCATCTGTTTAGACCGAACATAGTTAAGTCTACACTATGTTTAGACTAAACCTAGAAGAGTACTAGCTATGTTTAGATTAAACTTCACCAGTACTAACTTAACATTGCTTATTAAGGGGAGGGCAAAAGAAAGATTCTCGTGAAGTCGAGCCTGTGCAGTTCCCGTTGAAAGCGGGGTCTGCTAAAATGTTCACCACTGAGCACGCAGCATAGGCACGTCTTCCTAATAAAAGAGCACACAGAAGACATAGGTGGGTTGGTGACTCATTTGCACTAGAACCACTGCACGCAGCATTTAATTTTTTCTCTACATTTTCACTATAATTATGTTGATGTATGAGGACAATTCAACCCTATATTATGAGTGTTTAGTAAAAAAAAATTACGCAAAGCAATTCATTTGCAACAATCACAACATTCATGTTTAACTTTTTACAGCGTTATGTTTGATGGTATTTCCATGCCGTGTTTCTGAGTGTTATCGACGTTGTATTCACTAGCTAGGCACACAAGTGTCAGAACAGTTATGGCAGGGGAAACTAGTTGATCGTATGACTCGCATTTGTTGAGCTGGAAATGTTGTCACGACAAGATGCTCGGGTTATTGTGGTTAGGGCTTTACTTGCCGTGACCGTGATGGTGCGAAACATCACTCTACCCTAATATAATCTGATATAAACCTCCAATATACCACACAGTGTGAGAGTTCTCAATGGCCACGATGGCCACACGGGAAAAAAATAGGGCACTCTGAACTAGTCTGGCAATGGTTAGAGCATCGAACTTCAGTGCTGCAACAAGCACAGTCCTTGATAAGTCAGCTGCGTGACTATCGGTCCTTTGTAAACGCCCCCAAGCTGCCCGAAAAACAATCATTCGAACTTGGGAAAGCACGGAAGCAGGAACAAAAATATCTTTCCGTAGCAATACTGACAACTCTATGCTGGGTCCGACAGTGCCCGTAAGGTTCAGACACGCGAAAACCGCATCAGTCTTTTAATTACGTGAGCATAGCACACCTACTGCAAAAAGCTGTCCAAACTTTGTTTTTATTTTTTACCTAAGCGCAAAATAATTGTCTGAAAACGTGCCTTCCATGCACAGAGGACCCACAGTCCTATGAGTGAGAGCAGGCGTAATTTACCCAAGCAGCAACCGATCCAAGGAGCAAAATTTAAAAATTATCAGTATGTTTTATACAGCTCAACAAAATTACACGGCACACAACAACGTAGATTGCCATCTCGTCAAAGTGTTAGTTGCAGCTCAGTACGCGGCGCTATCTGCTGTTGTTCCCCTATCGTGTACACCAAATTTCCTGGAAGTGAAGCCCAGTCCGCCAAGGTGGATCAGTGGTTATTGTGCTTGGCTGTCGACTCACTAGTCGTAAGTTCAATCGCATAGGTGGCGGTCATATTTCGACATAATCCTAATGCTAGAATCCCGTGTACAATCACAGTGTGTGACAAAGAACACAAAGTGGTTGAAATTTTCGGAGTCCTTAACTACGGCGTCTCTCGTAGTCATATCATATTTTTGCAAAGCAAAAACTCACATATTTTAGTTATTCAAATGTAGCGCAAGACTGTGACCACGAACTATTCATACAAAAGCCCTAATGAGCACCCATTTTTATAACTACTCGTCTTTTCATCATTCATGTGGAATTGACACTAGCGTATGCTATCACTTTACTTTCGCGGGTTGAATACTGCATTTAGTTACTCTTTTGAGCGCGCTTCCATTACATTCGTATTAGTGCCACTGTTCCTACAACGAGGTACAAAAGAAAAAAGGCAACAAACAGTCGTAATTTTTCTTTTAGCCCACCAAGAGACACCAGTATGTTCTCAGGCGCGTACGCACGCGTTCATTAATCTTCATTGTCCCCCAACCTATCGACCGAAAGGTAAACAACCCAGTCGCAAATCCTCGTTGGCACCCTGCCACCCAGACACGTACCAAAAGGTTTCACTTCAGGCGGCATTTGCTACCATTGCAGCTTCAGATAATTAGGAAGGAACAAACAAGAAGAATATTGAATCATGCCTCATCCCCAACGCATTCCTCCCAAGAGCTACTGCGAACTTGCGTCAGGAAGTTTCCGAGAATTCCTAGGTAGTTACGTGCAGCCTAGCCAGGATGCCATCTTGGAAATCATTTCAGATGATAGCACTAGAGTTGATAATGATTCTCTATTTGCCCGGAATAAACAGAAATAGACAAAACGCATGTTTACACCGCATGAAAGATAACAAGAAACATTGTATAGGTTGCCGAACGCACGAAATATATCTTCGAGTTTCAGACGAGTTAATCTAATACCGTATTTCACAAAATAGCTTCACTTCTTGTAGGGAGAAGTAAGATTCTTGATGTTTTGATAAAAAACACCACCTTCCTTTAGGTCGAACTCCATTCACATGCAAGGCAGTGCGAAGACAGTTGACCACCAGCATTTTATATTTGTTATGGGTGAAGTTACAAATCCCTAGCCTATCGCTCAGCAATTCTTATAAGTTTTGCTTTCATTCGTGGTATCAACATCATGTTGACGTCGGTGAAGTGCAGTTTTATATATACTTTACGGGCAAAACAATTTATTCTTTTTTTCTAGCACGAAAACTTTTGAAACACTTGAAACGAGAAACTTATTTATCGAGCACCTGTCTTGGGTGTCACCGGAAGGTTGTCACTTATACTTAAGACTCACCCCGTGTAGTTTACCCACTCTTAAACCCTATAGTCTGATTGAATCTCCATTGTGACATAGGGTTGCTCGCTTGTGAATATGCAATTACAGCCCACCACTTCACGTCAATAATAATGCGTAATGAATTGACCTAAAGAACGTGAGCAACGCAATTGTTGTAGTGTTTATATCTTTAAAAAAATGTGGGATATTGCAAGTACAGTAAGCGAGTTTTCAGACTGATACGGTAAAGGAAAACAACAGCAAAAAACGAAAAAGCGAGGTGAACGCTCATTATGAGGTGAAGTTTGGTGCATCAAATCAGGAATTGAGGCCTTCTGTTTTGTTTGTGCTGGTTAACAGCCACACGATAAACTTTATTCAATTATTAATAATAATATTAATTATTATTATTATATTATTATTATTATTATTATTATTATTATTATTAAAAATATTAGAAATAATTATATGTGGGATATAACGTCGCAGAAGTAGCGTATAACTATGAGAGATCCGTTATAGAGGCGTCCGAAAATTTTGACCTCCTGAGTTTTTAACATGGACCCAAATCCCACAGGCCTATAGAGGTTTCACCTACATATAAAACGCAGCGGGCGCAGCCAATACTTGACCCCGTGATCTTCGCGTTAGTAGTCGACTGCCCTAACTAATCAACAACCGCAACACCTTTTGTTTGTTTGTTTGTTTGTTTTGCTTTGCTTTGTTTTTCACAGATGTTTCGGGTTACTATGTACATCTGCTGTAGACGCCGAGCAGAGTATACTGAATGAACTGACATTTCGCGGCCTTCAGTTACTTCGCCCCTAAAACTTCAGTGAACAATACGACACTGCTAAATGCGAACTTCGAGTACAGCTGAGCGCTGGAGCAACGCCAACTGCGTTTGAAGTTTAGCTTTCTACACTCGTAGCAATGTCACTTTTTCTGGGTATTGACGAATGCACTCTGAATAAATACCAGAAAGAACATCCATCTTATATTATCACGAGGGTGTTATATATGGCGGAATATCATTCAGCATCTATCACTTTTTGTAGAAGGAGCAAGTTTATGGAAAACGTAACTAATTATCTCAAGACTGACATGATGTGCCCTGTGGGTAGCGGTAACGGCTGGCATGCATGTAGCCATCTGCTTATCTCGTGTTGACATTCAAAGAGACTTCGAGCATAGCGGCATCTCTGTGGCATCACCCTGACCAAGGCATTTGCTTATCGAAGGGACGTCGGGATAATTTTATAATATTATGCACCAACACATCCATTCATGCAATTTTATAAACACCAATGGTTTTAACTTAGGGTTGTATACGATGAGTATGGCTTGCTTTGCAACGCAGCCGGCCAGGATGACGTGAAGTTACAACAAAATCAATTGGGTATCCGTAGTTTCTGCGCGTCTCTTAGCAAATAAAGTTTTTTCAAACATCAGTACTCGCCAAACCGTTGAAGGCGGTAATACTGCCTAATAAATATTGAAAGTAAGAATGTGAACAGAGCCCAAGCATGCGCAACCCATTCTTGATTCGTGAAAGAAAACCAAAGGAGGTCTATCCTGCAGCTCTGAATTTTACGCAGTAGACTGCTCTTTTAGTTCACAGTAACGGTTACAACAGGACAGAATAAATGGGTCTATTCTTCCAACCGTTCGAGGAGCATTAATTTATTCTACGCAGAAAATAGACATTGCAACTGCATCTACACACCTCTTGCAATCGAGCATCCGATCTTGAAAGCTCTTAAGGGAAAAAGAATTCGTGATCAAGTTTAGCAATCACTAGTATTCAAAAATATGCTATTGCTCAATCGATACACCGAGAGATAGCTCTCTCATTACAGTTTTTTGGCAGAAAGAGAGAGTTTGAAGGGCTAAATAAATTAAAAGTCCTGAACAGCTGACCTGTAGCCTTTGAACATCAGTGCTCAAAACACGTTCCACAAGAGGAGACTTCTTAAACGTGTGTCATTATTCGGTCGGACAGATACGGGATGGAGAATAAATTGTCGTCTGCTTATTCGTAATGAACAGCTGTAAGAGAAGAATACTTTACGTAGCACGATCGATTGGCCGCTTAATTAGCTAGCGCACTTGTCTAAGCGAAACGACTTTTTGAATTCGGAAACCTAGTGACCGCACTGTATACGGCATAGCTGAGTACGAGTACGCTGGGACATTGGCTTAAAGGGAGGCTACAAAGAATGCCATTGTGTGAGGACAGGCAGAAAACAAAACGATCAGTAGTATAGTATCGCAACTTTAGCCTTCGCAAAGATACGTGCCTGAAGAAAGTGGTAGTAATGACTGATATGATTGATATTTGGCGTATACGGCTTGAAAACCATCATATTATTATGATAGACGCCCTAGTGGAGGACTACAGAAACTTCGACCACCTGGGCTTCTTTCACGTGCACCCAAATCTGAGCACACGGGCCTACAAAATTTTCGCCTCCATCAGAAATGCAGCCGCAGCAGCCGGGAAAGAAATTAGTAGTACATTACCCTCGTACGTATCTGTACTCTTCGGTGGCTGGTTGCTCTAACAGGAAGCGGAAATCGGTCTATGGATTTCACTTCAGAAGCCGTGGACTTCCTTTGCAGAAGCTGTACATGTAGTTGTAAACGAAACGATACGTCTAGTTATTGCAGCTTCGAAGTTTTCGCTCAATGACCAAAAGAATGTTCTCCCTAAAGAGAGTAGATATAACCACGAATCCCCAACTCGTTTATTTTTCTTTTTGCTGTTCTCAGAGTCTAGTGCAAGAAAACTGAGTTTTGGTGTGCACCATCTGCGAATGGCACTTTGTTGAAAGCCGGAAAGTGAGGAGCGGGAAAAATATCGAGAGAAAGTAGACGCGGATAATGGTAGAGCCAACACAAACACGATAGCTTCTTCCTTCGTCGATCCCCGCCTACGCCACAGGGCAGCAGCTCGGTCTGAACGCGTTCTTTTCGTTCGGGCTGAAGGCGGCCAACGATGAACAAAAGAGCCGAGACTGGATGAACTAATCACGTCTGCTTAGTATATCCTCTTCTCAGAATCCCGTCGACGGCGCGCCATGTAAACATGAATTGCACACGCTGGCCCGACGGGGAAGCCACCGCGTGTGTCAGTTTTTGAGAGAAAAAAACGAAAACTTCAAGCACAGCACTTTTTCACCGACCTAATAAATCCAGCAAAAAAAGAGAGATTGTGTACTACGAAAAGCTTAGGAAGAGAACAAAAAAAAACGACAGCCGCTCTCTGTACGGAGTTTTGGCGCAGTTTTTACTAACACGCATTTCCGTATAATATTCTTGACGCCTTCCCGTGTTTGTATAGCAAGATATACATGCATATAATGCACGTATAGGCTATTTCATGGTGATGGAATACCAGAACTTAGCAGAGATGGGAAAGTATTCTGGTGTACAGATATCGAAAGGCATGGGTTCGAAACATCAAACACAGGGATTGAAATACGTTTATCTTAGAGGTAACAGACTATTTCAGAGATACTTCGGACAAACCAGATAAGAAGGTAAAGGATTACAATTACAGGAATACAGACACCGATATACATGTTTATTCCAGGGATGCTAATGCTCTGTATAAACATTACCAATTACCTTTGAACACCAAAAATTCAGAAAAGAATGTATTTATTAACACTGATTTACAAACTTCATCTATTTTGCTGAGACGATTTCTGCGTAAGCTGCGCTTTCCTAACCACACCTACTCGGTTGGGCTGTCGTCTCAATAAACGCAACACCCGTGAACTCATGAAATGCTTTCCTTAGAAAAAAATTAAGGGGTGCTTCACCTGATTTGAGACATGGCGACTTTAATCAGAGGCACTCAGCAATACTGACTCACGATCTTAACGTCAACTTTCTCGGACGCTTCACCATACGGGTCATTCTTCGCGCATGGAAAACCTTTTGCTACCTACCCTGTGTCACTGACCACAGAGCCCATTTGCTCTGCATAGCAGAGAAAAATTATCTTTTCTTAACAGCACGACGGCTCTTGTCCGACAAAAAAAAATGAAAGTAATGACATACCTGTGGAATGGCTACTACTGTGATAAAACCAACACATTACAGAATTATTTCTCTACTGAGATACAAACACCTTAGAAAAAGAGTAGAAGACAACCACCTGTTTGATGTACAAAACCATGAATCTTTCCACAGAACTAATTTTTAATACAAACAATTTCTTCAAATGCGTCTCAATTGAGAGGTTACTGATACTCAAAAGTATCACTGAGATTTTGAGTATCACTCAGTCGTGCTAAATATGTAGCCATACAAAATTCAAATCACTATATATTAGTCTCGCAGTAGACAAATATATATGCGGTATGTGGTCATAAATGAAAATAAAAAGTACCTCCGACTCTCTTACGAACGTAGTTCTTTGACTGTAATATGTATACGCATAAGAAATGTAGTTCAATAAAACGGCCAGGCTCTTACCCAGAGAACTTTTCTGGTTGGAGGGGGATTTGTTAAAGGCCTTCAAAAAAGACCTACTTTTGTTACTTGTCCTTGCTAGAACACCCCTTCAATCCAATCTTGTTTAGGGAGGATGGGGCCAGGTTACCCATCCTCTTGGCTATGGCCTTGCCATACACACCATTTCTGGAAGGATTTTAACCGTCACACGGGGTAAACAATGAGGTGCTACGGTAAGCGCTCATCAACTTCAGTCACCCAGTGAGGATTCGAGAAATTCCAAAATGTCAGAGAACAATAAAATCATAATATATTAATAAAATCGTACAGGTCTTTTACGTTCCAAAACAAAGATAATATTATGAAGCACGCCGCATAAGTGAACTTCAATTATATGTTTTTTTAACGCGCACTCGTATCACACAGGAGGCGAGTATCTACCATAATGATTCCACTGAAATGTGACCACTGGAAAATGCAGTGATCACGCGACATTCGAGGCAGCAGCAGAGCACTGTAACAGCTTTGTCACCCAGGCGAACAGGAGTAAAGGAAGGCAGGGAAATTACCTAGAGGAAAGCTTTGGTTGTGTGCCTTCTACTTCAGAGAAGGAAAGAGGACACGAAACGACGAAAGAGGAGAACAGTCTGTGATGACACTACAAAACAGGTAGTAAAGCTGGCTACATTATTCAGGCAGGTCACCACTAAACTCCGTGATTTATTCTAAAGGCTAGGAACTGAACAATATACCTTTCATACAGAACAAAACAACAACAGATCTGCAGCGTGATTATTTCGATTGATGTTCTAACTGTCTTTATGTGTTGGTGAGCGTCAGAGATCGCGCCTCCACACCCCCTCATAACATAAACCACTGGAGTTGCTCAAGACGTACACAAAAGCCCGGTGTAAGAGATAACAAACAGGGGTTGCCCCTCAAAAAATGAAAAAAACTCTCTACAACAATGAGGAGCATCTCTACAAGATGCTCCTCATTGTGTGTGCAAGCAGCGCTCACTTTGTACATGATCAGATTGTAATGTAATATCTGTCGCTCGAAGTTAAGGTGTCCAGAATCTGGATGCTGACCGGAAAGCTCGAGCCCGTATCGGTTGCACATCGAAGGCAGTGAAATGCTAGATGCCAGCGTACTCTGCGGTGTCAGTTCACGTTAATTTTCATTATCTGGCCAAAATTTTAAGCCCTTCTCTCTCGCGAGAAGCAAGAAGTCATAACGAGTGTTATTTGGTTACATGACACTCAGGAAAAGCGTTGTTTGGCTTGCTTTACACTCATATCTAAGGTTTTCTCACGTAAAACGAGAATTATTATACTATGTTCACCTACAATATTATTGTTAATGATAATTTTATTACTGCCGTTGTTGTTGCTGTAAAGTCAGTTCTACCATTTCTGCAGTGTATGACCGTTACCCTCCTAGCATTGTGCCATACCCAATGAGAACGTATTGAATGTATGAATTGAATCATTGTAGGAATGAATGCACGTCTCCACCCACATAACTTATTCAGACAGAAAGAGGATCAAGAAAAATGTATAATTATAGCCTTGAATAGATGCCACACGTTTGATTTGAACCGATTTTATTGCATCCTAAAAATTTTTAATCATACGTCTAACGCTCAGTCTTTTATCAAACATAGTGAAAATTTTTTTCGTAACTGATGCAGACCACTCGTTCTCATCCTAGGCTGATCTTCGTGAGCAAACTTCTTTCTAGGATAAGTTATCCTTTCTCGGATAAGTTCAAAGGTAGGAGAGCCAGAAAGAAATGCGTCTCAGTCGCAGGCACTTTGCTAAGAATGGAAATGCGTCATACAAATGACTGATCTTCTTTATACACACCAACTCACACAGACAGACAATAGAGAGAGAGAGATTTAACAAGATTTCCAAAGTCAATAGCACACTAGATCCACGAATTCGGACCGAAGTGAAAAGCTCTGAGGGCAATATAAGTTGAGCCTTCCTTACTTTCTCTTCAGCTAAGAGTGGCTCATACTTGTATAACAAAAGCTACCTATGTCTATGCTTGCAGGGGCCTTCAAAAACGCAATTTTATGCTTCTCATGTGCGCGAGCTTCGAAGGAGCCCTTGCTTTCGGGTTAACACTCTCGTCCTTAATCCGCGCTCTTGAAACCTGAAGAAGGAGAATATAAAAAGGCCATCCTGAGTGTTTTGTTTGTTCCGATTATATATATTAAAAAAAAACTTTTGAACATAACTTGCCTTTTGCTTCACTTTAGTTAACCCTGAAATATCACCAGACCCAACTGTGTCTGTTTGAAATTTAATATCTTTTCTCTCAAGAGAATGAATGCCTACCGAATAATTATTCACCAATTCTATCAGATGCACTCTCATTTCTTTTAAACAATAGGTGTTGTGACGTCTGTGTTAAGTGAAATCACTGATAATGAAGTGAGTCTTAAGGCAAGCGCAAATTATATACAAAAGTAACTGGCTCATCTCCCATCTAAAATTGATGGCTAAATTAGTTTTTTTTCCTTTGCATTCAATTACTGGCATGCCCATACGACAGCCGTCAGTAGAGCATTACCGTTTCTGACCTAGGTATGATAGACAAATAATTACAGTGTACAAAACATTTCTCGGCTGCTGTTGGTCACTAATATTAACAGCGTGCAGATTGAACACGTAGTTTTAAGAGTGAATAATGAAATATCAGACTATGCTAAGACTGCAACTAAGACAATAAGGATGTATACATTATAACATGGTTTCAATTAGCCAGCAACACGTGGTAGGGGTATATGCTGCTTGCAAATCACAGGTCGGTATTTGAACGAAACACACACACACACACACATATATATATATATATATATATATATATATATATATATATATATATATATATACTTGAAATCGTAAGGCACGTAATGAATTAATATTCTATGCATTTTTCCCATAGATAAAAAAGTCTGTTAATTAAACTAGCCTAAAATAAAATATACGTGCGAGTACTGCACATGCCCGAGTTCCGGCCACTAAACAAGGTTTTAAGGAATAAGCTTTGTCTGTTTCAAGCTGTTTCTGCTTATATGAGTACGTTTTGTAGGTGATTTCGTTGGATTAGCATACACAATGCCGTAATACAATTCAGCAAGATTAAAAAAATGGATTGCAAATCACAGCGGAACTCCGATGGTGTTGACAAGTGATAATCCCTTGTACCGTACTTTTTTTCTATAAATGTTTCACTATACGTGTATTAAAAAAGTTGTCGAGGCGATCGTCACAGGCATATATCGATATCGCGTCAAGACTCGGGGTTCTATCGCTGCTGTTGCTTCGGTTTTAAAGGGAAGACACATCTTTAGGTAGTTGCTTGGTCATCATAAAGCAAAAGCAGTGCACTATTTTCTAAGCCTGTCTAAAGGAACTTTTTGTCTGCCCTTTTGAAGTGTGCGCTGCATTCGCCTTAAGATGAACGGATTAAAGCCGTCAGTACTAAATAGTTTTTTTTTTTGTCTCACCGACCTTTTAGTCTTATTGTGGTATGTGCCGCATTGTCTTCTCCCATAGCTAAACTGAATTCTATTGACATACTTTACCAGAGAACGCTGTGCAAGCAAATGATGTATACATGATTTCTTGGTATGTTTAGACAGGTAATATGTCAAATATAATTTCGCTTGTTAGTTGGCCATTGTTATATGTTTGTGCTTGGAGTTATTCATTGTGCCATTCCTGTAACGACCCTCAAGAGAGGGTTAGCATATGAATAAATAAATAAATAAATATTGAAATGAATTAGCCGCCACACTAAGGGAACCTCAGGTTAAAAGTGCCCTTCTCAGGCATGGATATAAAAACGTTATTAATGTCCTACAGAGTGCGCCTCATCACGCAACCGGCCGCTCCAATGTATATGAACCAAAAAGCCAGGCCACTCGGCCGCATCGTCAGCCTGCTAGACAGCCCTGAGTTAATCGATCAGAAGGGCTCTATACAGAGTTGGTCGGCCAGAAGGGCTCATCCAACGTGGCATAGTGGTTAGACTAGACAAGTGTCACCGGGCACACAGTCAGAGCATATGTTCTGACGTGGGTCGTCAAAACAAAATATGAGTGTGCCACCCTATGAATGCGCCGTTATTGCTAGCAGAGTTGAAGCTAACAAACATAACATTGTTCGAATGACAGCAATACTGTCACGTAATTACTCGCGTGCGAGCTGCCTCGGGCTACAAAGGCTGAAATGACTGGCCACGTCAGCACCTCACTCAAACTGGTCTGACAGGCTCGGTGACAAACACTTCTCGAAAGATGTCGCTTGCTCGAAGCACTTCAGTGCACGCTCGCTCGTGGAACTAATTAGGGACAGACACGCCTCTCTCGCGCGCTTTCGAAGCGAGAAAAGCTAAACAAACGCAGCTTCGTTAACTGCACACATGGCTCGTGCAAGCAGTCCTCCGGCGCTTTTGGTAAGTGTTTCCGAGCAGTGTTTACTTTAAACGGTGACATGGGGTACATTTTGAGCGTGTTTACGGAGTCACTCTTGAGTCGACGGGTAGTTACTTTTCCTAACACGTCGCAGATGTCGCTACAAAATTACATCCCGTGGATGACAACGTGCATCGATAACAGAGCGGCACACCTTTTGATGGTAACTGCACACGTACGACGAGCTAAACTGGCTTCGCAGTTAGTAACTAAAGGCAGTGCATTCAAGGCGCTCTCATTTCAGGCGTCGCACTTAAGATTATGACGATAGGAGAGGGTTTTTTCAGCCGGCTTGCCTGGGTCGGTTGTCGTGTCTGTTGCCTAGCCGCTTCTCAAGAAGATCAAGCAAGGCGACTGAAAACATGGTGTGAGGTCCCTGGTGGAAATGCAGAGACCAGCAGTGGTTTTGTTGATGCACGAAGTCACACATAGCCTGAAAAAAAATGTAGCTAGTCATTTTGATGTGCTGTTGGTTTTCTTGGCTCCGAAGGAGCTCTCTCTACCGAGCCATCTCATCATTTTGTTGAAGCAAAAAGATGGCTCTTTAGGAAGGCATGAAAAACGTTTTGTTAAGCTTGACAACAACGTCATGTAGGAGACTACACTGTCCTGGGGTAAAACGTTCATCGGCCAAACAGGGTGCTGCCTGAAGGACCGACTCAGGGAACACGAAGGAATTCTTAACAATGAAAAGAGAATTCACCTCGTTGACCATGGCATGACATGCTCGCAATGTCAACCATGATTCTGGTTTGGAAAACTCCTACGCCGAAGCACGTGAAAAATGGCTCGTGTAATGTTGTACGAGAAGACTTTATTTTAAGTCCAGCATTTCACTTAGGGTGAGGTGTAGAAAATGGTGATTCCCCCCAGTCCCTTCCCATTCTCCGTTGATATTGATAACGGCGTTGGAAAGATTTTGTTTTTATCAGGAAAGTAGGGGAGGAGTATGTGAGGGACACTTCCATTTTTCTGTACAGCGATGAAGTTCAACTTTTTTTTTCGCGCCTTGTTTGAATTCACTTTTCATTTTTTTCTACAGTGGTTGTTGTGATGATGACCCTGCGCAGTATGTTATTGTGTGAAGGCGTGCAACTGCTTTCAATAAAATCAGTGTGCACTAGTGCTCGTCTCTTCCTTCCTGTATGTTCGGTTTAGTTTCACAACTCACAATGGTTTTTATGTCAAAACACCAAGTCGCCCACCAGACAACTCTTTTAAAGTATTTGGAGAGCTGAATATGACGACAGCAAAGTGGTGTACTCTAAAAAAACGCAAGAAATTAAGCGCTTGTTTTCTTTTTTCTTTCAATTAGGAAGTACTTCGTGCACCGACAGTTCAGGCACCTTATTTACGACGTTGCTTCAGACTGCGGCACAGCGCCCTAACGCAGAACCCGACTTTCTTTTCTGTGGTTTGTTCATGATATTACTGTTATTTTTCTCTTTTTTTCTTGCTGTCAAATCTAGCGCTAATTGCTCGTTCTTCGGTGCCGCTGACGCTAAGGGCTCAACTGTCAGAGAGTCGCCCTGTAATGACACGAGTTCAGCGACGCAGCGTGAAGCTCCATTGTTTTTTCTCCGCGCGAAACGTATACGTTCACGACGTCCGGGACGACGGGACGGCGAGCGGCTTATGAATGGCTCTCTTTCTTGCTTGTTCTCAAGTGGGGTGTGTTAGAGAAGTGTTTACCCGCAACGCGGTCCCCCCAAAATAACGCGTGAACATTTAATAAAACCCACTTATCCCATCCCCCACCCCTCCAATTTCGGCTGTGACAGAATGAGGTATAACAAGGCACTTGCGAGAAAAAAAAAAAAAAAACAGGAACGCTTTTTCTCGACGCTGAGACAGCATTTCAAATACCTTCCATCGCCTCATTACGGAAACGCTTTACGAATTCTCAACTCGTTTTCAGTAAAAAAAGTCACTAAGGCTTCCTCAGAAACGAGTTGCTTTCACGTACAAATGCTTCTCTATTCAAAGTTCAGTAATAGTGTGCTGTGGAATACCACTCGGTTTTAGATTCTTTAAAAATGCGCTTCCACGAGTGCAAGCTGTTTGTGGTTTATTAATTAATGTTTGGAAGACATCTGACATTTGGTTAGTGTAATTTTTCTGTATTGTTATTTTCCGATGTTGCTCCACTTAGTTGCTTTTGTTCACGACTATACCTGTTCTGTCCTTATTTATGGTGTGCTTTATATTTGCTTCTAAGTGTCCGCCTGTCCAAGAGCGATAGTCGCTTCATTCTTGGGAAGCTAAGCACAATACCACTTCAATATTCTTAGAATCAAATTCTTTTTTTACTCCCTACCAGCACGGATTCCGAAAAAGTTACTCAAGTGAAACCCAACTTCTTTATTTTACTAATGACATAGCATCGGCTTTAGATCGCGGCTCACTTGTGCATTGCATTTTTCTTGACTTTCAAAAGCTTTCGATAAAGTACCTCACCAATTACTCCTTCTGAAAATTAGTGCCTTAAACATTGACCCGAACATTCTTAAATGGATTGAATGCTTTCTGACTGATCGCACTCAGTTTGTAACAACTAATGACTATAACTCACCTCTTTCTAAAGTAACATCCGGCGTACCCCAAGGTTCCGTATTAGGCCCTTTACTTTTCCTTATATATATTAATGATCTCCCCTACAGCATTAACTCCGCTATAAGGTTGTTAGCAGATGATTGTGTAATTTACCGCGAAATAAACAATGAATCTGATAACCAATTTCTACAGTCAGACCTCGACACTGTCTCAACCTGGTGCAATAAATGGCTTATGACTCTCAACTCTAACAAATCTAAACGCATGTCAATAACCCGGCGATCTATTTCTCCCCCCTGTACCTACAGAATTAACGCCGTTCCCCTCAAGCATGTCTCTTCATATAAGTACCTCGGCGTTTACATTACCAACAATCTATCTTGGCACACGCATGTTACCTACATCTGTAATAACGCTAACCGAACGCTAGGATACTTACGCCGCAACTTTTCTCGCGCTCCGCTGTCCCACAAAATTCTATTATACCGATCACTAATTCGCCCAAAGCTTGAGTACGCGTCCGCTATATGGGATCCCGTGCAGCAAATTTAATCAACGCGTTAGAATCTGTTCAGAACCGCTCAGTTCGGTTCATCTGTTCTAATTATTCCCGTACTGCTAGCATATCAGAAATGAAATCTAACCTTGACCTGCCCAATTTAACTGTCCGGAGGAAACTGGCGCGACTGCATTTTTTTTCATAAGATATTTTTTCACAATCCATCAATGAAGCGAGACCTCATTTCACAATCGTCATACCACTCATCGCGCATTGATCACTAGCATAACGTTGCCATTCCGTCTTGCCGCACCAAGTTCTATTCAGCAGCCTTCTTACCGAAAACAGCCGCCGATTGGAACCACCTTCCCTCTTCCGTTGTAACAATAACAGACCCTTTGTTATTCAAGACTGCAATTTCTCAGCAATGCTTGTAACTATACGCAGTCTCCATTATCTATCTTTGTCTTGTATGTGCTTGAATTCTTACTTATACATTTTTAGTTGACTTATGTTGCCTTCCTGATTTGCGCATGTGACACTTGTTTCTTTATTTTGTCTTTTTTTCTTGTGTGTTATAAATGTTGTACCCACCCCCTCTGTAATGCCCTACGGGCCCTGAGGGTATTCTAATAAATAAATAAATAAATAAATAAATAAATAAAGAAATATGAACAATTAAAAAAAGGAAAAAAAAACGCCATAAGCAGAAATTCGCCAGCACGTTAACAGACATTCGAGGTAAGAATTTGCGCTAACCGAGAAACGCATGTCGGGGAGGAAGTTGCTTAAAAGCTTTAAGTGGGCTAGAGGCAGGACATCAGAATAGGAGAATAGAGGAGGATCACAGCATTCATCTTGTATTTTCTATACCAGCGTTCCTTCTCTATCGCATTCGAAGGTTTCAGGACGCCTATCGAAGCGTGCTCAATACGATATCATACGGTGTTTCGACACGTTGTAGCAAAAATATTCAGTTATGTCTATATCTTCTGCCTATCGCTATTGCCCACAGCCACGTACAAAGCAAAACTTATCACGGGAACCAAGCTCCGAAGAAGAGAAGAGAAACGAGAAAAAAATGAAGGCAGATTAACCAGATGCTAATGTCCGATATGCTGCCCAACACTGGGGTTGGGGAATTTTTACGCATGCAGAAATACGATCCCTTGATCTCAGGTTAAGCTAATGGCTGCCAACAAAACTACGACGAGGTGACGCTACTGTTCTGTGCAAACTATGGTTGGGCATCGCGTTTACCTGTGAGTACGCGGCCTGCATAGGGATGACCGAGAACGCCCCATGTGCACACTTTGGAGATGAAGAGACAATTCGACACGTTCTATATGATTGCCCGAATTATAATCTACAAAGACAGTACCTTTATAATACACTCGACAAGTTAGATGACTAGCCGCTGTCAGAAGGACGTATACTGCGCCATGGACTCATGACTCATTATTACAGAAGAAGGCCGTGCAAGCGCTACTGGGCAACTTGCGAACTACTGGCCTGTCGGAAGGACTCTGAGTGGATTAGTTTTGTGTGCTTGCGTGGCCGTGTTTCGCTTTTATTCATTTACCTCTTTCTAATTTTACGCTTTTAAAGTTTTCCTCGAAGTTTATTTGAAGAAAGAAAGATAATATGCCACGTCGACCCGATGTGCGTGCCAAAGTATGAACATGATTCAAATTTAGCTGACAAAGTGCTGATTCCCGCGTGAAGAATGACGTAGTATTGTGAAACACATACCAGTATAACATAAGCTCTCTGAAACGCTGACAAAATTTAGGTTTCGTGCATTTAATGAGCATGAGGAGTACATAGTAGCGTCGGAACGTCAAACATCAATAACTTTGCCGTTAGTAAATTTCACTTTGAGAATGCAGCAGAAAAGCAGTCCCTATAATAATGACTGGTTTTTCGGTGTCACCTTAGAGCCCCTCAAACAACCCGACGTGAAGATATGTGAACTACAGCGTTGAATCGTGTGTCCAACACCCAGCTCATGAGGCCAGGTTTGCACTCAGGACTAACTCGCTGAGCCGGACCTCTCACAAGAGCTGGACGTAGATCTACGTTGCTTATTGGGGGGCTGGCATACGAACCAGTTTCTTTCAAAACTGACAAGTTTAACAAAGAAACGAGCTTACAATACTTCTTTTTTTATTACATTTCTTGCAAATCTCCGTAGTTATCAGTAGAAAAACGAGCAAGTCTTCCATTCGTCGAGCGCGCAAAACGTGTTATGTGTCTTCTTGCGCACTGATGATTAGAGCGATCAGTACAATCTAGTTTGTCAGAACGTAAAGCTGGGTTTGTGGGGAAATGTTTGAAAATACTGCATGGTGGAAGTAATTCGCACAAAAAATGAAAAACGCAACAAGTACTGTCTTCTAGGTCAGTAAATTCGACTGCTAACTCCAAGAGTTTATATACAATAAGAAAGATATGCAGTACTCGCAATAATAATAATAATACTTATAATAATAATAATAATAATAATAATAATAATAATAATAATAATAATAATAATAATAATAATAATAATAATAATAATAATAATAATAATAATAAATATATAATAACAAATATTATTAATAATAATAATAATAAATATGAGATACCTCGTAATGCCGGGCTCCAGAAATTTTGTCCACGGGGTGTTCTTCAACATACGCCCAAATATGAACACACAGGCCTACAGCATTTTCGCCTCCATCGACAACGCATCCGCCACTGCCGCAATTTGATCCCACGGCCTACAGGTCAGCAGCCGAGTGTCTTAGTCACAGGCCACCACGGCGCGGCACGCGAGAGACTTAGAAACTAAAACCATGCTTGCAAAAAAAAAATACAGCAGTAGTGACAAGAGTTATTGCAGCATAACCCGCAACAATTTCGTAAAAACAGATAGGTGGCCATGCGGAAACCAGATCGCTGGCTTAGGTTAGTTATTCTTAGCTGCATTACGACAGTAAACCTCTTTTTCATAGAAATATAAATATCTGCAGTTTGCAGGGGTAATACGTGATCCCACCCCCCTAAGTTTTATGTATATTTTTGTACAATCCGTTGCTCTTCAACGTACAATAACATCGCACAGCACACCGACCTTCAGGATTTTGCCTACATCGAAATGTGACTGCTGCGGCTTCGATCGAACTTGTTACTTTCGGGTTAGCAGTCGATTGCAGTACTTGCCCTGCCCCCGACGAGGTGGATAAACTTGATTTGTCAGTCGGCGCTCTTCCTTTACATTTTATGACTCGTGTAAATGTTTTGCATCTCAACTACAGTTCATTGTAATCAAACTTCTTAACGCACGGAGAATATGGAAGAGAAAGCTTTTCGTGAAACTGGCAAAATAGCGTGACCAGCCACCATATTCTGAAAGAATGAGTATGGGCCAGAGAAGGTGCACAAAGAAAGTGTCGTATTCATAAATCAGCCATCGGAATTCACCAGTTGTTTTTCTTTTTATTTTTTCTTCGAGACTCCGCGGTCCTCTGGTACTATTACGTGTTACTTTGAGAGCAGTAGCGCAGCAACTCGAATGACTAAACACTGGGCGGCACGCATAATTGAACGCGAAAGAAACGCTGCCGATGACAGGAAAAAAAGGTCGACGTTGCAGGTGACATCCGAGAACTGCTTGATTCACGGCGTTCTTAAGCCGGTTCCAACAAGCGCGATCAATACGAGCTCGTCGCAGGACACGTACGAACCTCTGGCACGCTTTAGCGCACAACGCAAAAGCTGCACGTTGAGGCTTTCGTCGGGCACCTGGTTCGCGGAAGAGCTGGGAAGTCATGGGTCAGCCTCTTGAAACACACCTGGCGCCCACTGGGGCGGTGCCTTTTGACGCTAGAATTACCAAATTAGTGGAAGGCTTACGTTCACGCTTGACAGCACTTCTTAGTTTCGAATGATGAAATGGCAATGCGATGAGGATAACTACCCGATGCTCCTTTTCGTACTACTATTTGTCATCTTAGGAGTGATTTTTACTGAATACTGTCGCACAAAAAGGTGGAATAGAATGCAGAAATATGGAGTTCGATGAAACGAACAAGATATTTTAAATATTACCTTCGAAGGTTGTAGTAATGAGCACTAGTTAGCCTTTTATGCAACTAATATAAATTTATTCGGGACGATTAGGGGTCCTATATTTTGAACATGAAGCTTCCTGAGGGCCCGTCTGTCTTATATTTACAGTGATCATCATACACTAGCGCTGGTTGCTAAATATTTACAGATATACTTAAATATAGCGGTAGCAGAACTGACTGAAAAAAATAGCAAGTGTGAGAGTGAATTGGCAGTAAATGACAACATAACTTATGATTTTTGCCGGCAATTGTAGGTCTTTTAGCTGCCTAGGATGGCAGCTTCAGTTGAGTTAGACCTCAGAGAGGTCTAACTATACCGCAGTTATTTTATCGAGGTCTTGTCCACCCTCGACCTCCACGAGGTCAAAAATTAATGTCCACCTTTCTTTGCTTTGAGCATATAGTTTCAAATATTAACGTCGGAAAATTTTCTTCATGTTCCACACATAGTGGTAGTCTATTTTCATGCCATAAAGTCAGCGAGTAGAGGCCTACGGCATTTTAGGCGAAAAGCTCCTAAACGTTTACCCTTGTCCCTCCGATGTCCTTTGTCCTGGCTTGCACGTGCTGGGAACCACGGCCGGGAACGCGCCCGTAGAAGACGAAAACGGTGATTGCGCATGCGGTCGTGGCAAGCTGTTTATTTTGGTGTGGCGCTCCAAGAGCTATAAAACACCCTTGCTCCCGGCTGACTCTCTCGTGTTCATAGAGTGTGCTTCGTTATTGATGAAGACGGGTTGGCTCAAAGCGCGGCTGCGCGAGAACTCAGTCTAGAGTTTCGGGCTCGCAGAGCGACTGCAGCACGGCAGCGCAGACAAGCGCGAAACTAGACTTGCGGAGCTGCAGCGAAACGGCAGTGCCGGGAAGCCGACCTGGAGCTGAGGGCTCGCGGAGCTGCAGCGGCATGAGAAAGTCATTTTCTCAAATTTCAGGTGGAATCTTATGCAAGAGGTCTTAGCTTTAAGTTTTACGGATCTTAAGGTTGTCGCAATGAAAGAAAACCGCCACCCACTTCTCAACACCATAACCGCGTTATAATTGATAAACAACTTTGTATATACAATACATATGCGTTTTAATACATATGCGTTTTCAAGTCTTCGCATGACCGATTGCGCAGTGTACGGCTGTTAATGATCCACCAGAGCTTCGTACACTCGCCTTCATTCACTTTGTGGATAAGCTGGGATTGTTTGTTATATAAGTTTAAGCCACACGTTAATGCCTGATTCGGTCTGTTTATGAACTTGGAGTAGTTAGAAATACATTGCGCCTTCGTGATGTATACCCATGGAGACCAGCGCGAAAGCGTCAAGGAGTCAACGTGAGTAGCGCGCAAATAATAAAATAAATGTCAAATACTGAATTAATCAGTATTTTATTTGATTTGGAACTTGATTAGAATAATTTGTAGCAAAATTGGGACACACTTTCGGTATTTTTTTTAATAAACACCGCCGCTGAGAAAGCCACGTTGGCACGATACATTGGATGTGCGACGAATCATTGTTAATTCATTTTTATTGATTAACTGCCAAGATTCATACAGTTAAAGTTTTCATGCATCTATCAAATTTTAGTTTCGTATACAGATGAAGTAATTATGACATTGAACTTGACTGTCGCGAAAGATAATGTCTCCCTAATCCAATATCGTAATCACAATTTTCATGACGTTCATTCGCCAAACATCTCTTCTTATATAGGCTGAAATACTATTCTAAAGTGGTTAAGAAGTGCCATCTTGAAAACTGAAGTAACTGCTGTATTCACCCTGGATTTAAATATTAACTTAGTGTCCTAGTCCAGGGGTCTGGAACTCCCCTCAGTCAACGTTCCGCATTCAGACAACCAGATTTCACAGGGGTAAGAGACAGGAGAAGGAGGGTGGCTTTCTACAAATCGTCAGCAAACCTTGACGTTTGCAAAAAACGAAACCTTTCTCATGTCAACATATGTGTGTAATATCTGGAGGGTATAATGTGCTATGCTTTCAAGAACACACCAATACCCATTTCCAAAGGGGCGAAGTTCTGGATGCTGATTCAGATATGGTTCTTGTTTCGTGGATATATACTGAAACGGGGCGAGCACATGGGATGTCTACCAAAAAAAAGTTCTTTATTACTTGTTTAGCTCACGAACAGATCAATGAAGAATTTTTTTTAATGTGGAGTGAAGACAGTTTTGCCACCCACGATCCGCAAGATATATGGACTCGTCCGCTACGTGTTCGAGACACTGGGCAAAACATCGTTGGCGCAAACTTAAAAGACGTCAAAAAAAGAGACTCGGAAAAGCGCACACTCGCAACTGACTTCTATTTAACCGAAGCTCATCTTATACAACCCTCACGCATGCGTACAACAACCAGAAAAGACCAACCAACTATAATCACAATCTATCAGATAGAAAACCAAACTCATTATCATACAGTGACAGAGATGAAACACTGATGCATTGTTCGCCAAATTGTCTAATAAACTACGCTTCTGCCAATTCACGTGCCACATTATCTTTGATTCTTAGCAATATTCTCGTACGGTGCAGTAGCGGTTCACACGAGCATTCCTTGCAATGATGCGGCAAATGCAACCCCGTGCCGTTCCTCATTGACAGTGCATGTTCCCTTAAGCAAACATGAGCCTAGATTTGCGGGTTTTTTTTGTTGGTATTAACGACAGTGTGCGAAGCTTTACTGAGAAAATGTCGACATGACGCCGCCGGCGTTTCAGGCACAAAGAAAAAAACGCAGAAAAAGCGACCTGTTGTCATTCCGTATATGCACAGAGGGGCTCATTCATTGAAGCACGTCGCTTCTCGTTTTAAGGTCCCTGTCGTGTTCTCGGCACCTCGGAGGCTTTCGAGCATTTGTGCTCGTTCGTGTGGCGTACCAAATTCTCATTGTTTGAAGAAGCACGAAAAGAAGTTTTTGAATTGTTTGGTAGGCATTGTTTGCTTGATACTGCTCAGTTGTGGCAAGATATACATTGGCCAGTCAGGCCGTTGCAAAAACGATCGCTTAAGGGAACATGCACTGTCAATGAGGAACGGCACGGGTTCGCATTTGCCGCATCATTGTAAGGAATGCTCGTGTGAACCGCTACTGCACCGTACGAGAATATTGCTAAGAAGCAAAGACAAAGTGGCACGTGAATTGGCAGAGGCGATGTTTACTAGGCAATTTGGCGAACAATGTATCAGTGTTCCATTTCTGTCATTGTATGAAAATAAATTTGATTTTCTATCTGATAGATTGTGAATATAATTGGTTGGTTTCTTCTTGTAGTTATACGCATGCGTGAGGGTAGCATAAAACGAGCTTCGGTTCGATAGAAGTCAGTTGCGAGTGTGCGCTTTTCCGAGTCTCTTTCTTCGGCGTCTTTTAAGTTTGCGCCACCGATGTTCTGCAAAGTTACACACCAACTAGCCCGACAGCATACGTTACGGAGACACTAGGTTTTTTCGTTGCTGAATGCATCCTCCATTCAATTTATATTGTTGCAAGTTACAGGTTACAGTTGATATAGAACGGCGCTTTTATAGTTTGCCCAAATTTGCGAGAATTTTGTAGAATTAATCGAGTTGTACAGACGAAGGCTTGTCTTGACAATGGTTGCCTTGGTATTCGAACACTATTTGTATAAAATTGTGCATCTATTCATATTTGATTCTGTTTTTTTCACTGTGAATTCGTATTTCACTCGGTTATGAATTTCCATATTGCTCACCCTTATGTCATCATCATCGTCACCCTGACTACGCCCACTACAGGGCAAAATCCTCTCCCATGATCTTCCAATCAAGCTGGTTTTGTGCTTTCCGTTGCCACGCTAATCTTGCGAACTTTTGAGCCCCATTGGGCCACCTAACTTTCTCTCTCGCCTTCGCGCGTTTGCCTTCTCAGGGAATCCAGTCGATTACCCTTAGTGACCGTCGGTTATCCTGCCTACGTGCTACGTGTCCGGCCCATGTCCATTTCTTTATTCTTGATTTCCACTACGATATCCTTAAGCCAGGTTTGATCCCTGACCCACTCTGCTCTCTTCTTGTCTCGAAAGGTTACACCTATCATTTTCTTTTCCATCGCTCACTGCGTTGTCATCAGTTTAGGCTGAACCCTCTCTGAAAGCCTCCAGGTTTTTGCTCTGTAGGTATGTGCTGGCAAGACGCACCTGTTATATCTTCGTTTTGAGGCTTATTGGCCGATTACCATTCATAATTTGAGAATGTTGGTCGAATATGATCCACCACATCTTTATCCTCCTATTTAATTCACTCTCAAGATTTAGTTCCATGGTTACTACCTCTCCTAAGTAGACATATTCTTTTGCAACTTCCAGCGGTCCTCCACCTATCGCAAAGTGCTGTTTTCTGCCGAGGCTGTCGTACATCACTCTAGTTTTGTGCATATTATTATGAGACTAAGTTTTCTGCTTTCCGTGCCCACTTCAATAATCATGAACTGCAATTCGTCCCCTGAGTTACTCCTTAAGGCAAAGTCGTCAGTGAATAGCAGATTACTAAAGCACTCTCTATGAGCTGTTAACCCTAACTCTCCGCAGTCTAGGGTCCTGAATACCTCCTGTGAACACGCGATGACTGGAATTGGAGAGATCGTGTCTCCCTGCATTACACCCTTTTTTTATTGGAATTCTTTCGCTTTCTTTGTGGAGAACTATGGTGGTTGTGGTTCCTCTGTAGATATGTTACAGTATGTTTATGTAGGGTTCTTCGATGCCCCGATTTCGTAGTGCCTGCGTTAGTGCTGATGTCTCGACAGAATCAAACGCTATCTCGTAATCTATGAAAGCTATGTATAAGGGTTGGCTATAGTCAGCGCATTTTTCAATTGCTTGATTGATAGTATGAATATGGTTTATTGTGCAGTAGCCGGTATAAAATTTCGTTTAGTCCTTTGGTTGATTCAACTCTAATATTGTGTAAGTTCTATTAGCTATTATTTTTGTAAATATTTTGTAGAAAACGGACAATACTCTGATTGGCCTGTAATTTTTCAAGTCCTTCACGTCTTCTTTCTTATGGATTAATCCATAACCCATAATCCACCCCTATGTATAATGCCTTATTTCGACATTCAAAAAGACTGCATGCCTTTTTTGATATCTTGAATCTACATGGTGTTAAATTATCGAACTTGCACAACTTCGTTATGTATAGCAGACGGTTATACTTGTGTACGGCCCTATAGAAATGTATAAAGACACAGCCGACATAAGGCGTTGAAAAAGGAACAGGCAATACGCGCTCGGCTTTCAACAGAGTTATTTGCTGAGCACGTGTTATGTTTGCACCAATTGCCCCATATTTTACTTTAGCACCCAAAGATTTTTCTAATAATGCCGCGCTTATTGTAGCTGCCTTATGAGTCGTACTGCATTTGTGCCGAGAAGCAGTAGACCCACTGACACGCAAGTGCATACAAGTCTTAGAACCTACAGATTGCTGATAGACACACACTTTTCTTGTCGTTTTTTTCTACGGGCATAGATTCACAATTCCTTCGATGAAGTGATTACTTTCTTCTGCACGTAAGTAGAACGTAACTCACTGTTTACTGAATATTTTTTCAGGCTTTTTTTGAATTATAAGTGTTGAATAAAGTAAAGTAGCTGAATGGCTAATTGGAACATACTTCTCACGACCAGCGCACAAAAATACCAGAAAAACACAAAAGAAGTCACGACACAAGCGCTGTCTACCAACTGAAAGTTTATTGGAAGACACGTGTCATATATTGGAAACATGAAGCCATAAGAAAACCTTGATACCTCCCAGCAAGCACGTAATCACGTGTTTAATAGTTTCTGCACCTGCGCTAAAGTTACAAATCACGAGTTTAACAACCACGAACGCTTTCTTGCAGTTGCTCACTTCCGTAAACACGCATCTTCTTGGGTCAACGCCATAGCTTCATTTTTCTCTTTCCTCCCAGTCATCAGAATGAAGCGCCACAGCAAATAAAACAAACTCTCGATATATCCCAGCCAAGACAATGGCGAACGACGTTCGCGAACAGGAGATGAAAAAATCAGGCGGGGATCGCGAGGAACTCGATTGGAGGCGATATCCCACGCGAAATTAAGATGTTCCTCGGAAAAGCTCTTCTGCTCCAACAGACGCACAAACGCGCACCCGCAGCTCCAATTCCTGCTGCAACTAACACACAAAGGCAGCCTTTATCTCCCACGAAATCCTCTTCAGTGTTCTTCTTCCCATTTCTTTCTTTGTGCCCTCCGGGGCGCGAAAAGAACTTCAGCGTGAGCCACTGCTTTCACCCTTCAGACCCCAAGCATCGGGAAAGCGTTCCTTGAGATTACGCGAACGTACGGTGTTTGCCCCCGCGAGACACCACAATGCACGCCCGGATCTTCTCCGAAGTCTTGCTTTGTCCGAAGTATAGCGGAAGGCCCGGAAATCTCCAGTATTTTTTGATATAGTCTTCCGTACGTCTACATAGCTTGGATTTCCGTATTTGTCTAGAGGCTTCTAAGGTGCAAGTGGTAAGCTCCTGCTCTGGCTTTCGGCTTAAGTGCGTATGTGGCACCTAGTTTTGTTTGTATGCCATTGAGTGTAAGGTTGCGAGTCAGCCTGTGAGCACCCAAGCCAGATTGTCTGCATACCTGTGTGTCCTTGCTGAGCTTACGAAAGCACGCAAATCCATGTGTCCAGAGATTCAGAGTGAGACGCAATCTGTACTGATTGTTTAATGATACTTGAAAGCGTGAAGCTTAGAACAGAGACAGTTTGCATTCACGCATATCAAGAGATCATGCTATACAGCACTGCGTATGGACTTGTCTAAAAAAAGTTACCAGAATATTAGACCCCATGGCACGTCACTTTCAATGTTTTTCTCACAAGACGCCGAAAATGTTACCGATGCCTTATCGTACAAGTGAAAATAAGATTACCCGCAGCAGCCAGTTTGCTCTCTTGATATCATAGCGACTACCTATAGCGGGATAATTTACACGTTTATAAGATGTATTTGGGACTTCACATCAAAACTACTAAAATTATGTGATCATATTTAGCAGTCAGCAGGAAAATTCGTCGCACATTGATGGAGTGGCGTGCACGGTGACGATCGCCAAATAAAATACATAAATTGTTCCGCTCTGCTGTAATACACAGGTCGTATTTCCCTGGTATCGTGGCTTTCAAATATTTCATATATGTCTCAGGCTACGCACGGTAACTTTTTGAGACTTGTGAGAAGTGGGTTACCACAAATTATGACACCCTGAAATTATCAAGCAAGCAACCACCAACCAGTTGATAACAAAAAAAGCTGTGTAAATTTTGTCGATTAGTACTGCAAATCAATTTTGCAAGAGGTGAAAAATTCGTACTCAAAGAATGTGTGCTGCTATCGACGTTTCCACAAGTAGACTTCTCTTTCTTCACGGTTGCAAGTGATTTAATTAGCGCTTGTGTCTATATCCTTGCTTTGGACCCTCGCCACTAATTTTAAGAGACGAAGAGAAGGTGGCAACCTTGGAAGCGTGGGGAGAGGAATGAGAAATAAAGACCACCGTGAACAATTGCGTGACTCAAAAAGGCAGCAATATTCCGCGAAACAAAGAGCAAAAACAGTTGGGAAGGAAAAGGGCGTGGGCTTTCGCGTTTTGCTACAGTATCGCTGTCAGAAAGAAGCAGCCCCTTAAAATGGTAGGTTAGGAATTCACAGATGAGAGCGCATGTTAATGTGAAAGAAGAGCCAGTGCCTGTCATTACAATTTTAATAAAATAACTGCCCTTTCGAGAACAATGCTCCGCATGTACCCGTGTACGTTGTCACGTGTACTTGTGTAATTACCCTACATTGACCAAACACACAGAACACATCCACGCCACTGACTAAACTTCATTTTCATTTTTACAGGTATGATGCAAGTTAAAACAGGGGGAGCTGTTGGGATGGGCTTAACTTTTTTTGACATCATGATCCGTACTAATAGGAAGCATTCATCAATGGAAGCTTGCACGAAATGTTGCAGTTGACTCCGTGAATAGCGGTGATGGTAGAAGCGTTGTGGCCCCACTTGTACACATTTGTACAGAACTGTTACTCTGAGGGAGTGCCACATTCTTTGTAATATTGTCAGTAAAGCAACGAACACAAGCAAAAGAGCAATTTAAATTTGCAAAATAAATTGAACAGTGGTGGGTTTGTCTTTCAGAAAAGAATGGTAAAGAGGCCCCCAAGAAAAATGTCTGCTTGTATAAAACCCTTAGAGCCATGGGCTGAGCTTTACATGATTAGGTCATTTTCTACATTGAGTGTTCGACATGCCTCGCCACCCACCACGTACACGACGAACATTTTAAGAGGTGTACCTTGGTGAAGTACTGGGGAAAGAATAGCTGCATTGACACTCAACATGTATAAATATCTTTGACAATGCGAAGATGGTTGCAACAGTTTCGCAACCTAATCACTCTGCTAAATTTACCGTCACAACGCACGACTATATACTGCGATCTAGTGAAATATATTTTACGCATGCCTTTTTTTTCGGTTCCGAAATTAATGCGCGCCGCAACGGCATGCGCCCTGTTCACTTTTGTCTGAAAGTGACATAGTACGCTCAATACATCTTGCGAAACGCTCAGTTATTTTGACGAAGTTGTTCAGGGACTAAAAGCACTCGTTGGAGCGCACGCCACGACAAGTACACTCTGTCATCCAACTGCGCAACGAAGTGTCACTAATGACGCGCATTATGCAAACGTCCTCTCAAAACAAATGGACGTCCCCGCTTTTTGTAAGCAAAACCGGGACGTTCACCTGTGGTTATGGCGGTGACAATGAAACAGAGCGCGAGGTTCGTTACCCGGTCTCGCTAAATGACAAACAGTCCCGTCGAGGTGGTTATAGCCCTGTTTTCATAGCTGCCTCGGCATATTGATGGCGCAAAGGACCCGGTGGCGTGACTAAGTCACGTATCTGCGGTCAGTGCGAAGCGCAAGGCCAGTACAATCGTGGCTGTTGTGGCTGCAGTGATGGTATGCAGGAGCACAGCGTTTTGTTGCGTCAGTGTCGGTGGTTGAGCAACCAAGATTGCAGACCACATTAGGGAAACGTGGTTGAATAGTAAATTGTGAGCGAGATTTACCTTCAAGCATCGTAGAAGAGAATTTCGAAAATGCTACTAAAAAAACTGCAGGGTATTCAAGAGAATCAATGCATAATTGGCAACTTTCACCATCGTTTATTGATGAGATTTGAAGCGCTATAGGTAGAGGTGTAGCTAGAATTATAAGGGAGGGCTGTTCAACTACCTTTTTACATGTACAGGAGTCAGAAACTTTGGGAGTAGCGTAGCAAACTGAGTGCTACAATTCTTATTCAGCTTCTTCTCCTTCACTCAAGTTTTTTTCTGTTTTCTGTATAAGTTGGTTTGTTTATACATACACACGAAATAGAAAATGAAATTTCATTATCTCCTCGACAATTTGTTTCCATTGCGTGCTTTCGTAGGTTGCCTTTTCACCCAGCGGTCGCCATGCAGCCTACACTGGTTGGAAAAAGTCAAGGTGGACTAAGTGCCTGCGGAGATTATTGTTAAAACATAATGATAAATAATAATAAATTAAGAATTTTAACGTTTCGAAATGACTACATAATTATGAGAAAACGTTTTGAAGGGCTCAGTAAAAAATTTTGCCATCTTGGTTCTATAACGTGCTCACGTGCAAAGTAAGTACCTGTGCATGTCTGCAAATATACGTACACTGCCCCCAAGCATTTTCGCCCCCATTATGAAAAGTTGAGCCGCCGCGCCTGGAACAATATCTCGTCACAGTCGGGCGAATGGTGGAGCATCTTCACTACTAGACACACCTGGAAGGTAAGTATGTTCAAATAGGTCCTTGTAATTTAAAACGAGGATCTTTTTTTTGACAGGTTCGATAAACAAACTTATTACATGTGTGTAGTAAATAAACTGGCTTATCAAACATACTGCGAGAATCGATAATATGCGAAGCACGATTGAGGAAGGTTAATATGTCACATTAAATCAAAACAATGTTATGAGGCGGACGAAAAGTATGCCGTACATGACTTCCACGTCATAAATATTGACGCGTGTGTACTGGTGGACCAAAACGACGATAAGAGATTTGGCGGACACCAGGTAGTGGAACTCTGGCTGATCGAACAAAAAGAAGGTGATCTTGCTTTTCGGCTGCTGAGAGTCGCTGTATCAACGTTTATCGGTCATCGGTCTTTCATTCACGCTGTACCGCGACACTGGTGGAAGTGCTGGGGTGCAACCCTACCTAATGCTCCATACTCCCACTGGGAGCCGTTCATCTAGTTCGGATGCATTGTCACCCATTGCAACTCCCGTGTAGTGGTTCAGTCGGTGGCTGATAGGCCTCGCTTCAGAGTTCACACCTTCCACGGAACCTCGCAAGTGCCGATTACCTCTCCAAATGGCCAACGCCAGTCCGCAACCGGCGCCCCAAGGCCCCCCGCCAACACAGCCTTCACAGCTAACCATCTTTCAACCAAACAGCTGGTTCCAGATCACTTTAGTGGCGGCGCCCATGAATACGTGGACGACTGGCTTGAGCACTATGAGCGCGTCACCAAGAATAATCTGTGGCCGGAACAAGAAAAGCTCTCACGCGCCTATTTCTACCTTGACTGGTGGTGCGAAAATTTGGTATGAGAACAGAGAAGCCAGTCTGTTAACTTGGGGCGACTTCCGACAACAGCTTGTCGATACGTTCACCAATGTCGATCGACGTGACCATGCGCAGCATCTGTTGGAGCTACGGGTCCAAAAAACCCAAAGAAAGCGTTACTATGTTTGCTGAAGATATGACTCGTCTTTTTCGTCGAGCTGACCCGAACATGAGTGAAGATAGGAAGTTGAGCTGCCTCATGCGCGGCGTTGAGGAGCAACTTTTTGCCGGGATACTGCGCCACCCTCCAAGTACCGTAGTTGACTTTATCAAGGAGGCTACGGCTATCGAGCGGGCCCTCCATCAACAATGCAGGAAGTATCATCGATTGTCTAGCAGCGCCCCAATCAATGCTGCCGCCATACCTGAGGATTAAAGCTCCCTGCAAGACCTCATTAGGGAGATAATCACGAAAAACTGCTAAAGTTCCGGAATTCAGTTGCTCAAACCCCTGTTGCGTCCGTTGCTAAACTGGTACGCGACGAAATCTGCCATGAATTTTCTACCGCTGTTCCTGTGACGAGCACCGTCCCATGAGCTATGCCGATGCTCTGCGACGTTCACCATCTGGTACATCGCCGCCATATCACCCAGTGCGGACAGCCCCTTGGTCACCGCCGCAAGAGCAGACCCTGAGCCGACCGCCAAGCCCACCGACGTACCACCAGACTTCCACAGCAGCACCATGGATATCGTCGCAAGAAGGGAGGCTCAGACGTCCACCGCTCCGAAGAAGAGACGCATGGCGCACAATCGATTGACGTCCACTAGGGTTTAACTGTGGAGGTGCAGATCATATTGCCCGTCATTGCTGGTACCACAGTGATTCGTTTCGCCCTCTTCGTACATGGTCTGACGATCTACGCGCGAACGAAGAATACATACCACGCCGGGAGGACGCCTCTTTTCATGGAGCCCGCTCTCACTTTCACGAATACCGTACTTCTGACGAGGAGGCAATACCTACCCGCCAGCCAGGTTTGGGACGTCAATCCCGCTCTCCTTCTCCGGCTCATTCACCTTCGTCATACCGACGTACCTCCGCGGACCTTAACGCAAGAAGGTCACCCAGCCCGCGACGGGGAAACTCAGGGCGGCGACCTCCGGGGGTAAGGTTGCAGGCCATAAAGATGACGACGAAAAGCCCCCATTACACGACGCTGTAAATTCGACAAGACGTGAGAGCGACGACATTGTGACCGCTGACCTGAGTGTTTTTCTTGACGGCCAGAAAGTAACAGCCTTAGTCGACACCGGTGCCGACTTTTCTATCATCAGTCAGGACCTCACCATCCGCCTCAAGAAAGTGAAGACGCCGTAAACAGGCCCTCAAATAAGGACGGCAGGTGGTCAGTTATTGATGCCCTCTGGAAGATGCACAGTGAGAAGTGACATAGGAGGTCCTTCTTTCATTGCGTCGTTCGTCGTTCCCGCCGCATGCTGCAAGGATGTAATTATTGGTATAGACTTCTTACGAGAGTACGGCGCCGTCATCAATATCCCAGACAGTTTGATTACATTCCGCAACAGTTCGGGCGCACCTGATTGTACACAGGCGTGACCAAAACGATTGTGTCTCACTGATGACGATGTGGTTCTCCCTCCTCGGTCATGCACGCTTGTTTCTGTGGCAGCCGCTGTCCAGTTTGACGGCGAAGGAGTAGCAGACCAAATAACCTCGCTCCTCCTCCCACACGGCATTTCCGTCGCAAGAGGTATCGTCAGTGTCGCCGCTGGACGCACGGACTTGCTTCTGACAAATTTTAGTGATGAGCACTGGCACCTTCCAAAAGGCGTGGCCGTCGCTTACTTCGATGATATCACAGACGCAGAGGGCTGCTTGGCAGTCGTCGACGAGGCGCCAAAACTTGATTCAGCACTAGTTTTTGACGTTAGCACTACTTTGCCTAAGAACGAGTGAAAAAGGCTTCTTGAGCTACTGGCCGAATTCAAAGACTGCTTTTCGACAACATCAAGAGTTGGCAGCACGCCTCTAACCAAGCATCGGATAATTACCGAGGACTTAGCGAGACCAATTCACCAAAACCCCTATCGCGTGGATGCAAACGAACACGGAGTGATACAAGAGCAAGTCGACAAATTGCTAGAAGATGGCGTCATTCAGCACTCAAATAGCCCCTAGGCGTCACCTGTAGTCCTCGTTAAAAAAAGACGGCAGCCTGCGCTTCAGTGTAGATTACCGAAAACTCAATCAGGTAACAAAGGGAGATGTGTATCCACTTTTTCGTATAGATGACTCTCTCGACAGACTTCGACATGCTCGTTACTTTTCATCGATGGACTTAAGGAGTGGGTGTTGACAAATCGAGTTATACCCAAAAGACCGCGAGAAGACTGCTTTTGTGACACCAGATGGCTTATATGAATTTAAAGTCTTGCCCTTTGGTTTATGCTCAGCGCCTGCTACCTTTCAAAGACTTATGGATACCGTACTTTCTGGGTTGAAGGGAAAAACCTGCTTGGTCTACCATGATGATGTCGTAGGTTTCGCCGCAACATTTGACTAGCACCTTAACTGGACTTGAGGCAGTTTTGCAAGCCATACGGTCTGCGGGCTTGACGTTGAAGCCTGAAAAGTGCCACTTTTGCTATGAAGAGCTGCAATTTCTTGGCCACGTAGTCAGTTCCGCAGGCGTTCGTCCTGATCCTGAAAAGAGCGCAGCTGTTGCATAGTTCCCGGTGCCGACTGGTAAGAAGGCTGTCCGACGATTCCTCGGACTATGTGCGTATTATAGGCAATTCACCGCGGACTTCGCATGCATCGCATCACCAATCACCCGCCTCACGAGAGAAGACGTTGCTTTTCAATGGAGCAACGAAGAGGAAGGTGCTTTTAAGAACCTCCACCAGTGACTACAGACGCCTCCAGTGCTTGCCCACTTTGATGAGAAAGCCCCAACGCTGCTACACACTGATGCCAGCAATATTGGTTTGGGAGCTGTGCTTGTGCAGCTGCAAGAGGGCAGAGAAAGAGTAATCGCCTATGCAAGCCGAACACTAACAGGCGCCGAGACTAATTACTCCTCGGCTGAGAAGGAATGCCTCGCCGTGGTATGGGCTGTCACAAAATTTCGCCCGTATTTAAACGGCCGCCCTTTCAAAGTCATGAGCGACCACCATTCACTGTGTTGGTTGACAAATCTTAAAGATCCTACCAGGAGATTAGCGCGTTGGAGTCTCAGGCTGCAGGAGGACGACATGGCTGTCGTACACAAGTCAGGGAACCGCCACATGGACGCCGACTGTCTATCCCGCTCACCCATTGAATCGGCAACTCTATCCGATGAGAAGGAAACAGCATTTCTCGGTGTGCTTGACTCAACCGCTGTTGCACAGCAACAACGTGGCGACCATGAGGTACTTGCCCTAATTAATTACCTAGAGGAAAGACCTAAGAAGGCACCAGCTGTTTTTGTAAGAGCGCTGTCATCATTTTACTTACGGGGCGGAGTACTATACAAAAGAAACTTACAAAATCTGCGTATTTTCTCGTCATCCCTGCAGCCCTTCGCTCCAAAGTACTCGCAGCATGCCACAACAAGATCACTTCAGGCCACTTCAGTTACGCAAGAACGTTGGCCAGAGCACGGCAGCGCTACAGCTGGCCAAGACTGACCATAGTCGTAAAACACCGTGTTCGCACTTGCCTCGACTGCCAGCGACGGAAGTCACCGCCGACTAAACCAGCTGGCCTACTGCAGCCTGTGCAGATCCCAAAAACACCTTTCGACCAGATTGCCATAGATATTTTGGGCCCACTTTCTACTTCTGCTGCTGGGAACCGCTGGGTTATTGTCGCGACTGATTACCTTACGCGTTATGCTGAAACAAAGGCTATCCAGAGAGGTACAGCGGCGGAGGTGGCACAATTTTTCATCGAGAACGTTGTCCTGCGGCAGGGTGCACCAAGCGTCGTAATCACAGACAGAGGAACCGCATTTACGGCAGCTCTTTTGGAACAATCCTCATGCTGAGCGGAACAACCAATCGTAAGACCACCACCTACAACCCGCAAACGAACGGGCTTACAGAGCGTCTAAACAAAACAATTTAAGACATGCTTTCAATGTGCGTAGACGTCGAACACAAAATTTGGGACGAAATATTGCCATATATCACGTTTGCATACAACACTGCCAAGCAAGAAACAACCCGGATGACCCATTCAGCCTAATTCACGGAAAGGAAGAACGAACCATGTTAGATGCGATGCTAGCGCACGAATGCAACGATATCGAGCCGGACGCTGAGACGTTTACAGAACGAGCGGAAGAAGCAAGGCAACTAGCACTTGTTGTTGCTGGATTGCCAGTCCAGCAACAACAAGAGTACGACGCGAGCCGCTACAATTCTCGCCGCAGAACAGTTGTTTACCAGACCGGCGACAGAGTATGGGTTTGGACGCCCATACGGAAGCGAGGACTCTCCGAAAAGCTCCTAAGGAGACTTTAGGCCAAGTTAACACTGAAACATCCGCTTTCTACAGCGACCGAAATTCCCCCGCCGCCGAAACGCAGCGTCGTTCGCACTGGACGCGCCCCGTGCCGCCGAATATGCCATTTACCACGGGGCGAACGCGGGATGGATGCGCTGTCAACCGGTGGTTGTCGCGGTTCGCAAGCGCCACTACGCTATCCGGTGGTGTGTACTTCGATGATTCTCGTACGCAGGAAGCAAGAAAAGACAGTACTGTTTACTATGCTGGCAAGTGGCTGTCTTGTAATGAACGATGAGCAGAAAAAACCATCGACGCCTGCGGCGTTTGTAGGTTCGTTTTGCTCTGCAAGACCGCAACAAGCTCGGTCACCTCTTCCACGAAATACAGACCCGAAGTAGGCACAGAGTAGGTTAAACTCCCGTTGGTTACAACATTCAGTTACGTGCATTGCGACACAAGAAGTGAGTAGGGCTTGGCAGCCATTTTTCAAAATTCTTTGACTAGCGCTCCTATTGGTCCGCGGTGACCGATTCGGCGGCAGACGCCGCAAAAATCGGTCCGAGAGCGATCGGCGCGGAGAGGGCCCTTTCGGCGGATATCGCCGCCGCCGAAACGGATTCGAAGCACTTTCGGTGGCCGGAATGCTCAGTGTGAACGCGGCCTTAGGCCATATCTAGTACTGCGACGACTGAGTGATGTTACTTACGAGGTCGTCCCCGACAGTTCATGTAGTACGAGGCTTCGCCAGCACCGTCCTGAACTAGTTCACGTTGTGCGCATGAAGCCTTACTCAAGGTAGTGACTGCGCAAGACACTTTTTAAAGAACAGACAAAAAACTGCACTACTGGTTTAGCATCGGGGCGATACTCACTAAAAGGGGGGCAAATGACGCGTGTGTACTGGTGGACCAAAACGACGATAAGGGGATTTGGCGGACACCAGGTAGTGGAGCTCTGGCTGATCGAAGAAAAAGAAGGTGATCTTGCTGTTCGGCTGCTGAGAGTTTCATTTTATTACTGCCGAACGATTCAAACGCCTGTTAATCTTAAAAATCAACGAAACGTCGCTTCTACAATCTGAAGAATTTCGCCACTTGCAATTCACATGGAACACCACAAAATGCCTTTCCCGTCAATGTGAGGTGACCCTCACAAGCTTTCGCTGTAGAGTTCCTCTGTTAAATTTTTATCTCAACAAATCAGGATTTTCATTAACTAACCTATGTGTAGTTTGCAATGAACCGGAAACAATAGATCACTTTCTTCTCACATGCCGCCGCTTCGCCTCACTGCGCCGAATAATTCTTGAAAGACCGATTGGTATGCTCGTATTGCCAGTCAATACATCCACCCTATTATCGTTTGGAGCCAGTCAGTTGGGTGTGAGCCGCAGTGCTATTCTGTCAGCGCTACATAAATTCATTCAGGCAACCGGAAGGATACGCTGCTAGTGGTACTGCCAGATATATCCAATTCTTTCCCCCCCTTCCTCATTCTTGTTAATTTGTTTTATATAATCTGGTTTATCGCATTCTTCTGCAATCTTTCACGTTTTTTCAAAGGAACAATATTATTGTTCCCATCTAATTTCTTTTTATTTTTTGCGTTGTAAAAAATGATCTATTATGAGGTACAGTGTGGCCAATCCCCTATGTGGGTATGAGCCAAGATCTCCTAGGGGACAAGACAAGACAAGAGTGTCGCTGTATCAACGCTTATCTGCCTTTAATTCGCGCTGTACCGCGAAAATATTATGTTTGGAGATGTTTTTTACACTCGTCGTTCCTTCACATCACATACTACCAAACTTGTTATATGTGAAGCTAGCAAAAAGGCTGCGCGTGCTTCATGAGCGTGGCATGTAGTCAATATGTTTCATCCTACGCATCTTTCGATTTTCACGTTAGCATCCATCACTTGTGTTCGTCATGCAGTCGTGTCATACCATACCAGTTCTGCCCCATGCCATGTGAACGAAAACACCGCAAGAGCAGCAAGGCCGTGAAATGTAAATCATAACATTCGTGACATACACGCCATGACTTTCATGTTATGGCTAGTCATTTACGCTCGTCATACAGTCACGTTATGCCATGCCAACTTTGGTGTAGACCCCATTATCGAAATGACCAGACGGGACAGCTAAAAGTCGTAGGCGGCTAGATAGATAGTTAGATAAATAGAAAAACAGATAAATAGAAAAATAGATAGATAAATAGATAGATAGATAGATAGATAGATAGATAGTGCTAAAGTAGTTTCTTGATTGATATGTGTGGTTTAACGTCCCAAAACCACCATATGTATATAACAGACGCTGTATTGGAGAGCTCCAGAAATTTCGACCGCCTGGGGTTCTTTAACGTGCACCCAAATCTGGAAACATGGGCCTACAACATTTCCGCCTCCGTCGGAAATGCAGCCGCCGAAGTCGGGAGTTGAACCCGCGACCTGTAGGTCAGCAGCCGAGTGCCTTAGTCACTAGACCACTTAGTAAATATTAACCACCAAGTGGTTAATATTTACTAAGAATAGACATTCAAAATGTTAACACGCCGATGACTTTTCCGAATGCGCAATATGTGACTTCTTTTAATAATTTTATTAACTCTGCCACAATCCTCACCCGAAACCCCGAAGTAGAGGAGCAAGTAGCTATAGCTATAGCTATGCTCGACAGCAAACGGGAATTCATCTACAGCGACTCCAGGCCGGCCAACAAAGCCTTCAAACGCGGAGTCATCTCCGACCAGGCGTTACGTATCCTGCGCAAAGTGGACTCGAATGCCCTGAAGCACCACACTGTCATCTGGTTCCCCGCCCATTTCGGCCAGGTGCCGGGTGCCCAATCCAACCTCAACGAGATCGCCCATGATGCAGCGCGCGCACTTACCGACCGCACTGCCACTGGGCAACCCCATCTAGCTGGGTTAGATACCAATCAGGATGCACCAATTACGTACGATGAAATTACAAAGCACTTTTACCTGGAACGCCCGCCGCATTTTTGCACCCCCACATCCGAAACTTAACCGACCGCAGACATTAACCCTACGCCTATTACAGACACACACGTACCGAAACCTTGCCACGCTTCACGTTTATTATCCCGATGCATACCCCAGCGACACATGTCCATCATGAGGAGAGACCACGACACTCGCACACATGCTCTGGGAGTGTAGAACAACTCCTCCCGACTCTACCTCAAGCAAGTGGGAGAGGTCCCTCAGGAGCTCACTTCTCGCCGACCAGCAATGGGCCGTCTAGCAGGCCCACGAAGTGGCCGCCAGGTACTCTCTGTCGGTCCCTACGTGGGAGACGGCCGCTACGCGCCAAGCGCGTCCTGCAGGACTGAAATAAAGTTTTTCATTCCATTCCATTGCACCGTTCTGCACTGTTATGAGCACTTGCGAATGAATCAATGACGAGAGCCGCCTGTATAAAGCGAATTGGTGTAAGCCACTTGATTGTTAGCGCATTTACTCTATCACTGGTAACTGGTAGCAGTAAAGAATAGGTCACGTTTATTCGTGTAGTAATGTAAACAGCGCAAGCCCCCTGCCAAAGGTATTCCCTCAGATGCGGTAGCATAGTTGTGACACGGACAAACGTACCAGTTCCTGGTTCCCCGACCCTTCGTCTGAATGTCCAACTAAACAGCTGTAAATTTTTCGGGAGGAAGGAAGTCAAAAGTTCCTGCTGTTACGAGAGGCAAGGTTGAACAGTACGAATAAAAAGATTTCAGGCATGGTTTGTGCGCCCCTGTAAGAACGTTTTCGCTGCGCAAATACTACCTCATGTTGAAGTACTTTATGTGGCAACGCTATTTGTAGGATCATTGAGCACCCCGAGTTTCTTTTTAAGAGATGTCATAATTAATTTGACTATTATCCTGAGCAATAAAATAGGGTGCCTAAGATGAAAATATGTAAATATAATACCAACAATCCTATTTTTATAAGCAGGACTACAATTCAAGCAGTTCTTCGGCTTCGTGATGTGGCAGTGAGGTGGGGCAACTGGGCCTGCATCCTCATGCCCAACAGCAGGTAGCAACTCACCGGCAGAGCAACGTACATTAGCTGATGCATATATAAAGCATTGCTTGACGCCATCGGGGCGAAACGCGTAAGCTTCCCTGCCAGCCGTGCTGCGATCCGCCGGGTGGCTTCGCTGTGGTGGCAAAATTAATGAGCCCGGATGGCTCGGAGGAGCAGAGCTCAGCAAACTGTCATGGTTTATATACACCTCATAGGATACCACGATGTTGCGCGTGCCATCGATTGAGAAGGCCTGCGGTCTGCCTCCGGCCACTCCTGAAGAGTGGTTGACTGGAAAGATATTTTGCTGTTGTTTTTTGCCCTTAGCTTGCTGAAGTACGTTTACTCAAGTGGAAATTAGGGACGTGAGGTTGCGCGGAACGTTACCTGCACAATGTTCACTGCAAGTCGCTATATGTTACCTTTTATTGACTACGCCACTGAAGTGCAGGGGCGGGGTCGATCCCGGCACACTCAAAGCAGCGCGCCTGCCCTTTTGCAAAATACTGATTATCTTAGTCGCTGGTAAATGATCAGTCAGTGTTTTGTGGTATTCTTGTATTTTGCCCTTTGTATATCTTTCCCGGGATACCAATAGCAGCACTTTGGGCAGAAGAAAGAAGTGTCAGCCTGACTGCATTACAAGGTGTTTAGATAAACACCACAAAAATAAAAAACACAAAATCATCAAAGCGAAGCTCCTGCGTAGAGAATCGCGCTCTCTTCGCAACGAACGCTACTGGGATTTATGATTTTGATAAAAGCACTTACGCCATCTCACATGAGCCACATTGCAAGAAGTGGGGTGGTTTGAAAGCAGCCTGCGGTATGGGCACGTCTGCAAGCCTTGAATAAGCGCTAACGTCCACTGCCTAGTGCAAGGTTTTATTACAGCCCTCAGCATAACCTTCGGATCCTTCCTCTGGAGTAACTGCGCGAGAAAAGGAAGAAAGAGACAATCATAAACATTCCAAGCCATTCTAGTTTTGAGAATATCAAAACAATGAGCCTGTGTTGTCGCTACGGAAAGCAGCACTTACCTTATATAAGTGAGAGCACAATGACCTATGACTAGGGACTCTAGTTTTCGTAGTTTCTTTTTCCCGAATTTAGCAAGGTGCTTTTCAGAGTTGGTTTTTATGAAGAAAATTTGGCGTTTATCGGAGTTATTTATAGTAAACCCACGATTCTCTGAAATAAAGTATTCATTTTGCATTGAAGTTTGCTGGAGTGCGTCTTGCTTATTTAAAATATATTTAGGATCGCGTGTTTTGTCTGGTGATTCTATTTCTTCAACTTTTAATTTTTGTACTTTCGTAGTTTTATGTAGTGTTAATAAGGTAGGCTGTTGGTGTCCACTGCTAAAAACTCCCCTGAGTGTAGCTTTTGGCAGAAAGGGAGTGTGGCAGAGTTTCAAGCAACTCATGAGCTATTTCTCCACTTTTTTTCCTACCTTCACAATAATTATGAAAAAAATAAAGGACGCGCGTTTATTATAAATATTATAAAATGAGGCGTAGAGTTTTTCAAATATTAGATTTTTTCAACTCCGAAGTGATAGATGCATTGATATCTGAGCTCGAAAACACGCGAACACGCTAAACCTACTTTATATTTATGGAAAATCTGAACACATACATATACCATTGTACAGAAATATTTTAGTAAGAAACGCCTGTTTTTTTCGTATCATAACGTTGAAGATTTTTGTAATGGACGCAAGTACACTTTAGGAGGTTGCTCTCACAAATGAAGGAGCGCCCCTTTGTAGCTATGAGATGACCCTGGGCTTCCAAAATGCCTTTTGAACTCCAAAATTGTTCTTTAAAATAGCAGCTTATCGGGCGAATCTATTTGGTGAAAATTATAGCGGCGAATGTTTATTGAACTTTTTTATTAATCCCCAAACAAGGAACACATGTTATGGTCAAAGTGGTCAAATGTAACAATTCGAGATTCTCAGGTTTTACTTGCTAGAACAAAGACGCTGTTATGAACAACCCCGTTGTAATGAACATCAGACTCGTTCAACAACCGGGAACTATTTAAAGTCCATCTTATATCAAATATATGGGCATCTCTATACAAGTAGTGTTGTTTTGGAGTTCACGAATGGCATTTTACCTTACCCTTACCTAACTTAATATTTTATTGCGATAGCAATGACACGAACACTCTCGGCCGGATTTTTCCGCCGAAGTTAGCGCCAGCGATGACCTAGGCGTCACCGTCACCGTATATGTATACGTATCTATATACCTATATAAATGCAAGAAGCAAAAAATCCAGAGATAGACTCCGGTGCATGGAATCGAACTTGGGTCCTCAGAATCGCGAGTGCGAAGCGTTGTCCACGGAGCCATTCAGGAGCATGTCCTTCAACCTTCAAATGACAAGATGTCTATAACTACCACTTACCACTGCTGATGAGCATCTCGAGAGGGAGGGGAGGGGACTATCGTGTTTTCAGCATTGCCAGAAAGATGGCACAGTGAGCGGGCGTAGCAACATTGTGATGACGCGGCTGCCATGCTCTCAACTCCCACGCGCACTTTGCCCCGCACAGATCAGGGGGTCGCTTCTCACTCGCGCGCCCTTATCTTGCGGTTGGGATGATCATACGTCTCTGCTGGCATTCAGCTTTTACCGGAATAATTCTATTTTTGTTACCGGGTGCACAAAGGTCACTGCAATGGTTGCACCGTCTACGTTTGCGAAAAGAGTGCTTTTTTCAGACACAGAAGTAACAACTGATACGCTTATTCACATTCATCTGTACATGAGAGTACGTTTCGTGCGTCATTTGTGCGTGAAAAGCGTGGGGCACGTTTCGATCTGCTGGCAATTATGCACGTGACCTTGCAATTTGTTGCTATCATGTTCATTGCTTCTCCTTTGTGGCGAACCTGTGACTTTTGGTCTAAATGCTACTATAGAAGTAATAAAACAACGAAATCGTTGTACGCGTAGATGGTACAGCGATTACGATGCTCGGCTGCTGATCTGACACCATGAGTTCATTACAGATCGATAGATAGATAGATAGATAGATAGATAGATAGATAGATAGATAGATAGATAGATAGATAGATAGATAGATAGATTGATAGCAGGCGTGTAGTCAGAAATTTTTTTGGGGGGGCGTCACACTGAACCAGCGAAGGGGGGCAAAGACATCAGCTTTCCTCTGTGACTTCCCTATCAGCAGTAGTGTAAAAAGGTAGTGTACATGTATATGAAGTCATGAGATTCCCCCTCTTTTCATGCTTATTGTTGTGAAGAGAGTAAGTAAATTTATTCTAAAAATGATTGATTGGTATGTGGGGTTTACCGTCCCAAAACCACCATATGAATATGAGAGACACCGTAGTGAAGCGCTCCGTTAGTTTAGACCACCTGGTGTTTTTAACGTGAACCCAAAGCGCACCACAAGGGCCTACAGCATTATCGACTCTATTGAAACGGCAGCCGCCGCAGCCGGCATACGATCTGGTGACCAGTGACTCAGCAGCCGAGTACCTTAGCCACTAAACCACGGCGGCCGGGCAGTGTTGTAAGAAGTACTATAAAATACGGCAAAACGACAGGCACAGTGACCATTTAGAAAGACGACCTCTCGTCGTGCCATTGATTGGACTAGTCTTCGAAAGCGCATTATTGCGATGACCCACCCGATCGGAGAAGGCATTGTTAATCATTAGCCTCAGTTAAGCGTAGATGGCGTAGTCCTCGCCGGAGGAAAGTGCGTTTCATAAATCAAGGATGGTTCCGCTTACAACGAAGAATAAGAGGTGTACGCATCATCTTTTATACATTCATATTTACAATTTGAATTCACTTTTCTTGGTGAGCGAATTTTTTACTGGTGATGTTTGTGACTGCATGCCTATGGGAATGTTCTTTATGATAAGCTGTAACTGTTCTCTTCCTACAAGGCTATTTGTTGTGGTGTGCCCCAAGAAAGAATATTAGAGTCAATGCTATTTATTATCTACATAAATGTCATTTGTTGCAAATTATGTAGAGGGCGAGGAGCGACATGATTATGATCGGGCAATTAGATTAGTGTTAGAGAAGAAAGAAGAGATCGATCGGGTGGGCTTCGCCATGGGCACGGCGGCTCGCCCTTTTCTCAACATTTTGTTGCGGTGAAACCCGGGATGAAGAACCTTCGGAGGTGAGGCGGAGCAGCCTTCACGAATTTCGACCACTGTCGCAGCCTTGAGCGCATTCGTGAAGCCGCCGTTGGTTGAAACTGATGTTCAAAGCCAAAATATTCCCGAAAACCACATCAAGAAGTATGACACCTCGACACTGCTTGAGACTTCGTGCTGCGAAGCGTTTGTGACGGACACTACGTTGACTGCGACTTCACCTAGTGACGTGACCGGCCAATGAATTTTCACGTTTCCGACACTGAACTGGATAATGGAGGCCCTGTTCGCAAGGCGGAATGAAGTGTGCAAGGCCGTCACAGAAGCCATCGCCAACATTGAACGTTTAGTACACGTGGAGCGTCCGTCAGTAAATGAGTTACGATATATTCACCGAATTTTGATTGAGCGTTACGAGCTTCCTAAAGAAATTGAGAAGGAAGCAGAAGACGCAGTTCATATTGATCATTTGGAAGGAGTGATAGAGGAAGCAGAGCTTTATGAACACCAGATCATTGTAGCCGAGGTCAGAGTAGAATATAAGATCGCGGACGTACTAAATGCTCGACAATCTCGCATGAAGGCCCTGAAACAAAAGATTTGGACAGAAGTACAAGCTAACATGCACTCTTCGTCTGTGGCACCACCATCTAGCGTCTGCTTCTTCAGCAGCAATCTTCTACGGAAGCTAGAAGACTCAAGCTCACGACGAATTGCTGAACGTGCTTGAAGCCAAAAAGTCGCTTACTTCACTGTAACGAGCATTCAAAAAACGCATAGAACCACTACTTTTGAAGAACTGGACCACGCTGTTAGAACTCCCGTCAGCGTAGACTATGAATGAAGCAATGGGCACTACAGTTACAGCAACTCAAAAGCATATGGTGGAGGTACAAAGTTTTATTAGTGAAAAGCGTGAAGCCTTTGAAGATCGAAACAGGCATTGAAGGGATATCAAGAATGGGGGCGAGCCAAGGGCAGCAGATTCAAATGTTGCACTGTCCATGCAGCCACCCGTAGACATGTATGAGAGAAGCAAATCACGACACATTCAAGCGAAAAGAAGCAAAAAAAACTGCGAGGACAGAAGAGCCTGCAGAGGTGAGACGGAGCGGGCATTGCAAATTTCGCCCGCAGTATTAACCTCGAGGACTTCTGTGAAGCCGCCGGGGCTAAAGCTGATGTGCGAGGCCTAACCACCGCCGAGACCTGGGAGCGCGACTCCTGTTGCAACTGAGACCACCACTAGGAGCACCAATGGACTTACGTGGGCACAGGCATCGTCTGGAGGTTCTCGAGAAGGGAGCCCTCACGTCTTCTCCGGTTTAGTAGTGACTAGCCCTTCTCGACGATGGCCCAATATGCACAAGATCATGAAGAATGACAGCCCGACAAATGACAGATATTTGTTATGCGAACCTTCTGCGATGGATGCCATAAAGACTCCGACTTCGCCTCGTGACACGGCCGGCCAGTGACTTCTCACGTTTCCGACAATGGGCTGGATCATGGAGGCCCTCTACGAAAGGTGGAGTCAAACACGCAAGGCCATCACGCAGGTCATCGCATATGTCAAACGTCTTCGGCAATCGGATTGCTCACCAATCTGTGAGTATTCACGGCGTATTCACCGAGTTTTGATTGAGCAATATAAAGAACTCAAAAGAATCGACCAGGAAATTGAGGATGCAGTGTACATCAATGATTTGGAAGCCGATATGGAAGAAACGGAAGTTTATGAGCGTCAGATCATTCTAGCGAAAGTAAGAACCAAATATAAAATCGCCAATGCATTAAAGGAACGGCAGGCTCATTTGGAGACAACTAGACTACAGATTAAAATGGAAGCAGAAAAAAAGGCACTCTCTACGTCTGTGTCACCATTATCCACCCAAGGCGTATTAGACAGCAATCTTGTCGCACAGATGCCAGTCAAGTCAGCCTCAGGAGCCTGTGCAGAACATCGAAAGAGCCTGTGCAGAACAACCGCTACTTACAAGGACCCGGCCCACACCTGCAGAGCTGTCGTCAGCGTGCCATAACCACGAACCTTTTGTCAAGGCATCTACAATATCTCTGGTGTTCAAGGTGGAAGGCATTCCCATGATTGAAAAGGGGGAAGACTTTGTAGACCCAAAGAGCCACCCACTAGATGTTGAGAATACGTCCAAGCCATCGCTGGCAGATTTAAACGTGTTTAAGTCCTCATCTTCCTGCGTACAAGTGCCCGATGGAAGCAAATCAAGGTCAATTCTCAAAGAGATAAAAAACAGAAGAAAAAACAAAAGCCCACGATGACACGAAAGCAAGCCTCTTGCTCTGCTGAAAGCTTAGGTTCTTCGAGAAAGCTGCAGAAGTTTATATTGAAGAGGTTGAGAAGGCACATCTTATTTCCGCAAAGTTGATAAATGCTGACTCAGCACAACAGTGGCGAATGAGAGACCAGACGAAAGCAGAAGCAGGAGGGTCACAAGGTAAATACAGCAACAAACAGAAAGCAAATCAAAAGGTTACTAAAGTATAGCTACACGAGACCTTTCTGGAAGAGTATTATCTGTGAATTTTCATGCGAGGGAAACTTGCTCAACGACAATGCAGGCTCTTTTGGGCAACGCGTTCAGAAGCACGAGCGTGGAACAAGCGCCGAAAGGACTCGCTCGCTGGATTCCATGCCGAACGGTTGTGCCCTCGCGATCTCCGACGTCAGCCGACTGGACTTGCTCTACGCCATCTCCTGACGCCGACAAGAGCTCTCGCAAGTGGTGCACCGTCCTCGGACTCCTGTGACCGTGTTTCCATCTTTCCTATATCTTCAATCCCCTCAATATGTCCTCGCTCGCTGGCTTAGCACATCTCTCTCGCTCTCTCTCAACACCTTTATTTCTATCCTTTTATTTCCTCCTCCCCCCCATTACTCTTGAGCTACTGCTGAGGTGTCGCACCCTGATGCAGACAGTTGCGGGGCTCACTTTTCTCTTCTTTTACTTCTTCTAAACATAAACACTTCCCCACCACTGGAAAAGCAGATGCGATTGGATATCACGGATTTTCCCACAAGAACTGACCTGGACTCATAGAAGTACTTTTGAACAGCGTTTGCTTCGAACTTGGTGTGTGTTGGTGTTCTTCATCAACAATTGTTCATGTGAGGGCGCGGAGGATGTTAAATATTGTGTGAACGAAGATATTCGCTATCACCATTAGGGGCATTCGGAAAAAGAAGTGTTCGACGGGTGGGCTTTGCCATGTGCACGGTGACTCGCCCTTTCCTCAACAACGTTGTTCAAATAAACAACGACGTTACATTCCTAGAGCACGCAGATGACACTAGTCTATTTGTTTCTGTAAGAAAATCATACAAAATTATTGACAAAGCCCAAAACGTACTTTCAGATGTGCTTCGGTGGTCTACTACTAATTCCCTGCGAACAAATATGAAAAACAAAATAAAAAAACTGTCTTTTTCAGATCTACAGGTACGTATATCACTCTTCACGAATCATTAACGGTTGACAGATTACTTGTGGAAATCACAGAGAAACGAAGTTTTAGGCGTGACTTTTCCCGCTCATATGACATCGTCAGGTCGTGTTGAATCATTGACCAAATTATTATCACGTTCTGTCATTATGTCGGCAATTTCTTCCGGAGAAAGTGAAGGCGCATATCTACCACGCTCTGTTTTCCTCGCACATAAATCACTGCATACTTTTCTGTGCCACCACAACCTTGGGCAACAAAAAAAAACAATTACTTCGTTCAAAAAAGAGCACTGTGCTATTTTTCCAGCGTTCACGCAATATGTCTGCAGATTTTCTGTTAACCGCAATAAAATAATCAGTGTGAAAGATATGTACAAACTTCGACTAATTTATAACTACTTCTTTGCACAAACAATTTCAAACATTTATCAAATATTCACCAAACATAAATATACAACACAAGGACTGACGGACCCGATGTGCGGACAGATGGCTCGTTCTTCGTTGTCGCAAAAAATATTTCCTACACTCCCTAAGAAACACATAATCCTCCTTATGAATAAATAGGATAATAGTGTCTCTAACTTTTTTGTGCTTTCAAAAAGAGAAATGCGTGAATTTTCATCTCTCTTGCATAGTGTTTTGTAGTGCTTTCATTTCGTATTACACGTCACCAGGTGGAAATAATTCTGCTAGCCTACTCCCACTTTGTATCATAGTATTACAATATATATTGCGTTCATGAGTATTGCTCATGAACGAATATACAATTATTTAGTTTGCTATATGTCTGTTTGTATCGTTCCTCTATTTGTATAATACTCTTCTAATATTTTGTTCATTTCACTTGTTGTAAATGCAAAAATTTGTATTCCGAAATTGCTGCCATATATGTTGGCCCTCAGGCAAACTCAAGTGGTTTTTTAACCACTTTTCGCCTGAGGGATTCTAACTTGTTAAAAAAACTTCTTGGAAATATATAAGTATGAATACACGAATACGAATGTGAACTTTAATATTTGTCAAGCAGCCCTGACGCAGTGGTAGCTTTCAGTCAACACTTCTTACTTGACTGCGCGCATACAAACATGCTCGTGATGCACAATAAGTATTTTTTGGAAGATATGCTGCACGTTGCAACACGACTTCGTACACGTTATTTTTCAGGCAGACTTTTAGTTGCACTGTGACTTTTGATAGCAATGAAGTACTCCAATCATACATGTCTTATCATTCAATCTGTGACGACAAGATGAAAATTATTCACTTGGCCTCAATCAAAAGTGCCCGTGCGGCCGGACTATACCTATTCCAATAAAACTAGCTTGTTCACTGCGTATATGCGCTAAAAAGTTTCAATACGCGCAAAAAACGTGGAATGTCCTCATTTTTTTTTCGTAGCTTTCATCACTCGGCTCCCTAAACCAATAGCGCTGCGGCAAGGTGTCTTCCGTTGTTTGCAAGCGTGCAGCCTAAATTTCTTCTTACGTAAACAGATTTAGAAGTTTACAGAATTTTACACCACGGTAGCATAGTACGTGCTTTCATGTTCCCAGCACTTACATCGGCGCGAACAAGAGCAGCCTCGAACCAGACAAAATCTTCAGTGATCGGTTCACCAGTCATGAAGGAATGAAGTCCGCAGTTGTTCAGAGCATAGTGCATCATATATCATTTTTCAGAACGCGTGAACTCTGAAGGGAACTGCCAGCGCATGCAACACGAGTTCACTTACGCTCCACTGCGCACCGTCCATGCCTGTGGGCTGTCTGTTTCGGGCATTCTGATGCGAGTCGCTCGAATTTTACTGCCGCCATCAACGCCTTAGCGTTCATTCACGTTTGTGGTATGTGGTATTACATCACAACGCAACAGAAACTACCAGCCTTCAGTACGGGTGGAGACGCGGAATAGGAGGCTGCGGAATAGGCGAATGCAGCCTCCTATTCCGCGTCTCCTGTGGACGCGCAACTAAATCTGTGTTTCAAGAGTTTTTTCTTCAAGTGTTCTTGAACTGTTGCTCGCATCGGTTCCGAAAAGTCATCAGGATCCTACCGATACCAAATTTGACCAGAGTGAGTAAGTTTTTGTCAAGTTAGGAACAATTTTTTTTCATGTGGAGTGCTGCCCTCTGTAACCCTAACGAGTGGCTCGGGAGACCGCGCTTTTGCTGGGCTTATACTCGCCTGCGGTCGGCCCTTCGGAGGCTCAGTGCGGGGAATTATTTGCCCACGATGGAGTATAAAGAGCACGGAGAGGATATTTCAGAAGAACAGCTTACTCAAGACAAAGGTTGGCAGTCCGCTGGGGTCAGAAGAGCTGGTGCCAAAACACGCACTGCTGACTCCACGCTAATGTCGCAGCCGGGCGCATGCCGCGGCAAATCGAGTGGCGCTGCGCTGAAGTCCAAAGTAATACGGGCGGGAAAGATACCCTCTCTTCTTCAAGATGACATCAAGATTGTGATCCGGTCGAGAGGTGGACTCAATATCTCAAAAATTGTCGCAGCTACGGTGGCAGACGCAAATACTAGTTGCTGCTGGCATAAGCCAGAAAGATTTGTGCCAGGATACTCTATGCCCGAATCTGCAGCAAAATATTACGGTTGCCAGTACTCCCAAGCGCGTAAATGCAGGCCGATACGTTCGGATGAAGCAAATACTTATTTCGGGCAAGGTGCACGAGCTAAGTGCCTATGAGACTGCTCCACACTCCACTTGCAAAGGGGTGATTCACAACGTCCCGCTTCAAGACGGCCCGGACGTCATCGATGCGAAGATTGTCAACACAAATAATCCACTCGCCTTAGAAGCCAAAAGAGTAGCCCAAGCTGGCACGGTCATCATACACGGGTATCGTGTACCGAACGTTGTCAGATATGGACCAGTGCTGATGCAGTGCTCACTCTACCGCCAGTAAATCGACGTGTGTTATGCGTGCGGCCGTCCTGGTCATCGCGCTGATGTGTGCCCCACTCCCGGTGACATGATTTGCCGAGGCTGTGGTGCCGCAAGCCCCGACAAACAACATGTGTGTACTCCCAAGTGCAAACTCTGTGGTGGTCAGCATCTCACGGCTAGCAAAGACTATGCTCAAAGGTTCATGATCCCATACATTGAGCGCCGTCATCGCAGTGAGCGTGCCGGAATGGCTGGTGCTGCAACACCGTCCTCGCTACGTCACCTCGACACCGCGGATGGGTTCCAGTCTTCGTCACCCACTACGTATTCTCAGCGCAGAGGACGCCCCCGTTACAGGGGACGCTCGGGAGGCCGCTCCGGATCCAGGCGCCGGGGTGCCTCCAGGGATGTTCCGGCTAGCGCTCCAGGTTGACAGAACGTGCCCTGGAAGGTTCCACTTCTCAGCTTCGCTCCACCTTAAGGCCGGGGCACGTTTCGTCAGGACGGAGCAGGTCCCGCTCTCGCACGCCCACCACCCCTAACAGCAAGAATCCGACACTCTGCTGGGCCGACAAGGCCCGAGGAAGACGTGAGTCTCATAGAGGCGACGAATCGAATCGCGGTTTTCCCACGCGAGTGAGCTCGACGAGATTCGACGAGCTAACGAGAAGCTGAAGAAAGAAAACGCGCAGCTTAAGCAAGAAATGAGCAGGCTAGCTGCGGAGATGGTGGAGATTAGAAAGCTCGCGTCCTCGCCCCCTTCGGCGCAGCCCGCCCCAAGCCCGGTCGCCATAGATACGTCTGAGGCACTTCGCAGGCCTAGCGAAACCAAGCGCCGAGCGGTGGAGAACACAGAAGAAGAGGCGGTAAACACTGTCGGAGCTAAAGGTTTCCTTCGTCAACATGCAGGCTACCTTAGCGAAAATTCAAGAAGCCGTGGCGCACCCTAATATGAGATTAGGAGCACTGAGTGCACGCATAAGCAAGTTAGAAGATGCCGAAGCGAGGACAGACCCCGGTCCGACTTTTTTGCAGGTCCCAACACAACGCAATGTACTAGTGCCACCGACTGAAGGCGCGATCCTCCGGGCCGCAATAGCTGCTCAAACATCCCCTCAGCCTAAACATGGATAGTGAGTACGAAAACTTCAGAATTTGGCAATGGAACTTTCGCGGCTTCACTCAAAAAAGCCCATTCTACAACAATATTTAAGAACTCTCGATGTTAGGCCCCAAATCATCGCTGTTCAGGAAGTTGCGTCTGGCACCCTCATCAAACATCAGGGTTACCTAGTAGCGTCATCAAATTCAGGATGTAGGGGAGTTAGTCATGAAATGGTTTTCATGTTTTGTTAGTCATGAAATCATGGGCATGCACCGCTGAGGTGCCGTACTTATTACCGCAACGACTTTCCAGATTTGCGTTGGCCATGTGGGTGTTTGGAAATACCAAAAGCCTTTTTTTCATGTGGCATCCTCGTTTAGTTTTACGCCATGCGCACCTTCTGTGGACCCTCAGCTGATTTTTGGGCTAGTGCGCCAATTTTTGTTGCCGAGTCCCGTCGCTTGCAACTAACTGTGTCAGTAGCGCACAACCTGAACTATCGTGTGAGAATTTCGATTACATATGCATACACTGAGACGTCATACGCACATTGCTACAAGAGCCTTCGCAATGTTGTAGTGTGAAATTTATATTCAGTGGTACTTGAGAATCATTGATAACATTCCAGCGTCACGCTGCAATTGGGATGTATAAATAATTCCAATGAGGTTGTCAACTCGACAGTTGCAGCAAAATAACATTCGGCAGATGATGAGTACCAATAGGCAATCAAACCTGCTGGTTCAGAGATGAAAACGCTATACTACAGATATAGTGGTATTTCGTACGTTATGTTTAGACCCTTCTCAATATTCTAGTGGTATTGTTATATACAGTGACAATGCAGCAGTAGGAAATTTTTCTAATTGTCTGAAACAATGTGTCTCTGAATCACATTCGGCTCATACCAGTAAATAGAGGAGCTCGACTAGAGAGCAACTGAATCGACGACGAATGAAATAGCAATGGTACTTCACCAAAGCTGGTTTCTCTATGGTTTTTAAATAGGTATAAGGCTTTTTGACAAGCCCGTGACGTTTTGTGTCAATCTGATATATAAACTTTAAAGTGGTCGTTGCCGTTATTTTTAAACGGATAGTACTACTAGAGTTCGCTGACTAGGAGGCAAACTCGCTCACACTAACGACTGTAGCCTTCATGCTCCAAACTGCGTGAAATTCAATTGAAAAAGAATGTGGAATTTTGAACCAACTCACCCTAATTCCTGTAGTGCTGTAGCTTTTGGAATATATTGAACTGGTGTAATTGCAGTATTGAAGGTGATATTTCAATAAAAACGCGTAACGGTGGTGTCTTTTACAGCGAAAACCAGCTTACATACTGACAACATTGAAAAAATGATACAAATGTATCCTAAAACGCCTAGCTGCAGTAACCAATAATCTCACGAAGACTGTGCATTGTTGACTCCCACCCTTTCATGAGACAAGTTATCAAAGTTTACCATACTTTTACCAAGCGATTCATATATTTATCTATATTTATATGAACATTTATTTATATGAATATAAAACATCACCAGGTTGTTTATTTCCAAAAAAAAAAATCTTTACTCTTTCTACTAACTCCCCCTTTGCCAGCTGTCAGCAATTTTAATTTACATTTGAACTGTTCAAAAACATTGTTCGATCTTCTTTTTGTGACGTCTTTCAACATCAAAACCTTCATATAGAAGCAAGGCCAACGAGATGTTTAACACATCAGGTGAAGGTTAAGTCATTTTGTCTGTCCTGTCTAAAATGGCTTACCCGGTCCCTGCAGACTGCACGCATTATCCCTAATCTGGCCGGTGCTTCCATAATAAACCAGAAGTACAATGCCTTCGTGGCTTTGCGGATCACCGCGAAATGGGCCTTTGCCGGGTGATTAATGTTGTACCTTAATTACTCGGCGTGCAGAGTCACCGAGCACGATAGGTGTGCGAAAATTCTTCTTTTGATAATTTTTGTTTATCTGCTTGAACACGCAGCGTAATGCTTATTGACTGAAGTTCCGGCTGGACCGGGACCAGCCTCAAGATAACAGGAAATTGGTTCAGACTCATTGATTTGCATGCATTATTGAACACGTGAGCCCAAATTCATGGGCGTCTGCGCATGCGTTATTCACGAAGTCTCGACCTAATTAGCCTAGCCGTATGCATTTCGCTTCGACTGCAGAGAGCGCGATTTGTGAAAGGGACCCGACTTTTCCGTCCTTCGTCAGTTGTTTACGCCAAGATAACAGGAGTGTCGCTGTACGATGTATGCACATGTAGAGTGCTCGTTCATACTATGTCACCGACGCCCTCCAAGCTGTCCCTTCGCTTGCGCGGCGGCGCCTTCAAGTTGTATGAGTAAATGCAGAGTTTATTGCGACGTAGTCGGTATACATTGAGCTTTGGCTGCAAGACGGAAAGTTTGGCCCAGACAAGATGTTTTATGAGGAGCTTTCTTGGACCAATCACTGTATTCGTATTGCGCAGTGCAAGTGTTATACTCCCTATATTGCACCAGAAGACGAGTTTCTGACCTCTGTACTACCTAACAAATGCGTAAAACTTTAACCTACGTGATTTAGTTATTAGTTATCATTTTATTACCTTACATACTTAAGCGCTTCGCATGACATATATCTTGCTTCATCGTCAAAGCTGCTCGAAAACATTCAATTGTTAAGTCTATTCGTTAAATATACATCTTTCGACCCAAGAAACGTTATGAACAAAGGTTACTTTTAAAACGTGGGTAGGCCAGATGAAAGTATAGTCTTCCACGCCATGAAGGCGGTGCAGTACAGATATCTAACTTCGGTGTAGGTGTGAAAGCGACAGTCTTCGTTCGTAGTAGTTGCATTTTTGAGCTGTATTAGCATGCCCGTGGATGACACCGGAAACTACCTCATTTGGCTTCATTTGTAAACTAACTTTTTCCGAGATATATTGATGTAGTTTTGTCCTCACAATATACAGCAAGGGAAATATTGTCTTAAGGTTTTCGCCGAGCGTTACAGATAAATAAATGAAGAATATTAGTTTAGTGTTGTTGTTCCATAAAAGCAACGTGGAAGGGAATATCGAAATCAACACCTACAGCTGTGATGATACTGATGGGGCCTACATATATTTTCGAAGAGCACCTAAGAATAAATCACGTGTACAATTCACACAGAGAGAGGGGGAGAGAAATTGATGCCAAAGTGCGATAGCAGCCACAAAACCATGGCTGTAATATATCAACGTGTACGTTGCAGTGAAACTTTTTACCCTGTTTATGCGAAACAGAATCCCCACACCTTGCTCAGCGTTCGTGCCGTTCAGTTTTTCCATGATATGAGTCAATTCCGACTATCAGCCAGGGCAGTGTGCAAATATCCTCAAATATTTTTTGTGCCTCTGTGATGATCTGTGTAAATTTACAGCAGTATATTTGTCTGTGATAATGACCGATTCAAGAAAGTGATTCACTACGACTAGTTTTGTCGCTCTTTGCATGCTGCCTCGTATTGTCACATAAATGATATCCAGGACCACATCAAACTTACTTTGCTGATGTTAGCGCAGAAGCCCATCGACAATATTTGTTTTGATTAAAATTTAAAACAATAGCAATAACTATAGCTCTTTTCGCAGTGTTTGCGGTGTCAGTGTTGGCGTTAGCGCAGTTAGTTTTAGGGAAAATTTATTATCCTTTCCACGACCAAAAAATCTAGAAAGATGCAAACGTAATTAGGAAAGCTTTCTGTTTCGAGTGAGAATTTGAGCTCGGCCATCGCGTGGCAAGCAGGTGTACTGCCATAGAACCATAATATTTCTTTTTTTTATTACAAATAGGTAAACCGTTGCTCATAGGTCGACATACGAAAATTTGGTTACATGTGTGTCTACCGTACAATAATTTTTTTTCACAATTAAATTCTTTCTTGAACCTTGATAAATCAATTTTTCATCAATTTATTCCAGTACAGTAGAGTCAAGGGGTATATATTACATTTTCTATACTTTTCTTGGCTTGATCATTTTTCGCGTCGTATGTTTGTTCCCGATGTACAGCCCAACCAGGACAGGACAGAGCAGAAGCCACCTAACACAAACACCAGTTCAGATGTATTGTTCTACGCAATGTTACTTTTGTTCTGTCACATCTTGAATGCGCTACAGGTTGGATAGTATGGTTAACCAACAAGTGCGCCATGCCCCTAGGGTATGTTTGTTTGACGAAACGAATGGCGCATCACTCCCTGCTAAGTTTTATCAACGAGAAATATTTGTGTATATTTATTGCGTTGTTTTTACATCTCAAGCATGAACCAACAACTATCCCAATTTTCGCTATTACTGAAAAATATTAGCCTCGTTTAGATTTCAGGATATAAATTTATTGTTAGTAATGCTGAAATAGTATGAAAGGGCAGTGCATACAAGTCGCCAAAGATCGCATGGGAACCGCGTATTCATGGAAATTTGAGGTAGCATATTCTTTAAAGCAACCGTGGCACAGCTAGTAGATATAAATAATAACAATACACAATCCTAACGTAAGCTAAATAAGGAATGTTTTTGTAATAGTACAAAAACAAATTAAAATATAAAATGCAATATCACAAAGTATGCACTACGCGTGAGTTTATTTTTTTATCAAGTTGGTAGAAATACCAACATATATTTGATTTCAAGTGGGAGTACTCGTGAGTGATACCTCGAAAAATTACGTAGCTAGTCTACACTATATGTGGAAAGATAAGACTATTGCACCAAGTGCAGTACCACTGCGAGACATCAGGCGGGAAAGTAAGGCGGTGACCGATAGTACATTCTTAGTTCTAGCTATGAGAATAAAATTCATCAAATATATTTTATTAGATCTGAAGGGCTTAGGATGTTTTCATGTAATCGGGGCTTTCTAGCAGCAAAGCATGAACATTTTGCGATAATTACGAGAAACTATTTATGGATTACGTGGAGGAATGCCAATTCTGTGCTATGAATGTGACCTCAGCGTGTTATCCGGTAAGATGAGATTGAATGAATCAGTTTTATAATGAGAATATTACGTCACCTGAAGGGTAGGCACAAGGTTTAAATACAACGCCAATCGTGTGCGTCTTTTTCTTTTATACGCGGCACATGCAATCTTCTCATTTCAAGTTTTTGTCGAAAGGAATTCAGAGAAAAATTTATGAAGTGGAACTGATACAGTATGGGCCGAAATTTCAACAAGGAAGGCTGTTTAATGCTGTTGATTCTACGAAAATACTACAAATGTACTGTTCGTGTCTTAACGGTTCACAAGAGATCATTTCATCATATTAAAACATTTTGTAGTTTCTGAATATATTCCCTGATTATATTAATTTCTGTCGAACTCATTTGTCATTTCGTTTATTTGTTTTACCATCCTGACATCATTTTAGGATGGCCCATGTGTCTTTATCTAAGCATGAAGATAATAATACTACTGTTAAAATCAGTAAGTTAATACCTGCTAAGAAATGTCACTGATTGAAAAAAATAATACAAAGCTGACAAGAAAATAAACACGCCAAGAACGGTCAAGCTGTAAAAAGTGAACTAAGGGGTATTGCGAAAGTGGCAAATACATTGCACCCTGAGAATCTTTGAGCCTCGGAGAATGACAATAAAATATCAAAAATGTTCGGCTGTCCAAGATTATTTTCTTTGCAATGTCTTATTCCATCATATGGACGTATTCGCCACCTCTACAGCCACTCTAATTGGCTTCAAATGCAGCCATCAGGTCTTTATGTGTGAGGTGTGCGCCAGAAGCACCTCCAACACCCCTGGGATTTTTATAGAGGGTGGTTGTTTACAGAAAAGAGGTGGCAATGGGAGTTATTTCGATTTCACTGCATTTCTTAGCCGTGCTAGGTCAGGCATCCATCGGGATCCGTCAACCACCCTCTCCTATTTCAGCAGCTGCCCGTTCACGCGCCCCTAGCAACCGGAGCCCCCACCATGTCATGCTTCGGCGTCAGCAGCTGTCAGCAACAGCGGCGGGTGCATGCACTAAGCCTCGCCCCTGGCAACCACAACCCACACTTCCTTGACTTGAACGTGACTTACCCCCACTTCAAAGCAGTGTCTTTAAAATGAGTTTGTAGCATTTGTACTGCCATAGAACACGTCCTCTAGCCGAGCGGGTGTTGTAGACGCGTTCATCAAGCGATACCTACCCTTCAGCGAAGAACTGCGACAGCAACGGCAGTCCTCACTTCCTCGTCCTCAATCACCGCGTCTGCCCTAGTGTCAGCGGGGGCCTGTGTGGCAATGATGGTGATGACACCATCAACGAGTACAACTTTGCTGGAAGCGGCAAGGACGGCGAATGTTGCGGTGTTAATCTCGTTGCTAACGTGTGTGGAACTGCATATCGCATGCCGTTTGCCAGCTTACCCGTTCTACATACGTCTCCGTACAAAGACTTGTACAACTTTGCCTACACTGGAGACGGAGTCTTTGTTGTGACCGTGTACCTCGCGCCCTATATCGCTCGTGAGGACGTTGCCGCGCAAGGGGACGTGGCTATGAAAAGTGTGTGTGTGCGTGCCAAGGTATCTGACCCCGTCGTCTTGGTTGGTAAATTTAACGCGGGCGTGAGAAAGAAGAGCAGCGAGCGATTGGTGGAGTACACGCGGACAAAGTACTCTATATGCAGTTTGCCTCCGCCGAGTGCAACAATATTCCGACTACCATTCATGGAAGTTGCATTGATCTAGCCTTTAGCCAATATTGTGACGTGGGCACGCGTCACAAAGACCCTTTGACACTAAACTTTAGGGACCGATATGCTGAAATAATGGCCATCAGGTACAATGATAACGCAAAGAGGTGCTGATGAATGTGTATATAAATTAATACAGTAAGAATCCTCGTTCTGTCATTAAAACCCTTTAGGCTCTGGTGTCGTCAATCGATGACACCTAACGATATTTCTCCTAGAACCAGAAAAATCTAATCAAAACCGCTAATTCTAGGAGAAGTCTTTTTTCAACTATCCCCGCTGCGATCTACACCACAGTTGTTTGATTTTTGCTGAGCACAGAGGAGTAAATGAAAATCTGGACCCAGATCGTTAGTGACGATGACGAGATCAAGCAGAGGCTACAAGGATTAGAGGCCAAATTAGGGGGAAGTGGGCTGGGCTTCAACCTCTATTTCGTCAAAAAAGGAAAACTCATTGAACAGACACTACCAGCATTAATGTACGCAGATGATATAGTGCTAACGACCGACAACAAGGAAGATTTGCAGAGATTGATAGACATTTGCGGTAATGAGGGAGATAGGTTAGCTATTAGAGTCAGTAAGAAAAAATTAGCAGTCATGATTTTTAATGACAATGAAAGTAGTGAGCTTAGAATACAAGAGGTCACGCTAGAGATAACAGGTAAATACAAATATCTGGGCGTATGGATAAGCAATGGGACCGAGTAACTAAGGGAATACGAAATATACGTGACGACTAAAGGTAACAGGAAAGAAGCGGTAATGAAAAACAGGGCACTGTGGAATTACAGTAGGTATGATGTTGTGAGAGGAATATGGAAAGGGGTCATGGTTCCTGGTCTGACGTTCGGCAATGTGGTCTTGTGCATGAGATCAGAAGTTCAAGCAAGATTAGAAATTAGGCAACGTGGAATAGGTAGGCTTGCCTTAGGAGCTCACGGGAATACACCAAATCAGGGAGTACAAGGTGATATGGGATGGACATCGTTTGAGGACAGAGAAGCTAGCAGCAAGATAAAATTTGACAAGTGATTTAGAAAAATGGGGACGGAGCGTTGGGCTAGGAAGGTATTCAGCTCCTTGTACATGAAGAATGCCGATACAAAATGAAGGAAGCGAACCAGGAAATTGACTGGTAAATACATAGAGAACAGCAGGGGGCCAAACCAGAAAGAATTATTGGTTAATAAGAAGGTGAAGGAAGCTGAGACTGATATGTGGAGAATTTGCATGATTAAGAAGTCAGCACTAGAGATCTATCGAACTTTTAAGCAGAAAATCGCCAAGGAAAGGATCTATGACAATACTCGGGATAGTTCTCTACTGTTTGAGGCCAGGACGGGAGTATTGCGAACCAAGACATATCGGGCCAAACACGAAGGGGTAGACACAGTATGCAGTGCGTGTGGAGAAGAAAAGAAAAGTGCCGAACACTTGATAATGCTCTGTAAAGGGCTTCACCCTATAGTTGAGGATGATGGCGCAGAGTTTTTCAAAGCACTGAGGTTTAGGGACAGGGAGGGCAAAATAGACTTTAAGCGGGTAGAACTAACTAGAAAAAGATTATCTGATTGGTGGCTAAAGTCAAGGCACGTGTGAAAATTAAACCCTTCACTGCGAAGTACAAATGCTCAACCTCACTATTTAAAGGTAAAACTAAATCTAGTTTTTTGTTCAATAAGTATTACGTCTTGTGGCACTAGCCACCGCCTGATGTAAAGGGTACAGCCATATCGATCCATCCATCCGACACCACGGCAGAAAGCAGAGCACATGAGATTCCAGTGTGTGCATGCTTTTTCAAGGATGATAGTCTTTCTTGAGGAACTTGACCACAAAAATTTTGGTCGGTCGGTCGGTCGGTCGGTCGGTAAGTCAGTCAGTTTGTCTGTCTGTACATTTGTCTATTTGTCCGCCCTAACGATACACAAATGGCACTAAACAAGGGCCCAAACTGCAAACCCCATCTGCAGCGCCCACCAATAAAGCTCGACATTTAGCGTTCATACTTGTGCCACTGTCAATTAAAAGCAATAATTGCACATATATGAGGCAACATAACAACATATAAATATTCTGTGTGTGTGTCCTTTTACTTGAAAAGGCATACATAGATCTATAATGACCGTAGCGTTTATCACGTAGCGTTCACCAGGCAACGCTTGCACGAAAAAACAAGTGTTTCCAACACTTCACTTAGACGACACGGTGGTGCCACCTACCTGTCGCCTTGCGCTCTACACTTTATCGCCTCCAAGACGGGCGCGCACGCCACGCGCTTCGTTTTCCTAGATAACTGCCAGATAGCGCTTATGTATAACGTTTTACGTGACTTGAAGCACTCGTTCGCTTCCGCTACACGCTCGATGCACATAACGCAGCGCCTCCAGAATACCATTTGATTCCGTTGGGCAGAACATCAAATAAATGTTTAGTTGACACTCTCCAGACGCAAGACTGTCGTCTTTCGACAACATTTGCAGTGTAACATGCAGACATGGGGCCAAATAATTTTTTTGATCACGAGCGAAATCACGAGCATAACCTGAAGGAAAGTATTTTTCTTACTGCATTTATTTTGGTCCCAATTACGAAGAAAAGCATGACCACAGCGGCATTTTTCTGATAGGTAAGTGAAAGGATGTACCAATTCACATGTGCGAGTATTCACTTTTTTCCATTACGGTCTATTTCAGCTCGCTGATGAGTACCTCACTCTGAGAAATATAGAGGCATATAAGCATTCCTTCTTTCCGGAGGCTTGTATAGAAAAAAATGAGCTAATTATTGTTTAATTGTATTGCTTTCCTATCCTGTCTAATATTTTACTGTTATATCGCGTATGAATAATTATGTAGTGGTCAACCGAAGCGCAGCTACACTCTAAATACCTGAGTGCCCTGTTCATGTCATTGAAGTAAGTCACGTGAGAAGTAATTTTGCCAGAATATTGTAGGTTTTGATTAGCCGACCCACATTCAATCTCCACTTTTTTTAAGGCGCTTCGCCGTGCTTTTATTCGGGCTGCAGAAATTAGGAGCCTTTTTCTTCTCACCACTACCACCACCACCACTAACGTTTTAACAGTTAAAGAGCCTCAGTTGTGATCGTGTCCATTTATGGGCGAAGCTTGTTAGTTTATCATCCGTACTTTTTTTATGTTTTGGTAGCACAATTGCAATACCAGTACTCTCGACGGCATTCAAATTGAAGTGTTGAACTTGTAAGAAAACGACATCTTTCTAATAAAAACTAAGTAATTGCCAAGGTACACTACCAAACAAAAGTCGCAGCTTTGCTGCAAAGGCGAAGCAATTAAAGCGATAGCAACATATTGGAAGGTCACGCGCAGAATGGGAAGCAGATCAAAACGTGCCACGCGTTTTTCACGCACAAACGACGCACGAAACGTACTCGCAGGTACAGATGCACGTGAATAAACTTCTCAGAGTTTACTTCGCTCTGTCTGAAAAGCGCGTGCTTTTCAGAAACAAAACTGCAATAATCGCAGTGACTTTTGTGTCCCCAGTAACTCGAACAGAATCGTTCGAAGTAAAGTCCGAGGCCAGCCAAGACGTGCGCTCTTCCCTTCCTTCCTACCATGAGATGAGGGTGCGCGGGGGAGCCTTGCTCCACTCCTCTAAGCGGAGCAAAGTACGTGTGGGAGATTACAGGGCACACCACCACGCGATGTTGCGACGCGCGCTCATTGTGCTATCTTGCAGGCAATGCTGAAAAGATGATAGTTCCCCTCGAGATGCCCGTAAACAGAGGTAAATTGCAGATATTATTAGCTTGTCGTTCTAACGGCGAAGAACCTGCTCCTTGGTGGCTCAGTGATTAACGCCTCGCACTCACGATTGAGAGGACCTTAGTTCGATTCCACGTGCCGGAAACCGATGCTGAAATTTTGTTTCCTTTCTTGCATTTTCATATATATACATACGTATACATATATGGTGAGTGACGGCGACGTCGACGCCAGCAGCGAAATCCAACCAACAGTGCCCATATATTTGCAATCGCAATTAAAGTGCAAATCGTCACTGTTATGTAACACTGCAATGTTTTATACCAGGTATACAAAACTATGAAGGCGCATTGCGTACTTCTTGAACAATCAAAGCATTTCGATGTTCATTCTCACGTCGCTCAACGTATCTATTGAACACCGTAAAATTCACAGTGTGAATGGGTGACCGTAAGTGACAAAAACGCGCCTGTAACCAGCCCGTGGTGGTCGCAGAACCAGTGACGTTCAGTCTAGGCGTACAGTAGACGCATGGTGACCACCTGCACTCTTCTCTTTGCATTCTGCTGCTGCGTCTTGACGGGAGGATTCTCCAAATAGCGTTTTAATGAAAATCGACGGTTATTTCATGAAACGAAAAAAAAGCACACCTTTACTTGAGGGTAACCTGCGAGCTTAGAGTGTAGCACTCTTCAGACTTCGCTTGTTGATATGGCTGCCATGTTGTTTGTTTGCCGTGCCCTCCCTACTATACAACCTGCGAACTTCGAAGTACAGTAAGTTTCCTTTAAGGAACAAATATGAAGCCCCCCCCCCCCCCAAAAAAAAGGACCGAGTAGAGGAGTACACACGACAATAGTACTTGTCGTGTGTGCTCTTTTCTTTGGTCCTTGTGTTTTGCACATAAAATTTGTTCCTAAGCGTCGTAGAAACTCGCCCAAGCTTCCCTCCTTCTAAGTTAGTTTCTAGCACATCCGGATTTCTTGCAAAGGCTTCGCAATGTTGAGCGCTTTAACATGGGTTGCGCAAGTCTGCAGCAAATAAAGTCAATTTGGAAATATATTCGACCGAGCACTGAGTTCGCCTCTCGTACACGTGTGCCCGACATTCCGAAATGAGTAGAAAGTTATATAAGAGCACAATTTCATTTTTTTTTCGTTACATGCAAGCCTCGTCAACACCACGGCAGCCTTTTTGACCACACGAAGAAGCGCCGTGCTGCGTAAAAAAGAGCGGGCAGTCCCCATTCCGGAAACAAGCTCTCTGCATGTGTTTGGGACGGCCGGAGAGAAACCCGCCACGCTCGCTCCATCTCGGAGGCCATGTTCTGGGCGACTAAGGCCTCCAGGGCTTGTGCGAAGCTGTAAAAATTTTTTGTGAATCTAGCTGGCTAGTTACTCTTTAGAAAAAGTTCTTTTTACGCAATGTACAAAGAACAAAGATTTCACAACATTTTTTTACGTTGCAATGAAGACGTCGTTGCCCTAATATACCTGACAATGTTGGCACACATGTACACAAGACCACAATGTGTTTAGAAAAATGGGTAACGATTGAGAGTACTAGGTACTCTACTACGAGAGAGCATAGAGCCGTTCCGAATACATGCTAAATTTGTTTAGAAAAAAGTGGTTAACGATTTAAAGTACTAGGTACTCCACCATGGGAGAGCATATAGAGCCGTCCCTGGGTACAAGCAGCAGCAACGCAGTACAAGAGCCTCTAAAGCTCTGTTTAGAATAAATGTTGAACGATTTCGAGTACTTCGTACTTAACTATGGGAGAGCACTGAGCCGTCCCGCTAAAAGTCAGACTGCTTTACTGATCGCAAAAAGCAAAGATTCACAGCTTTTGAAACAACCTCAGAGCCTAAGTGGCCACCCATCAAGTGCGCAGAAAGCACAAGTAATTATGGGGTTATGATATCTTGTTTTACTTATCTGTGTGCTTAATTATTCGAGCAAGAGCGAACTGCTTATCACCTGAGAGTACGCGGAGCTCAATCATGTATCTTTTAAATTTGCTCCATTAATAATATACTAGAAAGAGCGAAGACAATTGAGAACTAGCGTTCGAAAAGGTGCTCAACGAGGTTGGGGTAGGTTAAAGTTTTGAGCTGGCTGAGCAGTTTCAGGTCCACCGAATCAACTATGGCCACTTCGACTGCCTCGTAAGGTGAATTATCAAAAACTAGGTATGTGGATGCCAAAAGCCATCAGCTAGTAGAAGACTATGCTGTTATGTTTCGCATTCAGACATGTTTTATGAGTTGGATCAACGTCCTGGTGTAAATTGAGTATTTTGACGCATAACGTGAGCTTCCGAGGCGCGACGACTACACCGGCGCGCAAAGGATAACGTCAGCAATCAATTGATGTCGAAGTAACGTCGGCGCTCTCATTAAAGCAGGTACGTGCATTTGGTCGCATTGAAATGCCAAAACGTGCACATCATAAGTAGTGGCTATCGCCAAGTTCGGGAAACAGATGGCAGTAACTTCCGGAGTCGTAAAAATACGGCGGATGTTCATTACACAGATTAAAAAATCGTAGTTAAAGCGCAAGGTCATATCAATGTGTGTGGTTGCAACAAATAGCAATAAATTAGGAAATCAGCTAGGCCGCTATCTGTTTTGGGTAAGACTATGCACAAATCTACAAAACACTGCTATAAGAGGAAGCGGGCACTCCCGTGCAGTGCGTACAAGGGTATACAAGCCGACAGCTGATGCCTATCGAGATGGCACGCACGCTAGAAATCGCGACCACAGCCTTAAAATCACAGTTCACCGTTCTTGCCCGGGTCAAACACCCACCCCCTCCCCGCGTGCCTTCATGCTCAGTGAAGACTGGCAAGGCGTTTCCTCTCTGCTTCAGCATTCTACGGGAGGTCAAATACGTAGAATAATCATTGCATGTGCCCTCCGAGACTCCAAAATGGGCCGGCTACTTTGATTTCTGCTTCAGCCGTGTTCGTCGGCCGCAGTAGCGCACGTTAACTCGCACATCGAAGGTAGGTTGTGTGGGGTTATGTTATCAGTTTGAACTTTACACACAACATGACCGCGAGGGGGAGGCCAACGGCGAAACCATTCCGAGATTGTCCAGATAACTTCAACGCAATAAAAAGGAATAGCCAACAAAGTAGCCATAACTAGCGTTATTCCAAGACAATGCCAATATAGGAGCTCTTTTCCGGATCAGCTGGAAGATATCGATTGGATCTTTTGCAGATTACTTGCATGCGATGAAGAATTAGATTGGCTTCTATGCTGGCCAAGCTTTATTTTATTATTTTGTTGAATCAGCATTCTTCGCACATGACAACGTCACCGACGCCAGCTGTTTATTTTTCGTGACAGGGGCCCATTTTCTCTATCGCGTTAAGGCTTTCACTGTGTGAGTTGTTTCAGCTTGAATCTTTTCTCACACACCTGCATATGATGGGCCGCTGTACGCGACTACGTGAGTGGAGGAAAAAAACTTCTTGACGTACTCATGACGCAGTCGCGTTGTTTGTATAAGGAACTCCAAGTCGTTTTCTTCACACGTCTGTGTCCCATCATCTCTTTTTTGAACAAAAGACGTGGCTATTTGAATGGCTCATTTTAATTAGTAGAGAGAATATTATGCCAACTAACAGACCACACTGCGAAGTACAAGGTATGGTATTAGTAGTGAATCCGATGTAATTGCGAAAAGTCAGAACTCGCCATAACGACAACTTGGTGTGCGAAGTAACCGACGCTGCCAGATGATCCTGCGATTAGATGAGCGTATGTGCGCATCATATGACCATACAGCCGCAAATGCGCATACACACGCATCAAGTAGACAAGAGTGGTTCCGCCGTGGTAGCTGTGTGGGTGTATCATCGAAGGCGTCATTCGAAGGTCGCAGGTTTAGTCCTTAACCCCGGCAACTTCCCTTTTGTTAACTTTTCGTTCTTTTCATTTGCATTTTATTTAGTACTACTAACAACCTTTATAATATCCTTGGCAGTGTTCTCATTACTATCACGTCAATTTCGGTAACTTGAGGAGGGGACAGACAGGGGCAGGACGTTGACGGCTGGATAGATAGATAGATAGATAGATAGATAGATAGATAGATAGATAGATAGATAGATAGATAGATAGAAGAGACAGAAAAAGAAAGAGACAGAGAGACAATAGAGAAAATGCAATTAATTGCTAGTTAACCTGATTTGTCCTTCTCTAGCGGTGTTTGGAGCGGAGGGCGTGGGGCAAGAGCACATGTCTAGAACACAACAAATATGCTCACACACCCACATTTTAAATTCGAAGCATGTCTTAGCGAAATTTGGCGACCTTGAGCGTATCTATCTATCTATCTATCTATCTATCTATCTATCTATCTATCTATCTATCTATCTATCTATCTATTTATCTGTCTATCTATCTACGAGTTTTAGCCCTCCTGGCCGTTTCAAGAACGGTATCGATACCAAACTTGGTATGACATAATATGACTATATGAAGAGCATGTTTGACTACTCATAACATGAAAATCATGACATGCGTGCCTTGAATGTCATGATTTGCATATCATGGTCCTGCAGCTCTGTGGTATAGTATCGTTCGCATGGCATGTTGCAAAATTGGTATGGTATGACACGATTGCATGGCGAACATAATCGGCATACCCAAACATGAAAATGATGACATGCGTGTCATGTAACAACATGACTACATGCCACACTGATGATGCGCTCGCGGCCGTTTTTCTTGCTTCACATATGCCAGATTTGGTATTACGTGACGTCAACGAATGACGAAGGTATATGTTGGTGCAAACACGGTAATCATGAGATGCGTGTCATGTGAGAACATGATATCAAGCCACAGTCAAGTTGCCAGTACATTTCCACGTGACGCGGTGAGCATTCTCACCGGCGTTCGATTCGTGACGTCACACTGGCGTTGCCACGCCAGGCACCGGTCCTGCCATATACACGCAGATGCGCGCCTCGCTGCGTTGCTTTGACGCATGCGCGTTTCAGTGCTTCCGGTGTTCCTCCGTCACGAAAAGAGGGAGACGCAGTGTTGTCTGGGTAACGCACCAGCGCGAAATGCAGCATGTCGCATTTCGCACCCGTTGCTGTCGGGCCGCGCCGACGGACGCTGGCCCGTCCGTCGCGTCTGCCGTAGGAATATAGAGTGCTCGCGTTTTGCTAATGTAGCGTCGCTGTGCGCAGCGTGCGTCAACGCTACATTGGAGTATATTGGGCGCTTCATGATGTGCTCGCGGCCGTTTTGCTAGCTCCACATATACCAATTTTAGTGTTACGTGACGTTAATGAATGACGAAAGTATATGACTGGTGCAAACATCATAATTCTGACAGGCGTGTCATGTAAGAACATAACAACATACAACGCTCATAGCGTGCTCTTGGCCGTTTCGCTAGCTCCACATATACTAAATTTAGTATCACGTGACGCGAATAGATGACAAAGGTAAAGGACACATCCAAACATGATAATCATGGCACCGAAGTCAAGTAGCGCATTATTTGCCTCCACCTCGTAACGTTGTACTGATTTTAAAGATACATAACTTTTCTTATTCGTGCTTCTCATATCATCGATTCCAACTCTACGTGGGATCTGCCAAGTTTTTTCAACAAGTTCTGAAACATTCATGATCCGTGTATAGCGTTTTCATGAAAATTGGGGCCCATGGCGGTGGCGGTGAAGAAGCCGGGGATAGTTCTTCTTGTATCACCGAAGTGCTACGGCCACACGCTGGTGTCAATCATAAATCACCAGAAAAATATTCCTGTATCTATACTTCCAAGTTTTTACGCAATATACCTTGGTGTGAAGGCTGTGCCTTACTTTGTCCAAAACTGTAATAAACGGATTCCGAAAAGAGGGTCTACCTAATTAAAATAGGAGGCTATTCAGCGGGAATATAGAAAAGTCAATACAAACTCACATTTAAAGGCATCAGAGCAGCTTTAGGTTTTGGCACTGAATCAGCGCAGTGGCCATATTAGAATATAACATTTTCTAACATGAAATGTGAAGCCTTACCAAATCAATATTCATGTCGACAACAAGTAACAGAGCAAATACAGAATATATATCGGTTATTCGACGATGTATCGGAAAACAGAGGTTGTAAATGACCACAAAGCTGTCATTCAATTTCATTGGGGTACACAATTACTCAAATGCGATGATCCCTTAAGCCAAAAGGCGCACTTGATGTATTCGCTTGCACAACTTCTTTGGCACTGAATGCTCGTAGAACCTTTTTCGAAAGCTTTGTCTCAAAATGTACAAGCGTTTTTTCAACTCCATAGCGTGTTTTGTACTGCTTCTCAGCAGCCTAATGCACTGGACTGTGTTTTTTTTTATTATAGCGTGCCTGATAACCTTTCTCGCAATCTTTTTTTTCCCTGCAAAATGGTGCCATGTGCAAGAAAATCTAAAGCGGCAATAGGCAATGTGCCATACAGCTCTTCTGACATGCGAGACATGGTTGGTTGAAGGAGGGCTGCAGGTTTCAATGGCGGATATTGGCGGCATTCACCTTCACAGCAATTATTACATTGCGCTGAACGTACCTAGCAAGTTTGGGCCAATAATACTGCGAAAGACAAGAACAAAGTTAAATTAAAAATTACCCATTAATATGATATGGCATCATGTGAATAAGGAGCGGAGTTATTTAGGCATTTTGATGTTCCGATAAGCTTAGCAACTGAGTGTGCATCAAGTCGAGAAGGCGCGGCGCGCGTAGGCGTTGAGAACGGACGGAAAAACTTCATTTAAAAAAAAGGAAACCCTGCAGGGTTACCGGCCGGGGCTCAGGCCACCCTGACGTTTTGTGCGGTGAGGCATAGCCTTTCCACCGCTGTCCGGGCCCGCTGGATTGTTCAGAGTTGGTCGTGCAGATCTGAGCTAGTCAGCGCACTTAGCCAACGCTCGTCGAGAAGGTCCGGTTTTATATTGTCCTCTCGGTATATTACTGTGACCTGTGTGCATTGCCAAAAAATATGTGCCATATCGGCGTTTTCGTGCTTACAGAGGGTAGAGCTTGTTTCTGGGTATTGTCTGGAATTTACTCTGTTCAGGTGTACTGGATTTGAAAAAGTTCTGGTTTGCAATCTTCGCCAATCTGTTTCTTGAGATCTGTCTAGCTGTTTGGGTGGTGGCGGATATTTTTCTCGTTATCGCTTATAATGTGCCAATCTGTCATGATACGTGACCAGTCTGTCTCTGTCGTCTTGTATCGCATATTCATTATTGTCATCACCTCCATCGTTCCCATCGCCTCCACCGGAGTCGTCCCCCCTTCTGTGGTGGGTGCGGGGGGCCGGGCCGTCGCTATTCGAGTCGTGGTGGGTTAGTTCTCGCACGGTTCGGTGGGCCTTTTTGTTGAGGTTTTGAGGGATGGTTGTGTCTTCAATGTTTAATTCCCCCATGTGCGCCGGGATCCACTTGAGGTATTTCGGTACAATTTTGCCGTTCCGGAAGTCTTCTGCTCTGCGGTTCAGGATTTTGGCTGCTTCGGTAGAGACCCACCCCTTCGTGAAATTCCTAATGGCCATCTTGGAGTCACTGATGATTAATCTGTCGTGTTTTAGACCATTGACTACAGCCAGTGCAATGGCCATTTCTTCCGCTGACTCCGACGATCTAGTCCTTACGGAGCCCGCGGTCAAGGTCTTCCCTTTTGTGTCTATGACCGCCATTGCGAAGAAGGAGCAATGCACAACCCTATTACTTATATTATTATTTCAGGAATACCGGGCGGCGTCTACAAAAAGCACACCCTCCCGCGTGCCGTGGTTTTCAAGGATCATTTTCGTGCGGCTTTTTTGTCTCTCAACGTTGTGTGCAGGGTGCATATTTTCGGGGATGTTTTCCGTAATTATCGCAGACCGGACGTCCGGGTGAATCTGCGCTTTGGGACCTTTCATTCTGTGGTAGTTAATAAAAATATTTTCCATGATTTTTTTACCCGCCATGGTTCCAGACAATCGTTCAAGTTGCGCTAACCTTTGTGCTTCAGCGATCTCGTCCAGCGTGTTATGTACTCTGAGTTGTATTAGCCTTTCGTTCTTTGTGTATTACGGTAGACCCAGCGCAGCTCTGTACGCTTTTCTAATCAGCGCGTCGACTTTGTCTTTCTCGGATTTGTTCCAGTGAACGAACGCCGCTACGTACGCGACATGGCTGATCGCGAAGGCCTGGACGAATCGTACAACGTTTCTTTCTTTAATACCCCTTAGTTTATTGGATACTCTTTGTATTAGCCTAACTGCCGCCATGACTTTCTTTTCCAGGCGCGTTATAGTTTCCCTATTGGTTCCCCTGGCTTCGATCCAGAGACCCAGGACTCTGATCTTCTGAACCAGAGGCATCGCCGTGTCATTTCTAGTGGTTATCCTGATTTTTTTGTGTAATTCTGCTACGTTTCTGCAATGTATGAGTAGTCTTTTGGGGTGGTATAGTAGCAGTTCTGATTTGGCCGGTGAGCATTTTAATCCGGTGCCATCCAGATGACTCTCGACTGCATCCACCGCTTCTTAAAGTCTATTCTCCATCTCGCCTTCACTGGTGTCTTGCGTAGTCCAGTTTGTAACGTCGTCTGCATAAATTGTGTGATTGATGCCTTCGATTCGCTCTAATTTTTCTGATAATGCCATCATGACGAGGTTAAACAGCATCGGTGACACGACGGACCCCTGCGGTGTGCCAGTGCTGCCAATGTCCACTTGAATGCTCTCCTCCTCGTCCAGTCTAACCGTGGCAGTTCTTCCCGTAAGAAAATTTCTGATGTACTTGTACGTGCGCTCGCCTAGGCCGAGTTGCGCAATTCGTTTTAGAATGGCTGCGTGCTCGACCATGTCAAAGGCCTTCCTTAGATCTAGCCCAATTATTGCTCTCATGCCTCGTCCAATGGGGTCTATGACTTGCTCCTTTAGTTGTATCATAGCATCTTGTGTGGAGAGCCCTCTTCTGAAGCCGATCATGTTGCTGCGGTATACGTTGTTAGACTCAAGGTAGCCTTTAACCCCGTTCAGGCAAGCATGCTCCATTACTTTGCCGACGCAAGAAGTCAGGGAGATGGGCCGCATGTTCTGGATTTCTAGGGGTTTACCCGGCTTAGGAATGAGGATCATGTCGGATTTCTTCCATTCGTCGGGTACCTTCCCGTTCCTCCAGAACTCGTTGATGAAGTCTGTCAAACGGCAAGTTCCCTGGTCGTCCAGGTTCCGGAGCATCTTGTTGGACACTTTGACGGGACCTGGAGCTGACTTGGTCTTAATAGCCTGCAAGACTGCCCTGATTTCTTGCTGTGAAAAGTCTCTGTCAAGATCTTCGTTGAGAGAACCCGAGTATTCCTGGTGTTCGACGTCTGGGGGTCTGCCGAGACAGAGCTTGACAATTTCATCACCCATCTGATGGATGTTCCCTTTATACCTGTGTCTTAACTTGGCCATTTCCGCTTTCACCGCCGTTTTGGTGGCCGACGGGTCCAGCAGGTGCTTGAGGATTTTTCATGTCTCGCCTGTGTTTGTGTTGCCGTCCATGGCATCGCACACTTCATCCCATTCCTGATGGCATAGCTGGGTATAGTGTGTTTCGATGTGTTTGTTTAGCTCGGCGAGTTTTTTCCTTAAATTCCGTTTGTGTTTTTGCCTATCAGCCGTTTCAGAATCGATTTTTTTTGCTTCGACAAGGTGTGCAAACCTGCTGTCCATCCGCATTTGAGAGGGTTCCGCCACACTCATCTTCATCTTCTTGTCTAGCGAACCAGTCATCCCACTCCATTTCAGTTATGGCTTTTCCTACGTCTCATAGAAGTTCCCTGCTCCATTCTATGTTTTCGAAGGGTCCCTGTTCGTTCTCGTTTCTGCTTTTGCAGAATTTGTCCCAATCTACGCGCCTGATTGTCCATTTGCAATTCCTGGTGGAAGGATTGCCTAGGGCGATGCTGAGGATCCTGTGATCACTTCCCAGGTCTTCAAAGATGTTTTCCCACGTGATTCGCCCGGCGTCCTTGCAGAGGGTTAGGTCCGGCGAGGTGTCCCTGTGCGGACCTACACCGATTCTGGTGTGCGAGGCTGGCTCATTCAGAATGGTTACTTCGGCCTTTTCGATGAGGTTGGCAAGGTTTTTTTCTTTCTTCGACGAGTGCCCGTATCCCCACTGCGTGTGTGGAGCGTTAAAATCTTCTCCAATAACAACTCGGTTGTCGCCTGCGATGTGTATCGTTTCGTTAATTAGTTCTTCGAAATTATGCTTTAGGCCCTTTTTAGACGGGCTGCTGTATACGTTTAGGACAAAAGCACTGCTCTCCCTTTTGCTGCGTGGCAGGAATTCTATAAGAATTTAGTTGATATCCGTGACTTGCTTCGTAATGTGTGGGATAGCAACTAGCCCCTTCCTTAGGTGGTCACGACTATGTCTCTCCCCTTTCCTTCTGTGCGTTGTTTGTGGGTGGCATACCCGGCAATTTTGGCGTGGTCGAATGTCTCCTGCAAAATGATCACGTCAGGTTTTTTTCTTTTTGTGGTGATTTTGATTAGTTGCGCCATCGATGCTTTTTTATTAGAAAAGCCACGACAGTTACACTGCCATATGACGAGTTTTCTCAATTTGGTGCCCGCCATGTCTAACAAATTTTCTTTTCTAGCTCTTCGAGCTGCTTGTCGTATTTGAGTGCCAGCGCCTTACTTTCCGCCTCACTGTCGCTAAGTCGCACGACCAGCATCTCGATTCATTTTCTCCACTTTGTCTGACAGTTTGTTTATCATGTCCTCGAAGACGTCTGTTTTTTTTGTGCTAGAACGGGGCCTCTTGACCTCTTTTTCTGAGTCGTTTTGCTTTTTTGTCTTCGTCAGCGGGATTTTTCTCTTGGCGCCTGGTTGCTATGTTTCCACTGCTACCATATCTACCTCCTCATTCTCTCTCTCCCCTGTAGTTTTGGTCGCTGGCGTGGAGAAGGCCGCGATGGCGGTCGACGGAGGCGACGTCTGTACCTGCATTTTCATGAGTATTTCATTAAGTGTTTGCTGTAGTTCATCAATTTTTTAGCTTATTCACTGTTTTGCTTTTTTGCTTTTTCTAGCTCCTGTCTTAGTAGCATGTTTTTCATTCTGTATTCCTCTACGCGTTTCTCTATGTGTCTGTAATTATCCCTAGCGTTACTATTATTGCCGGACCTTGCCGAATCGCGATTGGCCACTACGTCTGACCAGCCCACCTTGTCTGGCGTCTTCTGTTCTCCTTGCTACTTCCTTGTCGCTTCGGGCGTCCTTCTCCTCGATGTGGATCTCCGCCCGCTCCTGGTCCTGGGTCTGCTTCTGGACCTTGACCCCAAGCGACGTAGTCCCCAGGCTCCCAGCCTGGACTTAAATCTGGATCTGGACCTTGATGTGGGTTGAGGGGCTGGCTGTGTGTTGCTGCTTCCCCAGGCGTCCTGGTCTGGTGAGTCGGCTTCCCGCTGGAGCTCTTCCTCGTTTCTCTTGCAGCCCACCTTCATTGCTTTACGAAGTATGGCGTCTTAAATTTAGCCCTGCAAGTCTGGTCTGCCGTAGGGTGTGCGTCTCCGTAGAGCTCTCACTTGGGGAGTGCATTCATGGTCTCTGGTAGGATTTTTCGCACCACACGCCGGGCACAACTTGTTTGTCGGTCTTGGGCACACATCGGGCCTGTGCCCGAGCCTCCCGCACTCTTTACAAAAGTCTATTTGCTTCCGGTAGAGGGAAACCTTCATCATAGTGCTGTTGAAGTAAGCCCACATGGGGACCCTGTTGCTTTCGTACAGTAGTATCACGGTGGTCGTGCTTCCCAGTCTCTTGGCGTACGCCAATGAAGGGTTCCTCGCGTTCACCAGGGCATGGAAGAACTGATCATGTGTGTACTTCAGGGGAATGTTGCAGATTATCCTTTTGGCATTGTGTTCCGTTGCCGAGACGTACGCGTTTGTCTCGTACTTCCTCTTGTTGATTTTTAAATCCTTGATTTTGACGAATTTCATCGCCGTCTTCTCATCCTGTGTGCTGATCACCAGAATATTTTGTGTAGGGTTGGGGCAGATCGCGAAGATTTCGTCGTTGCTCACCCCTGCTTCTTGCCGTATCGCTTCGTCAAGGCTAGCTCTGCACGTGTGTCTAATGCTCAGCCCGTCTCTTGGTCTGATGATTATCTTGATGTCGTCTGCAGGTAGCCTTGGCATCTTGCTTGCTTGTAAAATCTTGCTCACGATGCTCTTCCCATCTCTGCGCGTCGGACTTCTCGAGCGGGTGCCTTTCTGTGCTGTCTCTTCGCCAGAGCTCACACGGCCCTTCCTTTTATACGTGACTTCGATCCAGCCCTCTGCGTCGCCGTCAGCGTCTCGTCTCGTTGGATCGCTATCGTCCTCTCTGGTATCATTACTTGGAGTTTCCCCCACTTCTGCATCATCTACGTCTATTTCGGAGGTGCGTCCGATCCCTTGGCTTACAATTTGGCAGCGTTGATCACCCTTCCCGAGGCCGGCGTCGGCCTTGTCGGTGTATGCTTAGCTGCGCACACTTGTAACTCGGGTGGTTTTTCACATCGAAAAAGCTTCAAAAAGAGTCTCTCACCTAGGTTTTTGGTGTCAAAGCGTTTGGATGGACCCGCTCTATCCGGTGGGAGTCGATTGCCAGGTATTTGACTTAATAAAACTGCGGAACACATTCATAAAAGGCAGAGCCGACGTGAAGCGCGTCCGCAGCATTGCGTTGCCCGGCAGCGTCCGGCGTTGAGAACACTCGGTTTTTGGGTCTGGCGTCGTGAACATTTGTCGCTGCTGGCTGGCACGAACGCGTCGCCGGACTATGAAGAAACCTTAAGAGTACACTGGTGCTTTCCACAGACAAAGTGCCTCTTGCAGCAACGCCATGCTTTTTCGTAGTCACGCAGGTCAGCCACTATGTCGTGCCCCACGGCGTGAGATGCGTGGCGCTATCACATGAAACGAAAGCTGGCACAAGGCATTTCATGAAATAACACAGTGGCTCAATACCTGTCCTGATTGAAAAGTCCTTGGGTAAGTCTCTCTTTCGCTCTCTTTCGAACTCATTCATTCTATCATTTACGCCTACAACGGTGACTTCACGTTATGCAGGCACAGACGCCTGATAGCTGTGGCTTCAACTGGTCCTCGGCTCTAGATGCAGCCCCAAACAAAAGCCACATTTTTGTTGTATGATTACTTTGTGCACGTTCATCGCGAAACATCATTTACCGCATTCTTCGTTCAATCATCATCGTCGTAAGAAACTTGAGAAAAATAGGTGTCACTCTGCGATGAAGTCGCAACGACGCCAGTCCTTCAAAAAGCATGCCAATATGACGACGTTTTTCTTTCTCACCCCAATGCAGGACCCTGATAATTGAAACAATTTGTAAAACTGAGAATTAACTTTTATAAAAATGATCGATGTTATCAACTACGTAATGAATTGTTGATAACTGGCTCGCGATGTATAACAAATGCGGAGGCATGAGCGTTAGCCATATGTATGAAACTTTGTCATTGTTAAGCGCAATTTGTTCATTTCAATCTTCTTGTTTCTCGCAATGTTTCGCCCATTTTCCTCTACAATGCCTTCAACAAATATAGTTGGCAAATAAAAAAAACTAATCAACAACGAACATAAATATTCCCTTAACCTACTGTTTCTTTAGTATGTGCCAGATGCATGTTTAATAGATCAGTGATTGTCTGCTCTGAAAAATTTTTGCTTAGATTAAGTAGCTCAAGAAATTTTTTGACTTTTTCTTTGTGATATTTTTCAACGTCAATTTCAATTTTAGTTTACTTCCATCAGAATCGAGGAAGAAGGATAAAAACCTTTATCAGAACTAGCACCTCAACCTGTGTCGCGGTGCAACGAGAACAAAAGTTGTAAACTTGCCGCAACATTGTGGAACCAATGCCGATAGCTTGTGCACTTTTTCACAAGGAGTCCCGATGTCATCTTTTTTTGTTGTTCTGTTTAGAAAGGCATATTCGGTCCATACAGGCTGAACGCATTATCTCGTAGCTGGGCGCCAGCTCCGTAATTACCTAGAACATAAGGAGACGGTGGCCTTGCGGGTCACCGCAGAATAAGCCTTGGCCGGATGAACAATGTTTTACGTTAATGAGGTATCGTGTAGGGTTATTGTGTGATAGGTATATGAGGAGTCTTTTTTTGTTGTTCTGTCTTGTTTACATCATTGAACGCGTGACGTATTGCTTGCTAACTGAAAGTCTGGCTCAACAGATTGATTAATATGTGGGGTTTTCTGGCTTAACAGAGGTCAGCCCCAAGATAACAGGTAATAGATTTAGTGCATTCATTTTCATGCACGACTGAACACGCGAGCAAATTTCATGGGCGTCCGCGTATGAGTTATTCAGGAAGTCTCGACCTAATTAGCCTGGCCGTATGCATTTTGATTCTAGCACAAAAAGCGCGATTCGTGACGCGGAACCAGCTTTTCCTTGCTTCGTCACTTGTTTACGTCAAGATAAAAGTGTCGCTATTAAGTGTACATGCAAGTACCACACTCATTTTTACTATGTGAGTGACACCCTCTAAGCTGTCCTTAGCAGCAAATCAGCGGCTTCCCCCTAAGTGAATAATAATCTTCACGCACAGCAAGTCATCCATCGCTGGCAGATATCACGAGGTGAGATAATAGAAATGCTGCCATGTTCACGAAGAGGATGATGATGACTTTTGTGAAGCCAGAAAGCTAATGAGTAAAACTGTGAAACTGCCAATGTAGCACGATGGTGGCGTTGATACAGCACTGATCTTAGCGGGTGGAGGCGATGGTGACTAGGTTGTTGTCAAACCACAAGTGGTCACCTACCTTATACAGCTGCGCCGCATTTACGGTGAAGGCGGAAAGGCCTGAGTGCCCTGTACTTAGACTTAGATGCACATTAAAAAGCCCAAAGTGGTCCAAAATTCCTGAGGCCTGCACTGCAGCGTCTCTTATAAACATGTAGTGGTTTCAGGATGACGAACCCCAACAATCATTTATCAAACAACTTAAGATGGTTCCTTTCTGGCATAACACTTTCCTACCCCTTTCCTACCACCCTCCCATTGCATTCTTTCCCGTATTTTTTTTGTCATATCTTCTAAGTTCTTCTTTGAATTTCGTTGGCAGCTCAGGTTGATCGTGTATATGAGTCCTGTTTCGGGCATTGTATATAAGCTTCAAGAGCAGTGCATGACTGACATCTGCAGCCATGCGTGTCCTGCGATGCCTCTTAGCTGGAAAGCCTGGTGATTGGCCACCACTGCTGCCGAAATATATAAGTTTGCCATGGAAACATTTGCATTCCGCTGACTGCTGCATCGTTACCTTCAAAAGAGGGTACACACCGACCATTACCCAGATTGTTACCAAATGCGAGAAATTTGCGTGAAATATGTCATACTCGGCAAAAATGATAGGAACAAAGAAGATCAGTTTTCCAATTTGTCACAACAAATACGTGTAATGAAATCATCAGACGGGATGTAAAGAAACCGAAATGGCCAGCTTAAACCTTCAGCTTCAGCTGCCTGAGAGACGACACTGCAAAAAATTTGCTACTTTTGTCACGTTTGGCGATGTTGGATTGTGTGTATCACAACAAGGATCAACGAACAATGTACGCAAATTGCCGTCAAAAATAATCATCTAACTCTCTGATGATGAACGCCAAGAATATCGGAAAGATTTAAATGTGACCAGCGCAAAGCGCATTACACGTAGAGGAGAAGTGAAAGAAATTTTAACCACAGAAGGAATACTAACATTTGCATTAATGTAGTCATGAATTGGTGAACCAAAAACTTGTTTTCAGCAAAAACTAGTGGTTAAGTGTCTATTATAGAAGTATGAAAAGTGGGCCGTAAAAGCATATTCGGGGTAAAAGAAGCCGTAGAAGTGGCCGGCTCTAAAGCCCGCCCACTGGTGGCGGCCGACATTTTGCTATAGCGCGTATAGCGTGCAAAGTTTGTAGGAGTGGAAGATTGGCTTTCTACAGTACCGCTGCAAATCGTTCAATTTCAGTGCCAAGCTGAACAAAGCTAGAATATTTCAATTTCATGTGCAGTTGACAAATAAACAATATATTTTGCTGGCATGCAGCCACTAGCTCCACCAACTGCTTGTTATTTCACGGCTTGCGAGTGCCGTATAGCCTGACTCACAGGCTGGTCGCGTGCTTATTTATTGTCCAAATATAAATGAAGTGCTTAAAGAAATGCACTAAATGTGCCAACTTCTTTTGTGAATGCACACAAAAACGCTAAAAAAAATTTGAGAAGTCACACAACTAAACAAGCAAATAGAAGACCACTGCGCACATCTTCGCACCCAGGCATGCGATGAGGTGCAAAACTATGGGCAATAACATAAGCACGAGCAAGACATGGAGTTTTCTTGGACCCTTACTCGACCCAGACAACACCTAGGCAGCATCAAGAGCCGGGTGACTAAGATGAAGTACCAATACAAGGCCAACATGAGAGTAATGGGAGAAGATCTTGTCCAATAGTAGCTTGCGAAACCTCCGCGCAAAAATCACAAGGAGTAAGAAGGCCCATTTAATGAAGATGTGGATATGAACTACTAAAAAGAAGAAATAAGAGCTGTATTGCCGACCGTCAAGACCAAATCAGTCTCCGGGCCTGATAGGCTATTAAAAAAAATTCTCCGAAACCTAGACAATCAGGTGACAAACAGCTCACAGATTACATCAACACGTATTGGACGAACGGCGAAATACCAGAACAATAAAAAACTTCGGACGTGGTCATCATACCCAAGCCCAGAAAGCTGCCAGCCATTCCGCATATGGAGCCAATATCTCTTACTTCATGTGTGTGTAAAGTTAAGAAGCATGCTTTCTTTAAAAGGATCAATGGGCATATGGAAGCAACACATGCGTATCCCAGCTCCATATTAGGCTTAAGATCAGGACTTCTGACTCAAAATGTTTTGATTCGTATATAGGAACAAGTTATTTACGTATTAGGAGGGGGGGTCCGCACCATCCTAGCGTTACACTTAAAAAAAGCCTTCTACAGTGCTCATCACTCGACCATAGCGCTCAATAACTTGAGTCCACCTGTTCCAAGGCAGCGTCGAATACTGACGTATCACGCTAACGAAAAAAAAGCCAGCAGATATCAGATATTCTGGAATTTGAATTAAGGCAAAGCAGCAGCCAACAAGAAATAAGTTATGCTGTGCATATCATGCTCTCTATGTCAGAACATGTCATTTATGTTTTCATACAACCACGTCACGTAATAGCAATTTTGGTGTGTATCAGCTAATAAAAAAGTCGTCGAAGTGCCCTAAGAAATACTTCGCTTGAAAAAAATAACGGGATAGAGGGCAGGACCCCGTCGTATACACTTCAGAATGACTGTGCAGTGCGTACATGAACGCAGAATCTATGCATGCTGAACTGAGAAAATCGATTTCATCTCGTTATGCGAAAATTGAATCCGAGTACCATGCGACTCAGAGAAACTAAATTTTGCTCGTCTTCTCTTGTTTCTTTTTATGCTTCAGTGACAGATCTCCACGGGAAAGAAAGTATAGCCCGTACCAAAAATGTCCGGGGTTCCGTGGAGAGTTCAACCATAATTTAATATTCATCCAGTTACATTGAAATCTAACCCAATGCATTCCCCTTGATAAAAAATATAAATAAAACAAGAAACTTTAGTAAGTTCTCGTGCTTTCACTGTATTGCACTTTCCACATCTCTCTTTTTGCGCTCCTCCTAGAGGGAAAAAGTGTCGCAACGCCATCACGACTTCCGAAAGGCCACATCTGTTGGTGACACACTCTAAAGATACAAATGCTAGTATGATGTCTCAGCAGAAATGATACATGGCTCAGCATAGAACTGGTTCTAGAGTATAACACTGCGTTCCTGCGATTTGTATACAGGCTAGTAGAGGCAGCCCGAAAAGACTTGGCACATGAGTGCTACGTTTATTACAGTCAGTTTGCCCTATAAGGGCATTCTTTCTTGGTGCGTTGTCTAAAATTCGCAATACGTGGCTGCTTGATGTTCGCCCTATTCTCTTTGTTACTATTTCGAGAAGTAACAAACTCTGTCACGGGCTGTATGTCATAATTTTAGTAACTCTGCAGACATTCGAACATCTGTCTCTGCCCTACCAATAGTCTTGAAAGGCAGATGGAGTGTTCGAGTCCTCCGGCTATCTTAATATTCTACATGTACTCACAAACATTACAACGATTAGTATTATACCACAAAAGCCGGCTTTTAATAAGCATTCAAGGCATGTAAATTTGTTTAAAATGCTTAATCTCATGACAGAATTCATGTTTACAATCTGCACATATTTAGGTATGTATATCAATGGTTTTCTTTTCTTTCTGCTGATGAATGAAAGTTTTTTTTTGTTATTTCTTGGTAACTGTTGCAGCACCGCATTGCACTCATGATTGCGCACCAATCCTTTTGAACATTGATCCCTAGAATAATCGTGTTACTTGGCGCATTTTCGGGCCGTATATACTCTCGGGCCTAATAAACGACACGAATTAAATTTCTCACCAAATCAATAAGATCAGCAAGATCAGTGGCGTGCAGGCAACATTTTGCAAAGTCCCAGAGCTCTTTAAAATTCTATGGGTAACTTGAGCCCTCTAGGAGCTCCAGAGCAAATTTGTATTCGTTGATCGGTAAAGGTGAGAGCTAGAAACGCAATAAAACCTGAGCCAGTGATGTATGCTGATACATAACGTTGAATCAATATTGCACAAAACTCAATTCTCTTTTCAAAAATCTCAACAATTGAATCGCTGTGCTTACTATATGACGCCAGAGAGACCTTGCTAGGCTACCTGTGATTTTGGAACCAGCAAAGCCTCTGGTCATATTTGAGATTACATTACAGCATTACTTCGCCATGTTTCGGCGAACCTGATTTGTTGAGAGTGCCCCTGCGAAGCTGATATCTTCACATGCCAAAGGAGGCGCATATGCGCAGAAAACCGTGGTTTTGCAAGGGCGACGTCATTTCGATGGCGCCCGGATTGCGTCACTCGCCGCGCAGAGAGTTATGTGTCGCAAGAACGAGTACGTTCACTGAAACGAACGACGGAGTGATGGCGTACAGAACCCGGTATGAGCTGGCTATAAATCAATCCTGCACTTCGAGTAAGTTCGGTGTCACAAACGAAGTTCATTTATTCTGAATAGGTACAAAGTTGTCCTCGACTTTTGACAGTAACAGGGCTTTTAGTCAAAGAGAAAAGTGCAAAAAGTTTGAGCGATGTATGGGACAGCGCCACTTCGTGTTGTCTGCGAATTGCATATAGCGCACATGACTTGCATTTCAAAGAGTATTGTTACAAAACAAATGCTCAGCCGATAGTGCCTCCCCCAGATTTGTGTCAGACAAAAATGGTGATAACCGGTTTTTTCAGCGGGAAAGAAAACCTCAAGACACCACGATGTTTTATTAGAATAAATAATACATATTCATAAAACAGAATCAAACCCTGTAAAAGAGGGTGTTAGTTCTGAACATTTCGAAAATCGAGAGGTATATGCTCAATATATAATTAGAGTCTCGGCAGGTACCCTTTGTATTTAGAATACGTGCGCACACATCTTGTACACGCACGGTTAAGCATGCGAAACGGAGGAAACGTTCGGGAAGATACCAACAGGGGGAAAACAGAACAAGACAATACGCTTCTCGTAAATGTCGTTTTTTATGTCCAGTCCTTAGTGTTCTCTAATTGAAGCACCTTAATGAAGCAGATAGCTCATCAAACTACTATACAGTCTAAAAAAATCATCTGTTTAAAAGTTTTGTATGAAAGCTGGCTTCTTCGCGATTACCATGACGTCATCGCATGAATAGTAACATGATGAAACATTGCCCCAATTCTACTATAAATAATGTGAATCGCCCTATACCGACTCTTAAAACGCGGTTGTGTTATTAACCGTTGTTAATTATTATCGCGAACATTTATGTCCTAATATTATATATAAAGCATTTTACGCTGCACAAAATGTAGTTATGCTGTCTCTTTCCATATGTTCAAGCGAAATTTTTATTAGCCTAAAAAATATGGCAACCACCACAGACACAGCGGTCCGCTAGCTACTGCCAGAACTGTTAAGAAAACATTACTTTTCCCGCTTTCTGCTCATTTAAATCACTTCCAATTCGCTTAGCAACAATCCACACATCTTAACACTTCTGTCATCTGTTTAGACCCAACATAGTTAAGTCTGCACTGTGTTTAGACTAAACCTAGAAGATTACTAGCATTTGTTTAAATTAAACTTGTCGAGTACTAACTTGACATTGCTCATTAAGGGGAGGGAAAAAGAAAGATTTTCGCGAAGTCGAGCCTGTGCAGTTCCTGTTGAAAACGGTGTCTGCTAAAATGTTCGTGACTGAGCACGCAGCACAGGCACGTCTTCATAATAAAAGAGCACATAAAAGCATAGGTGGGCTAAGTGACTCATCTGGACTAGAATCACTGCACACAGCATTTACTTTTTTCGCTACACTTTCACTATCATTATGCTAATGTACGACGACGATTGAAACTTACATTATGTGTGTTTAGTAAAAAGCATTACGCAAAGCAATTCATTCGCAACTATCGCAACATTCATGTTTAACTTTTTACAGCATTATGTTTGATGGTATTGCCAAGCCATGTTTTTGAGCGTTATTGACGTTCTATTCACTAGTTAGGCACACAAGTGTCAGAACAGTTATTGCAGGGAAAACCAGTTGATCGTATGACTTGAATTTGTTGAGCCAGAAATGTTATCAAGACAAAATGCTAGGGTTATTGTGGTTAAGCCTTTACTTGTCGTGACCGTGACGGTGCGAGACATGACTGTGCGGTAATATAATCCGATTTAAACCTTCAATATACCACACAGTGTGCGGCTTTTCAATGGCCACGACAGCCAAACGGGAAAAAAATAGAACACTCTGAACTGGTCCGGCAATGGCTAAATCATCGAAACTCAGTGCTGCAACAAGCACAGTCCTTTATAAGTCAGCTGCGTGACTATCGGTCCTATGTACACCCCCCAAGCTGTCCGAAAAATCATCATTCGAACTTTGGAAAGCACGGAAGCAGGAACGAAAATTTTTTTCCATAGCTATACTGACAACTCTTTGCTGGGTCTGACAGAGCCCGTAAGGTTTAGACACTTGAAAACCGCATCAGTCATTTGATTACGTCATCATAGCACAGCTACTGCATCAAGCTGTCCAAACTTTGTTTCTATTTTTAAGCTAAGTGAAAAAATCGTCACCTGAAAACGTGCCATCCATGCAAAGAGGGCCAAGAGCCGCATGAGCGATAGCAGGCGTAGATCTACTTAACAGTTATCAATATACCATAGACAACTCAACAAAATCACACGGCCCATAACAACGTAGATTGCCATCTCGTCCCACTGTTAGTTGCAGTTCAATACGTCGCGCTATCTGCTGTTGTTCCCCTATCATGTGCACTAAATTTCCTGGAAGTGAAGCCCAGTCCGCCGAGGTGGAGCAGTGGCTGTTGTGCTCGGCTGTCGACTGTGAGGTCGTTAGTTCAATTGCATAGGAGGCGGTCACATTTCTACATAATTATAATGCTAGAATCCCGTGTACGATCGCAGTGTGTGACAAAGAACACTAAGTGTTGAAATATTCGGAGTCCTTCACTACGGCGTTTTTCGTAGCAATAAGGTGCTTTTGCAAAGCAAAAACTCACATAATATTGTTATTCAAATGTAGCGCAATACTGTGACCACGAACCACTCATACGAAAGCCTAATGACCACCCATTTTTATAACTACACGCCTTTTCTTCTTTCATTATTCATGTCGAATCGACACTAGCGTATACTATCGCGCTAGTTTTGCGGGTTGAATACTTAATTTAGCTAAACTTTCGAGCACACTTTCATTACATTTGTATTAGTGCAACTGTTCCTTGAACGAGGTACAAAAGAAAACAGGCAACAAACTGTCGCATTTTTCTTTCAGCCCCCCCCCCCCCATGAGACACCAGTATGTTCTCAGGCGCGTACGCAGGCGTTCATTAATCTTCATTGTCCCCCAACCTATCGACCGAAAGGTAAACAACCCAGTTGCAAATCCTCGTCGGCGCCCTGCCACCTAGACACGTACCAAAAGGATTCACTCCAGGTGGCATTTGCCACCATTGCAGCTTCAGATAATTAGGAAGGAGCGAACAACAATAATATTGAATCATGCCTCATCCCCCAATCCTTTCCTCCCGAGAGCTGCGACAAACTTGCGTCAGGAAGTTTCTGAGAATTCCTAGACAGTGGCGTGCAGCCAAGCTAGGACACGATCTTGGAAATCATTTCAAAAGATAGCACTAGAGTTGATAACCATGCTCTATTTGTCACGGAATAAGCAGAAGTAGACAAAGCGCATATTTACACCGCGTGAAAGATGACAGGAAACATTCTATAGGTTGCCGAATGCACGAAATTTATCGAGTTTCAGACGAGTTGATCTAGTACCGTATTCCACAAAGTAGCTTCACTTCTTGTAGGAAGAAGTATGATTATTGACGTTTTGATAAAAAACACCGCCTTCCTTTAAGTCGAACTCCATTCACACGCAAGGCACTTCGAAGACGGTTGAACACCAGCATTTTATGTTTGTTATGGGTGAAGTTACAATCCCTAGCATATCGCTCAGCAATTCTTGGAAGTGTTGCTATCATTCGTGGTATCAACATCGTGTTGACATCGTTGAAGTGCAGTTTTATATATACCTTAGGTGCAAAACCATTTATACTTTTTTTCCTAGCACAAAAAGATTTGAAACACTTGAAACGAGAAATGAAAAAAAAAAGCCACATTCGTTCATGCAAAGGCTATAATATCATTTGTCGAGCACATGTCTTGGGTGTCACCGCAAGGTTATCGTTTCTCCTTAGGTCTCACCTCGTGTAGTTTACCCACTCTTAAACCGTATACTCTGATTGAGTCTCCGTTGTGACATAGGGTCCCTCGTTTGTAAATATGCAATTACAGCCCATCACTTGACATCAGTAGTAATGTGTAATGAAAAGACATAAAGAACGTGAGCAACGCAATTGTTGTAGTGTTCATGTCTTTAAAAAGTGTGGGATATTACAAGTACAGTAAGCGAGTTTTCGGTAAAGGAAAACAACAGCAAAAAAAGAAAAAGCAAAGTAAATGCTTATTATGAGGTGAAGTTCAGTGCATCAAATTAGGAATTGGGGCCTTTATTTTTGTTTGTTCTGGTTAACAGCCACACCATAAACTTTATTCGAGTAATAATAATCATAATAATAATAATATTATTAATATTAATAATAATTTTATTATTATTATTATTATTATTATTATTATTATTATTATTATTATTATTATTATTATTATTATTATTATTACTAAAATAATAGAACTCATTATATGTGGAATATAACGTCCTAGAAGTAGCGTATGATTATGAGTGACGCCGTAATAGAGGCGTCCGAAAATTTCGACCTCCTGAGTTTTTAACATCAACCCGAATCCCACAGGCCTATAGAGGTTTCACCTCCATCTAAAACGCAGCGGCCACCGCCGATATTTCACCCCGCGATCTTCGCGTTAGTAGTCGAATGCCCTAACTACTAAACAACCTCAACACCTTTTGTTTGTTTGTTCATTTGTTTTGCTTTGCTTTATTTCTCACAGATGTTTTGGGTTACTATGTACATCTGCTGTGGACGCCGAGCAGAGGATACTGAATGAACTGACATTTTGCGGCCTTCAGTTACTTCGCCCCTAAAACTTCAGTGAACACTATGACACTGCTAAATGCGAACTTTGAGTACAGCTAAGCGCTGGAGCAACGCCAACTGCATTTCAAGTTTAGCTTTCTACACTCGTAGCAATGTCACTTTTTCTGGGGTTTGACGAATGCACTCTAAATTAATACCAGAAAGAACATCCATCTTATATTATCACGAGGATGTTATATATGGCAGAATATCATTCAGGATCCGTCACTTTTTGTAGAAGGAGCAAGTTTATAGAAAACGTAACTGATTATCTCGAGACTGACAAGACGTGCCCTGTAAGTAGCGGTAACGGCTGGCATGCATGTAGTCATCTGCTTGTCTCGTGTTGACATTCAAAGAGACTTCGAGCATAGCGGCATCTCTGTGGCATCACCCTGAGCGAGGCCTCTGCTTATCAAAGGGACGCCGTGATATTTTCATAATATTATGCACCAACACATCCATTCACGCAGTTTTATAAACATCAACGGTTTTAACTTAGGGTTGCATACGATGAGTATGGCTTGCTTTGCAATACAGCCGGCCAGGATGGCGTGAAGTTACAACGAAATCAATTGGGTATCCGTAGTTTCTGCGTGTCTCTTAGCAAATAAAGTTTCGTCAAACGTCAGTACTCGCCAAACCGTTTAAGGCCGTAACACTGCCTAATATATATTGAAAGTAAGAATGTGAACAGAGCCCAAGCATGCGCTACCTATTCTTGATTCGTGAAAGAAAACCAAAAGGAGGCCTATCCTGCAGCTCTGAATTTTACGCAGTAGACTGCTCTATTAATACACAGTAACGGTTGCAAAAAGACAGAATTAATGGGCCTATTCTTCCAACCATTCAAGCAGCAATAATTTATTCTACGCAGAAAATATACATTGAAACTGCATCTACACACCTCTTGCAATCGAGCATTCGGTTTTGAAAGCTCTTAAGGAAAAAAGAATTCGTGAGCAAGTTTAGCAATCACTAGTCTTGAAAATTATGCTATTGCTCAATCATTACACCGGGAGGTAGCTCTCTCATTAGGGTTTGTTGGCAGAAAGAGAGAGCTTGAAGGGCTAAATAAATTAAAAGTTCTGAACAGCTGCCCTGTGGACTTTAAACATCAGTGCTCAAAACACGTTCCACAAGAGGAAACTTCTTAAACGTGTGTCCTTATTCGGTCGTACAAATATTGGATGGAGAATGAATTGTCCGCTTATTCGTAATGCACAACTGTAAGAGAAGAATACTTTACGGAGCACCATCGATTGGCCGCTTAATTAGCGAGCGCCGCTGTCTAAGCTGAACGACTTTTTGAATTCAGAAACCTAGCGACCGCACTGTATACTGCATAGCTGAGTACGCGTACGCTGTTACATTGGTTTAAAGGGAGCCTACAACGAATGCCATTGTGTGAGGACAGGCAGAAAACAAAACGATCGGTAGTGTTGTATCGCAAATTTACGCTTCGCAAAGGTACGTGCCTAAAGAATTGGGTAGTAATGATTGATATGATTGATATTTGGGGTCAAAGGTCCTAAGGCCACCATATGAAGATGAAAGACGCCGTAGTGGAGGACTCTTTAAATTTCGACCACCTGGGATCCTTTACATGCAACCAAATCTGAGTACACGGGCCTACAGCATTTTCGCCTCCATCGGAAATGCAGCCGCAGCAGCCGGGAAAGAAATTGGTAGTACGTTACCCTCGTACGTATCTGTCCTCTTCGGTGGCTGGTTGCTCTAACAGGAAGCAAAAATTGGTCTATAGATTTCACTTCAGAAGCCGTGGACTTCCTTTGCAGGAGCTGTACATAGAGTTGTAAAGGAAACCATACGTCTAGTTATTACAGCTTCGAAGTTTTCGCTCAATGATCAAAAGTATGTTCTCCCTAAAACAGTAGATATAACCACGTATCCCCAACTCGTTGATTTTTCTTTTTGCTGTTCTCAGAGTCTAGTGCAAGAAAATTGAGTTTTGGTGTGCACCGTCTGCGAATGGCGCTTTTTTTAGGGGAGGGGGGTCATCAATTATCCTAAAAAGTTATAATATATATACGCACACGCTGAGAAAGCCGGAAAGAGAGGAGCGGGAAGAATATCGAGAGAAAGTAGACGCGGATGGTGGTAGAGCCAACACAAACACGATAGCTTGTTCCTTCGTCGATCCCCGCCTACGCCACAGGGCAGCAGCTCGGTCTGCACGTGTTCTTTTCATTCGGGCTGAAGGCGGCCGACGACGGACAAAAGAGCCAAGACTGGATGAACTAATCACGTCTGCTGAATATATCCTCTTCTCAGAACCATGTCGACGGCGCGCCATGTAAACACGAATTGCACACGCCGGCCCGATGGGGAAGCCACCGCGTGTGCCAGTTTTTGAGAGAAAAAACGAAAACTTCGAGCACAGCGATTTTTCACCGACTTAATAAATCCAGCAAAAAAAAACAGATTGTGTACTACAAAAAGCTTAGGAAGAGAACAAAAAAACCCGACAGTCGCTCTCTGTAAGGCGTTCTGGCGCAGTTTTTACTAACACGCATCTCCGTATAATATTCTTGACGCCTTCCCGTGTTTGTTTAGCAAGATATACATGCATGTAATTCACGTATAGGCTTTTTTATGGTGATGGAATACCAGACCTTAGCAGAGATGGGAATCTATTCTGGTGTACAGATATTGAAAGGCATGCGTTCGAAGCATCAAACACAAAGATTGAGATACATTTATCTTAGAGGTAACAGACTATTTTAGAGATACTTCGGACAAACCATATAAGAAGATCAAGGATTACAATTACAGGAATACAGACACCGATATACATGTTTTTTCCAGGGATGCTGATGCTCCATATAAACATTTCCAATTGCTTATAAACACCAGAAATTCAGAAAAGAATGTATTTATTAACACTGATTTACAAACTTAAAATATTTTGCTGGCAAGATTTCTGCGTAAGCTGCGCTTTCCCAACCACACCTACTCGGTTGGGCGGTCGTCTCAATAACGTAGATACGGCTTAAACGCAACACCCGTGAACTCGCGAAATGCTTTCCATAGAAAAAAATTAAGGGGTGCTTCACCTGATTTGAGACATGGCGACTTTAATCAGAGGCACTCAGCAATATTGACTCACGATCCTAACGTCAACTTTCACGTATTCTTCAACATACGGGTCATTGTTCGGGCATGGAAAACCTTTTGCAACCTACCCTGTGTCTCCGACCAGAGGGCCCATTTGCTCTGCATAGGAGAGAAAAATTATCTTTTCTAAACAGCACGACGGCTCTTGTCCGACAAAAAAAATGGAAGTAATGACATACCAGCGGAATAGCCAGTACTGTATTAAAACCAACACATTATAGTATTATTTTGCTATGAGATACAAACACCCTAAAAATGAATAGAAGACAACCGTCTTTTTGTAGTACGAAGCCACAAATATTTCCACACATATAATTTCCAATAAAAAAACACATTCTTCAAATTCTTCATGATAGAGAGGCACTGATACTCAAAAGTATCACTGTGATATTACTTCGATACTAACTACTCATTCGTGCAACTAATGTGGCCATGCAAAATACAAATCACTATATAATTGTCTCGCAATACACAAATATATGCGGTATGAGGTCATAAAGCGAAAATAATAAAGTACCTCAGACTGTCTTATGGACGTAGTTCTTCGACTGTAGTATATGTTCACATAAGAATTGTATTTTTAGGAAACGGTCAAGCTCTTGGCCAGGGAGCTTTTCCAGTTGAAGGGAGATTTGTTGAAGGCCTTGAAAAAATAGGACCTTCTTTTGTTATTGCTTCTCGCTAAAACACCCCTTCAATTCAATATATTTTTGGAGGGAGGGGGAGGGGATGGAGCCAGGTTACTTGGGCACCCACCCTCCTGGCTACGGCCTCGCCATACACACCATTTCTGGAAGGATTTTAACCATCACGCGGGGGAAACAATAAGGTGCAACTGTAAGCGCTCATCAACGTCATTCATCCAGTGAGGACTCGAGTTATGTCAAAGTGTCAGATAACGATAAAATAATAATGTAATTATACAATCGTACTGGTCTTTTACGTTACAAAACAAAGATAAGATTATGAAGCCCGCCGCATAGGTGAACACCAATAATATATTTTTTTAACGCGCACTCGTATCACACAGAAGGCGAGTATCTACTATTACCGCTTCCACTAATATTCGACCACTAAAGATTGCAGTGATGTCACGACTTTCGAGGCAGCAGAGCACTGTACCTACTTTGTCACCCAGGCGAACATGAGTAAAGGAAGGCAGGGAAATTACGTACAGGAAAGCTTTGGTTGTGTGCCTTCTACTTCAGAGAAGGAAAGAGGGAATGAAACGAAGAAAGAGGAGAACAGTCTGTGATGGCACTACAAAACTGGCAGTGAAGCTGCTGGCTACTTTATTCAGGCAGGTCGCCGCTAAACTCCGTGATTTATCCTAAAAGCTAGGAGTTGAACAATATACCTTTCATATAGGACAAAACAACAGCAGGTCTACAGCGTGATTATTTCGATTGATGTTCTAACTGTCTTTATGTGTTGGTCAGCGTCGGAGATCACGCCTCCACACCCTCTCATAACATAAACCAATGGACTTGCTTAAGACGTACACACAAGCCCGGTGTAAGAGATAACAAACAGAGGTTGCCCCTCAAAAAGAGAGAAAGACTCTCTACAACGATGAGGAGCATCTCTACAAGATGCTCCTCATCCTTTGTGCAAGCAGCGCTCACTTTGTACATAATCAGAATGTATTGTAATATCTGTCGCTCGTGGTTAAGGTGTCCAAAATCTTGATGCTGACCGGAAAGCTCGAGCCCGTATCGGTTGCACATCGAAGGCAGTAAAATGCTAGATGCCAGCGTACTCTGCGATGTCAGTTCAAGTTAAATTTCAATACCTGGCCAAATTTTTGAAGCCCTGCTCTCTCGCGAGAAGCAAGAAATCATAACGAGTGTAATTTGGTCACATTACATCCACAAAAAGTGTTGTTTGACCTGCTTTACACTCATATGTATGGTTTTCCCACGTAAAACTAGAAATATTATATTATGTTCACCTACAATACTATTGTTATTATTAACTTTATTATTGCCGTTTTTGTTGCTGTAAAGTAAATCAGTTCGACCATTTCTGATGTGTATTGCCGTTACTCTTCTAGCATTGTACCATGCCCAATGAGAACGTATTGAATGTATGAATTGAATCATTGTAGGAATGAATGGACGTCTCCACCCGCATGACTGATTCAGACACAAAGAAGATAAAGAAAAAACTGTAATTATAGCCTTCAATAGACGCCACACGTTTGATTTGAACCGATTTCTTCGCACCCTGAAAATTTTGAATCGTACGTCTAACGCTCAGTCTTTTATCAAACATAGTGAAAATGCTTTTCGTAATTGATGCAAACCACTCGTTCTCATCCTAGGCTGATCTGCATGAGCAAACTCCTTTCTAGGATAATTTATCCTTTCTAGGATAAGTTCAAAGGTAGGAGAGCCAGAAAGAAATGCGTCTCAGTCGCAGGCACTCCGCTAAGAATGGAAATGCGTCATACAAATGACTGATCTTCATACACACAAACACACACAGACACACAATAGAGAGAGAGAGAGATATTTCACCAGAGTTCCAAAGTCAATAGCCCACTAGATCCACGAATTCGGACCGAAGTGAAAAGCTCTCAGGGCAATAAAAGTTGAGCCTTCCTTACTTTCTCTTCAGCTAAATGTGGCTCATATTTGCATAACAAAAGTTACCTATGTCTATGCATGCAGGGGCTTTCGAAAACGCAATTTTATGCCTCTCATATGCGTGAGCTTCGAAGGAGCCCTTGCTTTCGGGTTTAACACTCTCGTCATATTCCGCGCTCATGAAACCTGAAAAAGGAGAAAATAAAAAGGCCATCCTGAGTGTTTTGTTTGTTTCGAGTATAGTAAAAACAAAACTTTTGAACATAAGTTGCCCTTTGTTTCACTTTAGTTAACCCTAAAACATTATTGGACCCGACTGTGTAAGTTTGAAATTTTACATCTTATCTCACAAGAAAATGAATGCCTACCGAATGAATATTCAACAGTTCTATAAGATGCACTCTCATTTCTTTTAAACAATAGATGATGTGATATCGGTGTTAAGTGGAAGCATGGATATTGAAGTGAGTCTTAAGGCAAGCGCAAATTATATACAAAAGTAACTGGCTCGTCTCTCATCTAAAACTGATGGCTAAATTAATTTTTTTTTCATTTTCATTCATTTACTGGCATGCCTATACGGCAGCCTTCAGTGTAGCATTACCGTTTCTGACCTAGGTATGATACACAAATAATTACAGTGTACAAAACATTTCTCGGCTGCTGTTGATCACTAATCTTAACAGCGTGCAGATTGAACACGTAGTTTTAAGAGTGAATAATGAAATATCAGACTATACTAAGACTGCAACTAAGACAATAAGGATGTATACATTATAACAAAGTTTCAATTAGCCAGCAACACTTGGTAGCGGTATATGCTGCTTGCAAATCACAGGTCGGTATTTGAACGAAACACATATACATATATATACTTGAAATCATAAGGCACGTAACGAATGAATATTCGATGCATTTTGCCCATAGATAAAAAAGTGTTAAACTAGCTTAAAATAAAATATACGTGCGAGCACTGCACATGCTCGAGTTCCGGCCACTAAACAATGTATAAAGGAATAAGCTTTGCCTGTTTCAAGCTGTTTCTGCTTATATGAGTACGTTTTGTAGGTGATCCCGTTGGATTAGCATAAACATTGCCGTAATACAATTCAGCCCGATTAAAGAAAATGGATTGCAAATCACAGCGGAATTCCGATGGTGTTGAAAAGTGATAATCCCTTGCACCGTACTTTTTTCTATAAATGTTTCGCTATACGTGTATTAGAAAAGTCGTCGAGGCGATCGCCACAGGCATATATCGATATCGCATCATGACTCGTGGTTCTATCGCTACTGTTGCTTCAATTTTAAAGAGTAAAAGATACATCTTTAGGTAGTTGCTTGGTCATCATAAAGCAAAAGCAGCGCATCATTCTCGAAGATTGTCTAGAGGAAATTTTTCTCTGCCCTTTTGAAGTCTGCGCTGCATTTGCCTTAAGATGAACGGATGAAAGCCGTCAGTACTAAATAGTTTTTTTTTGTCTCCCCGACCTCTTAGTTTTATAGTGGTATGTGCCGCTTTGTCTTCTCCCATAGCTAAACTCAATTCCATTGACATAGTCTACCAGAGGAAGCTGGGCATGCGAATGATGTATACATGATTTTTTGATATTTTAGACAGGTAATACGTCAAATATAATTTCGCTTGTTAGTTGGGCACTGTTATATGTTTGTGCTTGGAGTTATTTATTGTGCCATTCCTGTGACGACCCTCAAGAGAGGGTTAGCATATGATTAAATAAATAAATAAACATTGAAATGAATTAGCCGGCACACTAAGGGAACCTCAGGTTAAAAGTGCCCTTCTCAGGTATGGATAAAAAACGTTATTATTGTCCTACAGAGTGCGCCTCATCACGCAACCGGCCGCTCCAATGTATATGAACCAAAAAGCCAGGCCACTCGGCCCCATCGTCAGCCTGCTAGAAAGCCCTGAGTTAGTCGATCATAAGGGCTCTATACAGAGTTGGTCGGCCAGAAGGGCTCATCCAACGTGGCAGAGTGGTTAGACTGGACAAGTGTCACCGGGCACACAGCCAGAGCATGTGTTCTGACGTGGACGGTCAAATTAATTATGAGTGTCCAACCTTATGAATGCGCCGTTATTGCTAGCAGAGTTGAAGCTAACAAACATAACATTGTTTGAATGACAGCAATACTATCACGTAATTACTCGCATGCGAGCTGCCTCGGGCTACAAAGGCTGAAACGACTGGCCACGTCAACACCTCACTCAAACTGGTCTGACAGGCTCGGCGACAGCAACTTCCCGAAAGATGTCGCTTGCTCGAAGCACTTCGATGCATGCTCGCTCGTGAACTAATTAGGAACAGACACGCACCACTCGCGCGTTTCGAAGCGAGAAAAGCTAAACAAATGCAGCTTCGTTAACGGCACACATGGCTCGTGCAAGCAGTCCTCCGGCGCATTTGGTAAGTGTTTCCGAGCAGTGTTTACTTTAAACGGTGACGTGGGGTACATTTTGAGCGTGTTTACGGAGTCACTCTTGAGTCGACGGAGAGTTATTTTTCCTAACACGTCGCAGATGTCGCTACAAAAGTACATCCCGCGGATGACAACGTGCAACGATAACAGAGCGGCACACCTTTTGATGGTAAGTGCATACGTACGTCGAGCTAAACCGGCTTCGCATTTAGCAACTAAAGGCAATGTATTCAAGTTGCTCTCATTTCAGGCGTCGCACTTACGATTATGACAGTAAGAGAGGGTTTTTTCAGCTGGCTTCCCTGGGTTGGTCATCGTGTCTGTTGCCGAGCCGCTTCTCAAGAGGATCAAGCAAGGCGACTCAAAACATGGTGTGAAGTCCCTGGAGGACAAGCAGAGACCAGAAGGGGTTCCATTGATGCAAGAAGTCACACATAGCCCGGAAAAGAAGGTAGCTAGTCATTTTAATGTGCTGTTGGTTTTCTTGGCCCCGAAGGAGCTCTCTCTACCGAGCCGTCTCATCAGGTAGTTAAAGCAAAAAGATGGCTCTTGAGGAAGGCATGAAAAACGTTTTGTTAACTTGACAACAACGTCATGTAGGAGACTACACTGTCCTGGGGTAAAACGTTCACCGGCCAAACAGGGTGGTGCCTGAAGGACTGGACTCAGGGAACACGAATGAAATCCTAAAAATGAAAAGAGACTTCACCTCGTTGACCACGGCATGACATGCTCGCAATGTGAACCATGATTCTGGTTTAGAAACTTCTATGCGTAAGCACGTGAAAAATGGCTCGTGTAATATTATGCGAAAATACTTTATTTTAGGTCCAGCAGTTCACTTAGGGTGAGGTGTAGGAAAAGGTGAATCCCCCCAGTCGCTTCCCACCCTCCGTCGATAAGGATAACGGCGTTGGAAAGATTTTGTTTTTATCAGGAAAGCAGGGGAGGAGTGTGTAAGCGACACTTCCACTTTTCTGTACAGTGATGAGGTTCAACTTTTTTTTCTCGCATTGTTTGAATTCACTTTTCGTTTTTATCGACAGTGGTTGTTGTGATGAAGCCCCTGCGCAGTATGTTAATGTGTGAAGGCGGGCATCTGCCTTCAATAAAATCAGTGTGCACCAGAGCTCGTCTCTTCCTTCCTGTGTGTTTGGTTTAGTTGCGCAACTCACAATGGTTTTTATGTCAAAACACCAAGTCGCCCACCAGACAACTCTTTTAAAGTATTTGGAGAGCCGAATATGACGACAGCAAAGTGATGTACTCTAAAAACACAAGAAATAAAGTGCTCGTTTGCTTTTTTATTTTAATTGAGGAAGTACCTCGTCTGCCGACAGTTCAGGCACCCTATTTACGACGTTGCTTCAGACTGTGGCACAGCGCCTTAACGCAGAACGCGACTTTCTTTTCTGTGGTTTGTTCATGATGTTACTCTTATTTGTCTCTTTTTTTCTTGCTGTCAAACCTAGCGCTAATTGCTCGTTTTTCGGTGCCGCTGACGCTAAGGGCTCAACTGTCAGAGGATCGCCCTGTAATGACACGAGTTCAGCGGCGCAGCGTGAAGCTCCATTGTTTTTTCTCCGCGCGAAACTGTTCGTTCACGACGTCCGGGACGACAAGCGGCTTATGAACGGCTCTCTTTCTTGCTTCTTCTCAAGAGGGGTGTGTTCGAGAAGTGTTTACCCGCAACGCTGTTCCCCCAATTTAACGCGCAAACATTTAATAAAGTTCACTTATCCCTTCCCCCCCCCCGCAATTTCGGCTGTGACAGAATGAGGCATAACAAGGCACTTGCGAGAAAAAAAAACAGGACCGCTTTTTTCTCGACGCTGAGACGGCATTTCAAATACTTTCCATCGCCTCATTACGGAAACGCTTTACGCATTCTCAACTCGTTTTCAGTAAAAAAGTGACTAAGGCTTCCTCGGAAACGAGTTGCTTTCACGTGCAAATGCTTCTGTATTAAAAGTTAAGTAATAGTGTGCTGTGGAATACCACTCGGTTTTAGAGTAATTAAAAATGCGCTTCTACGAGCGCAAGCTGTTTGTGGTTTATTAAACAATGTTTGGAAGACATCTGACGTTTGGTTAGTGTAATTTTTCTGTATTGTTATTTTCCGGTGTTGCTCCACTTAGTTGCTTTATTTCGCGACTATACCTGTTCTGTCCTTATTTATGGAGGCTTTATATTTGCTTCTAAGTGTCCACCTGTCCAAGAGCAATAGGCGCTTCATTCATGGGAAGCTAAGCACAATACCACTTCGATTTGAATAAGTAAAAAAGGAAAAAAAATTGCCCGCAGCTTCCCTCGGTGGAACACTGAGGAGGATGCGGAGCATATAATTGGTTAACGGGGTGTTAAAGTGCGACTTACTTGGGTCGATGGCTAAATTGGTTAACGTGGTTGTGAAATGGGGTGTTAAGTTGCGACTTACTTGGGTCGATGGCTAAATTGGTTAACGTGGTTGTAGGAGGGGGTGTTAAATGAGTGAACACGTACACAGGTATGCGAAAGGGCGGCGCTGGTCGAAGGGACGTCGATCATTGTGTTTGTGGATTCGTTGGAATTCATTTCACCGCGACCTTGGACGTCGACGCGCCGTACAAACCAACCGACGAGCGGCAACTGAGCGAGCGAGCGCCGACCTTGAGTATATATACAGCGCGACGGCACATGCACTGTCAGCTGTCGAATGTTAGAGAAGGGGGAGAAGCGCAACGGCGCATGCACGCGCGTCAGCTGCCGATGTTCTCGAAGCGCGACGGCGCATGCGCGCGCGTCAGCTGCCGATGTTCTCGAAGCGTGACGGCGCATGCGCGCTACATTATACAGCTAGCGAATGTTCGTGAAGAGGAGAAGCGCACGCGGTGTGTAGAGGAAGAAGGGTGCACAGATGGTGGAGGAGTGAAGCGCGCGCGGTGTGTAGAGGAGGAAGGGATGCACAGATGGTGGAAGAAGGAGGAGGAAGCTTGCGGACGGCGCCGCACTACAAGCCTCGAGTATTCGAAGCTCCGCATCTAAAAACGCCATAAGCAGAAATTCGCCAGCGCGTTAACAGACATCCGAAGTAAGAATTTGCGCTAACCGAGAAACGCATGTCGGGGAGGAAGTTGCTTAAAAGCTTCAAGTGGGCTAGAGGCAGGACATCAGAATAGGAGAATAGAGGAGGATCACAGCGTTCATCTTGTATTTTCTATACCAGCGTTCCATGTCTATCGCGTCCGAAGCTTTCAGGACGCCTATTGAAGCGTGCTCAATACGATATCATACGGGGTTTCGACACGTTGTAGCAAAAATATTCAGTTATGTCTATAGTTTCTGCCTATCGCTATTGCCCACAGCCACGTACAAAGCAAAATCTATCACTGGAACCAAGCTCCGAAGAAGAGAAGAGAAACGATAAAAAAAAGGAAGGCAGATTACCCAAATGCTAATTTCCGATATGCTGCCCCACACTGGGGTTGGGGAATTTTCACACATACAGAATTACGATCCCTTGATCTTAGGTTAAGCTTATGGCTGCCAACAAAACTACGACGAACGAGGTGACGCTACTGTTCTGTGCAAACTATGGTTGGGCGTCGCGTTTACCTGTGAGTACGCGTCCTGCATAGGGATGACCGAGAACGCCCCCTGTGCACACTTCGGAGATGAAGAGACAATTCAACACGTTCTATATGACTGCCCGAATTGTAATCTTCAAAGACAGTACCTTTCTAATGCATTCGACAAGTTAGGTGACTAGCTGCTGTCAGGAAGAAGTATACTGCGCCATGGACTCATCACTCATTATTAGAGAAAGAGAGAGAGAGAAAAGGGAGGTTAACCAGCAGGGAGGTTAACCAGATGCTAGTATCCGGTATGCTACCCTACACTGGGGTTAGGGAATAGGGGGTTGAAAGAGAAAGGGAGAGTTAAAAAATAAATAAGAGAAAAACACCGACACACACGCACACACAAAATCAGTCCACTCAGAGGCATTTCGACAGGCCAGTAGTTCGTAAGAAGCCCAGTAGCGCTTGCACGGCTTTCTTTTGTGACGATGAGTCATGACGATGGCGCAGTATCCTTTCTTCTGACAGCGGCTAGTCATCTAACTTGTTTAGTTTATTAGAAAGGTGTTGTCTTTCCAGATTGTATTTCGGGCAGTCACACAGGATATGTCGAATTGTTTCTTCATCTCCGCAGTGTGCACAGTCGGCGGTGTCGGCCATACCTATGCGGAACGCGTACGTACGGGTAAACGCGACTCCCAACCATAGTCTGCATAGAGCAGTAGCGTCGCCTTGTCGAATTTTTGTTGGAAACTGCATGCTTAACGTTGGATCAAGAGATCGCAATCTTGCATGCGTAAAGAGAGGCTCATTCCAAAGAGCCATGGAGCGTTGGCGAGCAAGCATTCGGAGCCTCCTAGCAGCGTCCTTTCTTGAGAGAGGTATTGAGTGGTCGTTGTCTTCTGTATGGGCTGAACGGGCAGCTTGATCAGCTCGTTCGTTACCGATAATTCCACAGTGGCTTGGCAACCACTGAACTATAACGTGGTGCCCTTTCTCTGTTATGTGGTGTAGCATTTCTGCTGTTTCAAATACCAACTGCTCGTGTGGACCACGGCGTAGATTTGACAGAAGTGACTGCAGTGCCGCCTTGCAGTCGCAAAAAATCGTCCACCGTTGCGTGCTTTGCTCGTTAATGAAACGCAGCGCAGCGCGAAGCGCTGCAAGCTCTGCTGCCGTTGTTGTGGTTGCATGAGCTGTCCTGAATTTGATGGTTGTGGCGTGCGTTGGAATAACGACCGCCGCAGTTGAGCTGTTTGGCAGGACGGAGCCGTCGGTGTAGACGTGGATACAGTCTTGGTACTTCTCGTAAAGCAGAAGTAATGCGAGCTGCTTGAGGGCTGGTATTGAGAAATCACCTTTTTTCTGAATGCCTGGTATTGTCAGGTAGATGTCAGGTAGACTGGCTGTTTGAGGCACCATGGAGGAATTGAAGGTCTCGCCGCGGGCGTAAAACCAGTTGGTAGGGAGTCTCCATGTGTAGTTATTGTTCGACAAAAGGAAGTATGAGGTCTATCCACTGGTAGAGAGGCTAGGAGGTGATGGGGATTCCGGCCCACATGCCTTATGTGTATCCTCAAAGCTTCAATTTCAATATGGGTCTGCACGAGGTGGTCTTTGGCTATAGCTATAGTCGCCATTGTTGCGGCACCCTGAGGCAGACCTAGACATATTCGAAGCGCCTGTGCCTGAACGCTTTGTATCATGCGTCGACTTGTTTTGCTGGCGTTTGATAATGCAGGAAGACTGTATCGTAAAAAGCCAAGGAAAAGCACCCTGTACAGTCGTAACATAGCATTAGGCTGCATTCCCCAAGTCTTTCCAGCGAGAAACTTGAAAAGATGGCATATGCCTGTCAATCGCTTTTTCAAATACGACACATGAGGGCTCCATGATAAGTCTCTGTCGACTATGACACCCAGAAATTTGTGAGATCGACGATATGGTATATTTTGACCGTTAATTGACACTCTGTAATTCGACATGGGTTTGCGCGTAAATGCCAGAAGAGCTCACTTTCCAGAGGAAATTTCCAGGCCTCGATTGCGTAGATACAAAGCAGTTGAAGTAGCAGCTCTCTGTATTCTCGCTCGTAACTGCAGGCGAGTTACCGCAGATGTCCATATGCAGATGTCATCAGCGTATGTTGATAGATGAAGATTGTTTGGTAGGTGCGTATGGAGAGCAATTAGTGTTATATTGAATAGCACGGGGCTCAGTACACCACCCTGAGGGACGCCACGACAACTGAAATGTGTAGACGTGTTCCCAGTCTCTGTACTCACAAAATAGGATCGCATTTGGAGATAACTGCGTATCCACTTAAACATTCGGCCACCCACTCCAATCTCTTCTAGTGCGGCAAGGACGGATTCATGTGTCACGTTATCATAGGCTCCTTTGACGTCAAGGAACAGAGAGGCGCAAAGACGCTTATGGCCTTTCTCGTGTTCAACGTACGTGACTAGATCGATGACGTTATCGATCGATGATCGACCACGTCGAAAGCCAGCCATGGCATTTGGGTAGATCTGATGATACTCCAAGTACCACTCGAGTCGGCCGAGAATCATTCTCTCCATCACTTTACCCACGCAACTCGCCAATGCGATCGGGCGATAGGAGGAGAGTACCAATGGTGATTTGCCAGGTTTCAGTATTGGTACTAGACGACTAGTTTTCCAACTTAAGGGGACAGTGCCCTCTAGCCAACAATCATTATATAGCTGAAGTAGACCAAGTGTTTAGTCATTCCAGTTGCTGCGCCACTGCTCTGAAGGTAACACGTAATAATACTAGAGAACCGCACAGTCTCGAAGAAAAATAAAAAGAAAAACAACTGGTGAATGCCGATGGCTGATTTCTAAATACGACACTTTCTTTGAGCACCTTCTCTGGCCCATACTCATTCTTTCAGAATATGACGGTTGGTCACGCCATTTTGCCCGTTTCACGAGAAGATTTCTCTTCCTTATTCTGTGTGCGTTAAGAAATTTGATTACAATTAACTGTAGTTGTGATGCAAAAAAAAATTTACACGAATCACAAAATGTATACGAAGAGCACCGACTCGCAAACCAAGTTTATCCACCTTGTCGGGGGCAGGACACGTACTGCAATGGACTGCTGACCCGAAAGTCACAAGTTCGATTGAAGCCGCAGCAGTCGCATTTCGATGGTGGCAAAATCCTAAAGGTCCGCGTGGTGTGCGATGTTATTGTACGTTGAAGAGTAACACATTGTACAAAACGCACATATCACGGTTCTGGCTCGTAAAACTTGGGGGGGGGGGGGGGGATATCACGTAGTACCCCCGCAAAATGCAGATAACTATATTTCTATGAAAAAGAGGTTTAGTTATCGTAATGCAGCTAAGAATAACTGAACCTAAGCCAGCAATCTGGTTTCCGCATGGCCACCGATCTGTTTTTACGAAATTGTTGCGGGTTATGCTGCAATGCTAAGCTCTTGTCACTACTGCAGTATTTTTTTTTCAAGCATATACTTTGTTTCTAAGTTTCTCGTGTGCGGCGCCGTGATGGTCTGTGACTAAGACACTCTGATGCAGACCTGTAGGTCGTGGGATCAAATTGCGGCAGTGGCGGCTGCGTTGTTAATGGAGGCGAAAATGCTGTAGGCCTGTGTGTTAATATTTGGGCGTATGTTGAAAAATCCCGGGTGGACGAAATTTGTGGAGCCCGGAATTACGACGCATCTTATAGTTATATTATTATTATTATTATTATTATTATTATTATTATTATTATTATTATTATTATTATTATTATTATTATTATTATTATTATTATTATTATTAATATTATTATTATTGCGAGTACTGAATATCTTTCTTCTTTATATAAACTCTTGGAGTTATCAGTCAAATATACTGACCTCATGACGGCACTTGTTGCGTCAACGAAGTGAAAAAAACAGCGCGTAACACAGGACAGAGAAGAGACGGACGAAGCGCTGACTTACAACCAAAATTTTATTTCGTACAGGGGTGTATATATAGCACACGAAACTTGAAAAAAAGGGGAGAGAAGTCGAGTGACATGAAAGAGTAACTTTTGTTATGATTGTATGCGTATAACAAAAAACTGTGATTGCGCAATCATTCGCTTGTCAAATACGCCAATTCCCTGGTGAGGAGCGTTATCGAAGGTGCACTGACACACATATCGCCTTTCTTGATTATGCAGAATGCCTCATAAATCTCACGTGTCCTTTTATCTCTGTAGCGTCGAAGTATCTTGCATTTTTCAAACAATGCATGGCATCCACAAATGGAGCTGTGCGCAGCTAAGTGGCTGCCAACAGAACCCCGCATTAGATTGCGGTGTTCCCTGAGGCGGTCATTTATACAGCGGCCAGAATGCCCGATGTAACAGCGGCCGCAAGAGAGGGGGATTTCATAAATGGCACAAAAACAACATTCAACAAACTTGATTGCGTGTTTTTTATCACACACGCGAGGCCCTCTGTCCTCTCTGTTCACCTGAAGGCACATACTAGAGAACTTATTTCTGGCTGAAAAAACAACTCTGATTCCAGCTTTTTGTGCTACCTTTTTTAAACAATGTGACACCTTATGCAAGTAAGGAATGACTGCTGTTCTTGAAAAAGAACTTTTGTCTTGACCACTAGTCGGTTCGGTTAGCTGTTTGATGTCTTTTAAGATACTTTCAGCTATGGAACACAGTATGTTATCCGGGTATCCTGCCTTGCGCAGTCTGCGCACCTGTGACTCAAAACTAGTACACAATGTGTGATGGCAAGATCGCATCAGGGCCGCCTTTAGACAGGATTTTGCAATCGCTCGCTTTACAAGTTTCGAATGCGCAGAACTGTAGGGTAGCAAACTTTTTTTGGAGCGGGGGGCATACTGCCAGCACACGTGGTCGGACAAAAAAACTTCAATGTCAAGGAACCGGAGTTTGTTAGCAATGGGGAATTCAGTGGTTAGTTGCAGTGAGCCCCAACCAAGCGCGAAACACATCAACAATTTGATCAGCACGTTGCTGAGCTTCAGGGTGGTTGGACCGGTACAAAATCAAGAAGTCATCAACAAATCTAAACACTTTCACAGCGCTCGTCAGTTGCAGGCAATTAATGAGAGATCTGTCATATTTGGCTAAAAGAATGTCACTTAGGATCGGGGCGAGACAGGAACCTATGCAAACACCTTCTTTTTGAATATAAAGTTTGTCATCATGCTTTATAAATGTAGAACGTAAATAAAAGGTCAACATTTCTAAAAAGTTTCTGACGCTAATTCCGCACGAGTCCTGAAATTTGACGTTCCCATAGCGGTCTATGCAGACCAAGTATTGCAAGGTATTGCAATAAGTTTAAGCCACACGTTAATGCCTGATTCGGTCTGTTTATGAACTTGGAGTAGTTAGAAATACATTGCGCCTTCGTGATGTATACCCATGGAGACCAGCGCGAAAGCGTCAAGGAGTCAACGTGAGTAGCGCGCAAATAATAAAATAAATGTCAAATACTGAATTAATCAGTATTTTATTTGATTTGGAACTTGATTAGAATAATTTGTAGCAAAATTGGGACACACTTTCGGTATTTTTTTTAATAAACACCGCCGCTGAGAAAGCCACGTTGGCACGATACATTGGATGTGCGACGAATCATTGTTAATTCATTTTTATTGATTAACTGCCAAGATTCATACAGTTAAAGTTTTCACGCGTCTATGAAATTTCGGCTTCATATACAGATGAAGTAAATTTGGCATAACACTTCACTGTCGCGAAAGATAATGTCTCCTGAATTCAATATTGTAATCACTATCTCATGACGTTCATTCACCAAACCCCTCTTCTCATATAGGATAAAATACTAATTTAGTGTAGTGACGAAGTGCCACCTCGAAAACTGAAGTAACTGTTTTTTTCATACTGGACTTAAAGATTAACTTAGTGATTTAGTCCCGGAGACTGGAGCTCCCCTCAGTCAACTGGCCACATTCAGACAACCAGATTTCACAGGGGTAAGAGACAGGAAAGGAAGGAGGGTGGCTTTCTACAAATAGTCAGCAAACTTGGACGTTTGCAAAAAAAAAACTTTTCTCATATCAACATATGCAGATTATATCTGGAGGGTATTTCGTGCCATGCTTTCAAGAACATACCAATACCCCGATCCAAAATGGCGAAGCTGTGGATGCTGATTCAGATATATAGTTCTTGTTTCGTGGATATACTGGAACAGGGTGAGCACATGGGATGTCTACCAGAAAAAAAAGTTCCTTAATACTTGTGTACTTCGCGAACAGACCAATGAAAAATTTTTTTACTGTGAGGCAAAGACAGTTTTGCCACCCACGAACCGCAAGATATATGAACATGTCGGCTACGTGTTTGAGACACTGGGTTTTTTCGTTGCTGAATGCGACCTCCATTCAATTTATATTGTTGCAAGTTACAGGTTACAGTTTATATAGAACGGCACTCTTATAGTTTGCTCAAATTTGCGAAAATGTTTCCTAAGTAAATGAGTTGTAGAGACGAAGGCCTGTCTTGACAATGGTTGCCTTGGTATTCAATCACTATTCGTATGAAATTGTGCATATATTCATATTTGATCTGTATTTTCACTGTGAAATCCTATTTCACTCGGTTATAAATTTACATTTTGCTCACCCCTATGTCACCATTATCGTCACCCTGACTACGCCCACTACAGGGCAAAAGCCTCTCCCATAATCTTCCAATCAAGCTGGTTTTGTGTTTTTTGTTGCCACGTTATTCTTACGACCTTTTGAGTCCTATGGGCCCACCTTTCTCTCTCGCCTTTGCGCGTTTGCCTTCTCTGGGTATCCAGTCGATTACCCTTAATGACCACGGGTTATCCTGCCTACGTGCTACGTGTCTGGCCCATGTCTATTTCTTTTTTTATTCTCCACTGTGATATCCTTTACTCAGGTTTGTTCTCTGACCCACTCTGCTCTCTTCTTGTCTCTAAAGGTGATACCTATCATTTTCCTTTCTATCACTCACTGCTTTGTCCTCAGTCTAAGCGGAACCTTCTCTGTAAGCCTCCAGGTTTTTGCTCTGTAGGTAAGTACTGGCAAGATGCAGCTGTTACATCTTCGTTTTGAGGGTTAGTGGCCGATTACCATTCTTAATTTGAGAATTCTTGCAGAATGTGATCCACCATATCCTTATTCTCCTATTTATTTCACTCTCATGATTCAGTTCAGCGATTACTACCTGCCTTAAGTAGACATATTCTTTTACAACTTCTAGCGTTTCTCCACCTATCGCAAAGTGCTGGTTTCTGCCGACGCTGTCGTACATCACTCTAGTTTTGTGCATATTATTTTCAGACTAAGTTTTCTGCTTTCCGTGCCCATTTCAATAATCACGAACTGTAATTCGTTCCCTGAGTTACTCATCAAGGCAATGTCGTCAGTGAATCGCAGATTACTAAGGCACTCTCTATTAACTCTTAACCCTAACTCTCCTCAGTCTAGGGTCCTGAATACCTGCTGTCAACACGCGGTGAATAGCATTGGAGAGATCGTGTCTTCCTGCCTTACACCTTTTTTTATTGGGATTCTTTCGCTTTCTTTATGGAGAACTATGATGGTTGTGGATCCTCTGTAGATATGTTCCAGTATGTTTATGTAGGGTTCTTCGATTCCCCAATTTCATAGTGCCTGCATTACTGCTGATGTCTCGACTGAATCAAACGCAATCTCGTTATCTATGAAAGCTATGTATAAGGGTTGGTTATAATCAACGCATTCCACAATTGCTTGATTGATAGTATGAATATGATCTATTGTGCTGTAGCCGGTATGAAATCCTGTTTGGTCCTTTGGTTGATTGAACTCTAATATTGTGTAAATTCTATTAGCTATTTCGTAAATCGATTGTAGAGAATGAACAGTACGCTGATCGACCTGTAATTTTTGAAGTCCTTGATGTCTTCTTTCTTATGAAATAATCCATAACCCATAATCCACTCCTAAGTATAATGCGATAATTCGACATTGAAAAAGATTGCATGCCTTTTTTGATATCTTGAATCTACATGGTGTTAAACTATCGAACTTGCGCAACATCGTTATTAGAATATGCGGTTATAGTTGTGTACGGCCCTATAGAAACAGCCGACATAGGGCGTTGAATAAGGAACAGGCAATACACGCTCGACTTACAACAGAGTTATCTGCTGAGCACGTGTTTTGTTTGCACCAATTTCTCCATATTTTAATTAGCACCTAAAAATATTTTTAATGATGCCGCGCTTGTTGTAGCTGTCTTATGTGTCGTACTGCATTTGTGCTGAGAGGCAGTGGACCCACTGACACGCAAGTGTATACAATGCTTAGAATCTACAGATTGCTGATAGACACATTTTTCTTGTCAATTTTTTCTACGGGCATAGATTCGCAATTCCTTCGATGAAGTGATTACTTGCTTCTGCATGTCAGGTGAACGTAATTCACTGTTTACTGATTAATTTTTCGGGCTTTTATGTTTTGAACTATCACTGTTGAATAAAGTAATTTAGCTAATTGGACTAATCGGAACATACTTCTCATGATCAGCGCACAAAAATACCAGAGAAACACAAGAGAAGGCACGACACAAGAGCTGTCTGCCAACTGAAAGTTTAATGGAAGACACGTGTCATATATTTGAAACATGAAGCCATAAGAAAACCTTGATACCTCCCAGCAAGCACATAATCACGTGTTGAATAACTTTTGTACCTGCGCTAAAGTTGCCGATCAGGAGTTAACAACCATGAACGCTTTCTTGCTGTTGCTCACTTCCGTAAACACGAATCCTCCAGGGTCGACACCACAACTTCGTGTTTTTCTTTCTTCCCAGTCATCAGAATGAAGCGCCACAGCAAAATAAAACGAGCTCTCGACATATCCCAGCCAAGGCAATGGCGAACGACGTTCGCGCACAGGAGATGGAAAAGTCAACCGGGAATCGCGAGAAGCTCGATCGGAGGCGATATCCCGCGCGAAATTAAGATGTTCCTCGGAGAAGCTCTTCTGCTGCAACAGACGCACAAACGCGCACCCGCAGATCCAATTCCTGCAGCGACTAACACACAAAGGCAGCCTTTATCTCACGCGAAACCGTCTTCGGTGTTCTGCTCCCCATTTCTTCCTTCCTTGTGCCCTCGGGGGCGCAAAAAGAACTTCAGCGTGAGCCGGTGCTTTCACCCTTCAGACCCCAAGCATCGGCAAAGCGTTCTTTGAGATTACGCGAACATACGGTGTTTGCCCCCGCGAGACACCACAATGTACGCCCGGATCTTCTCCGAAGTCTTGCTTTGTCCGAAGTATTGCGGAAGGCCCGGAAATCTTCTGTATTTTTTGATATAGTCTTCCGTACATCTACATAGCTTGCACTTCCGTATTTGTATATAGGCTTCTAAGGTGCAAGTGGGAAGCTCTTGCTCGCTCTGGCTTCGGCTTAAGCCCGTATTTGGCGCCTAGTTTTGTTTGTATGCCATTGAGTGTAAGGTTGCGGGTCAGCCAGTGAGCGCCCAAGCCAGATTGTCTGCATACCTGCGTGTCCTTGCTGAGCTTACGAAGGCACGCAAATCCGTGTGCTCAGAGATTCAGATTAAGAAGAAATCTGTACTGATCGTTTATTGATACCTGAAAGCGTGAAGCCTATAACAGAGACAGTTTGCATTCGCGCACATGAAGCGATTATGCTATACAGCACTGCATATGGACTTGTCAAAAAGAAGGCACTAGAATATTAAACCACATGGCACGTCACCTTCAATGTGTTTTTTTCACAAGACGCCAAAAATGTTACCGATGCCTTATCGAACGATTGAAAATAGAATTACCCGCAGCAGCCAATTTGCTCCCTTGATATTATAGCGACTACCAAGCGGGATAATCGGCACATTTAGAAGATGTATTTGTGACTTCACATCAAAAGTACTAAAATTGTTTGATCATATTATCTAGTAGTCACTAGAAAAATCCGTCACACAATAATGGAGTGGCATGCAAGGTGAAGATCACCAAATATAAGACACAAATTGTTCCGCTCTGCTGTAATACACAGGTCGTATTTGTACCTGTATCGTGGCTTTCAAATCTGACAAGAATGTCTCAGACTACACGGGGTCAGTTTTTGTATCCTCTGAGAAGTAAGTTAGCACAAATTATGAACCCTGAAGATTTATCAAGCAAGCAACTGCCAACCAGTTCATAACAAAGAAAAGCTGTGTAATGTTTGTCGATTAGTACTGCAAAGCAAATTTGCAAGAGCTGAAACATTCGTACTGAAAGAATGTGAGCTGCTATCGGCGTTTCGACAATCGGACTTCTCTTTCTTCAAGGTTGCAAGTGATTTACTTAGCGCGTGTGCCTATATGCTTGCTTTAGACCCTCGCCACCAATTTGAAGAGACGGGAAGAAGAAAGCAACCACGAAGCTTGGGGAGACGAGTGAGAATTAGTTACAACCGTGAAGAACTGCGTGACTCAAACAGGCAGCACTATTCCACGAAAGAAAGAGGAAAAAAAGTTGGGGAGAAAGGGGCGTGGGCTTTTGCATTTCGCTACAGTATCGCGGTCAGAAAGAAGTAGCCCTCTAAAATTTGTGGGCAAGGAATTCACAGAAGTGAGCGCATGTTAATGTAGACGAAGAGCCAGTACCTGTCATTACAATTTTAATAAAATAACTGCACTTTCGAGAACAATACTCCGCATGCACCCATGTACGTTGGCGCGCGTACACGTTAAATAACCACATAAAGCAAACACACAGAACACATTCGCACCGCTGACTAAACCTCCATTCCCATTTTTACAGATATGATGCAAGTTAAAACATGGAGAGCTGTTGGTATGGGCTTAAATTTTTCTACATCATGATCCGTAGTAAAAGGAGACATTCATCAATGGAAGCTTGCTCGAAGTGTTGCAACTGGCTCCACGAATAGCGGTGATGGTAGAAGAGTTGTGGCCCCACTTCTACACCTTCGTACAGAGCAGTTACTGCGAGTAAGTGCCGCATTCTTTGTAATATAGTTAGTAAACCAACGAAAACAAGCAAAAGAGCAATTTATATTTGCAAAATAAATTGATCAGTGGATGCTTTGTCTTTCACAAAAGAATAGTAACGAGGCCCCTGGAAAAATGTGTGCTTGTATACAACCATTAGAGCCATGGACTGAGCTTTAAATTATTTGGCCATTTTCTACATTGAGTGTTCGACATGCCTCGCTGTTCTCCGCCCACACGGCGAACATTTAAAGCCGTGCATTTTGGTGAAATACTGAGGAAATAATAACTGTAATGTAATCGGTGCTGTATAATGAAATTCGACAAGGCGAAGATGGTTGCGACAATTCCGCAGCCTAATCACTCTGCTAAATTTACCGTCACAACGCACAACTCTATACTGCGATCTAGTGAAATATATTTTACGCATGCCTTTTGTTTTTCGGTTCCGGAAACAATGCGCGCCGCAACGGTAGGGGCCCTGTTCACTTTTGTCTGAAAGTGACAAAGTACGCTCGATACGTCTTGCGAAACGCTCAGTTATATTGACGACGTTGTTCAGGGACTAAAAGCACTCGTTGGAGCGCACGCCACGACAAGTACATTCTGTCATCTACCTGCGCAACGAAGTGTCCCTAATAACGCGCATTATGCAACCGTCCTCTCGAAACGAATGGGCGTCCCTGCTTCTTGTAAGCAAAACCGGGACGCCCACCTCAGTGGTTATGGCGGTGACAATGAAACAGAGCACGAGGTTTGTTACCAGGTCTCGCTAAATGACAAACTGTTCCGTCGACGTGGTTATAGCCCTGTTTTCATAGCTGCCTTGGCATATTGATTGCACAAAGGACCCGGTGGCGTGACTAAGTCACGTATCTGCGGTCAGCGCGAAGCGCAAGGCCAGTACAATCGTGGCTGTTGTGGCTGCAGTGATGGTATGCAGGAGCACAGTGTTTTGTTGCGTCAGTGTCGGTGGTTGAGTAACCACGATTGCAAGCCACTTTAGGGAAACGTGGTTTAATATTAACTTGTGAGCGAGATTTACCTTCAAGCATCGTAGGAGGGAATTTGGAAAATGCTACTAATAAAAACTGCAGGGTATTCAAGAAAATCAATGCATATTTGGCAACTTTCGCCATCGTTTATTGATGAGATTTGGAGCGCTATAGGAAGAGGTGTAGTCTTAAATGTATTGGAGGGATTTTCAACTACTTCTTTACATGTACAGGGGTCTGAAACTTTGGGAGTAGCGTAGCAAACTGAGTGCTACAATTCTTAATCAGCTCCTTCTCCTTCACTCAAGTTTTTCTCTATCTTCTGTATAAGTTGGTTCGTTTATGCATACACACGAAATAGAAAACGTAATTTCGTTATCTCCTCCACAATTTGTTTTCATTTCGTGCTTTCGTAGGTTGCCTATTCACCCAGCGGTCGCCATGCAGCCGACACTGGCTGGAAGAAGTCAAGGTAGACTAAGTGTCTGTGGAGATTATTGTTAAAAATAATGATAAATATTAATAAATGAAGAATTTTTACGTTTCGAAATGACTACATAATTATGAGAAAACGTTTTGAAGGGCTCAATAAAAAACTTCGCCATCTTGGTTCTTTAACGTGCTCACGTGCTAAGTAGTACCTGTGCATGTCTGCAAATATACGTACACTGCCCACAAGCATTTTCGCCCCATTATGAAAAGTTGAGCCGTCACGCCTGGAACTATATCTCGTCACAGTCGAGCGAATGGTCGAGCATCATCATTACTAGACACACCTTGCAGGTAAGTATGTTCAAATCGGTCCTTGTATATTAAAACCAGGATCTTTGTTTTTGACAGGTTCATTAAATCAACGTATTACATGTGTGTAGTGAAAAAACTGTCTTATCAAACATACTGCGACAATCGATAATATGCGAAGCACGATAAAGGAAGGTTGATATTGACGCAAGGCGAACGCAGTATTCAAACTACGCGCGCTAGTTCGTGCGCCCCCCAAGAGATCAGCGGCTTGATGATCAAGCAAGAAAAGGCCGTGACGGCGCGCGCTTCTTCAGCACGGGATTTTGATGAAAAAGAAGTGGGCCACCGCTCGAGGGTTTTTCTCGGAGCTTGATCCCTTTTGCTGATCGCCTGTTAGAGACGCCGCTACTTTTCGGGCACAAGTTCGCCCCAATAAACAGTTATTCGTACACCATTTAGATTGTACGTAACAATATGTCACTATAAATCAACACAATGTTAAGAGGCGGACAAAAATTATGCCGTACACTACTTCCACGTCATAAATATTGACGCGTGTGTACTGGTGGACCAAAATGACGATAAGGAGATTTGGTGGACGTCAGGTAGTGGAGCTCTGGCTGATTGAAGATAAAGAAGGCGATCTTGCTGTTCGGCTGCTGAGAGTCGCTGTATCAACGTTTATCTGCCTTTGGTTCGCGCTGTACCACGACAATATTATGTTTAGACATGTCTTTTACACTCGTCGTTCCTTCACATCACATACTACCAAACTTGTTATATGTGAAGCTAGCAAAATGGCTGCGCGAGCTTCATGAGCGGGGCATGTAGGCAATTTGTTTCATCCCACGCATGTTTTGATTTTCACGTTAGCGTCCGTCACTTGTGTTCGTCATGCAGTCGTGTCGTACCATACCAGTTCTGCCACATGCCATGCGAACGAAAACACCGCAAGAGCAGCAAGACCATGAAATGTAAATCATAACATTCATGACATACACGCCATGACTTTCATGTTATGGCTAGTCATTTATGCTCGTCATACAGTCACGTTATGCCATGCCAACTTTGGTGTAGACCCCATTATCGAAATGATCAAACAGGACAGCTAAAATTCGTAGGCGGCTAGATAGATAGATAGATAGATAGATAGATAGATAGATAGATAGATAGATAGATAGATAGATAGATAGATAGATAGATAGATAGATAGATAGATAGATAGATAGATAGATAGATAGATAGATAGATAGATAGTGCTAAAGTAGTTTCTTGATTGGTATGTGTGGTTTAACGTCCCAAAACCACCATATGTATAAAAGAGACGCTGTTGTGGAGGGCTCCGGAAATTTCGACCACCTGAGGTTCTTTAACGTGCACCCAAATCTGAAAACACGGGCCTACAATATTTCCGCCCCCATCGGAAGTGCCGCCGCCGCAGTCAGGATTCGAACCCACAACCTGCGGGTCAGCAGTCGAGTGCCTTAGTAACTAGACCACCATGGTGGGGCGAGAAAGTGGTTTTTATTTACTAACAAACCACATTCAAAATGTTAACATGATGATGGGTTTTCCGCATGCGCAATATGTGACTTCTTTTATTAATTTTGTTGCACTCTTCTGCACTGTGATGAGCACTCGCGAATAAATCAACGACGAGAGCTGCCTGTATAAAGCCAATTGGTGTAAGCTACTCGATTGTTAGCGCATTTACTCTATCACTGGTAACTGGTGGCAGTAAAGAATAGGCCACGTTTATTCGGGTCGTAATGTTGAAGACAGCGCAAGCCCCCTGCGAAAAGTATTCCATCTGGTGCTGTAGCATAGTTGTGACACGGACACACGTGCCAGTTCCTGGTTTCCCGATCCTTCATCTGAGTGTTCAACCAAACATCTCTACACTTCTTGGGAGGAAGCAAGTCAGAAGCTCCTGCTGTTACGAGGGGCAAGATGAAAGTATAGGAATAAAAATGTTTCAGGCAGGGTTTCTGTGCCCCTGTAAGAAACTTTTCGCTGTGCAACTACCACGTCATGTCCAAGTACTTTATGTGGCAACGCTGGTTCTAGGATCATTGAGTAAAGCGGGTTCTCTTTCAGACACCTCATAATTAATTTTAACACTGTCCTAAGCCGTATAATATGGTGCCTAAGATGAAAACATGTAAATATACTAACACGAAACCTATATCTTACAAGCAGGACTACAATTCCAGCAGTTCTTCGGCTTCGTGATGTGGCAGCGAGGTGGGGCAGCCAAGCCTGCATCCTCATGCCCAACGGCCGGTAACAACTCACCGGCAGAGCAACGTACATTAGCTGATGCATATATAAAGCATTGCTTGACGCCATCGGCGCGAAACGCGTAAGCTTCCCTGCCAGCCGTGCTGCGATCCGCCGGGTGGCTTCGCTGTGGTGGCAAAATTAATGAGCCCGGATGGCTCGGAGCAGCAGAGCTCCACAAACTCTCATGGTTTATATACACCACATTGGATACCGCGATGTTGCTCTTGCTATTGATTGAGAAGGCCTGTGGTCTGCCCCCGGCCACTCCTGAAGAGTGGTTGACTGGAAATTTATTCTGTTGTTTTTTTGCCCTTGGCTTGGTGAAGTACGTTTACTCAAGTGGAACTTCAGGATGTGAGGTTGCGGAGAACGTTGCCTGGAAAACGTTCAACATCAAAAACCACTCACATTCACTGCAAGTTCATTATTTGTGACCTTTTATTGATTACGCCACTGAAGTGCAGGGGCGTGGTCGATCCCGGCACACCCGAAGCAGCGCGTGCCCTTTTGCGAAATACTGATTATCTTAGTCGCTGGTTAATGATAAGTTAGTGTTTTGTGATATTCTTGTATTTTGCCCTTTGTATATCTTTCCCGGGATACCAATAGCAGCACTTTGGGCAGAGTGAAAGAAGTGTCAGCCTGACTGCATTACAAGGTGTTTATATAAACACCACAATAATAAAAAACACAAAATAATCAAAGCGTAGCTCCTGCGTAGGGAATCGCGCTCTCTTCGCAACGAACGCTACAGGGACTTATGATTTTGATAAAAGCACTTACGCCATCTCACATGAGCCATATTGCAAGAAGTGAGGTGGTTTGAAAGTAGCCTGCGGTATGGGCACTTCTGGAATCTTTGAATAACCGCTCACGTCCACTTCTAGTGCAGGGTTTTATTACCGCCCTCAGCACTACCTTCCGATCTTCCTCCGGAATAATTGCATGCAAAAGAAAGAAACAGACATTCATAATTATTGCAACCCTTTCTCCGTTTGAGAATACCAAAAAAATGAGCCCGAGTTGTCGCTACGGCGAGCGGTACTTTCTTTATAGAAGTGAGAGCACAGTGACCTAAGAAGTAATAGATGCATTGATATCTGAACACGAAAACACGCGAACACGCTAAACGTACTTTATATTTATGGAAAGTATGAACACAGACATATACATTTGCACAGAAATATTTCAGTAAAAAATGCCTACGTTTTTTCGTAATACAACCTTGAAGATTTCTTAATAGACGCAAGTACACTTTAGCAGGTTGTTCGCGCAAATAAAGGAGCACCCCTTTGTAGCTATGAGATGACCCTTGGCTTCGAAAATGCCTTTTGAACTTCAAAATCGTTCTTTAATATAGCAGCTTATCGGGCGAATCTATTTTGTGAAAATCATACCGGCAACTGTTTATTGAACTTTTTATTGATCCACAAGCATGTAACACGTGTTACGGCCAATGTGGCCAATTGTAACAATTCGAGATTCTAAGGTTTTACTTGCTAGCCACAGTTATGAACAACACTGTAGCGATGAACATCAGACTCGTTCAACAACCGGAAACTGTTTGAAGTCTATCTTATATCAAGTATATGGGCGTCTTTTCATTCCATCTCTATACAAGTTGTGTTGTATTGGAGTACATGCATGGCATTTTGCCTTACCCTTACCTAACTTAATATTTTATTGCGATAGCAATGACACGGACACTCTCGGCCGGATTTTTCCGCCAGAGTTAGCGCCAACGTTGACCTAGGCGTCGCCGTCACCGTATATGTATACGTATCTCTCTCTCTCTCTCTCTCTCTCTCTCTCTATATATATATATATATATATATATATATATATATATATATATATATAATGTTCATTCATTATAGAAAATACCCGGACCTGTTGTGCCTGATTTGATTGATTGATATGTGGGGTTTAACGTCCAAAAAAACACCATACGATTATGAGAGACGCCGTAATGGAGGGCTCCGGAAATTTCGACCACCTGGGGTTCTTTACGTGCACCCAAATCTGAGTACACGGGCCTACAACATTTCCACCTCCATCGGAAATGCAGCCGCCGCAGCCAGGATTTGAACCCGCGACCTGTGGGTCAGCAGCCGAGTACCTTAGCCACTAGACCACCGCGACAGGGCGGCCTGACGTGCCTTTCCTTCAATTTCTATATATATATATATATATATATATATATATATATATATATATATATATATATATATATGAAAGAAGCAAAAAATCCAGAGAAAGACTCCGGTGCGCGGAATCCAACTTTGGTACTCTAAATCACGAGTGCAAAACATTATCCACTGAGCCATCCAGGAGCGTGTCCTTCAACATTCAAATGACAAGATGTCTATACGTACCACTCACCGCTGCAGATTAGCATCTCGACAGGGGGGGGGGGGACTATCGTGTATTCAGCATCGCCAGCAAGATGGCGCAGTGAGCGGGCGTAGCAACATTGTGATGACGCGGCTGCCGTGCTCTCAAGTCCCACGTGCACTTTGCCCCGGACAGAGCAGGGGGTCGCTTCTCACTCGTGCGCCCTTATCTTGCGGTTATGATGATCATACGTCTCTGCTGGCATTCGGCTTCTACTGGAACAATTCTATTTTTGTTACCGGGCGCACAACGGTCACTGCAAATGTTGCACCGTCTACGTTTGCGAAAAGAGCGCTCTTTTCAGACACAGAAGTAACAACTGATACGCTTTTTCACATTCGTCTGTACATGAGAGTACGTTTCGTGCGTCATTTGTGCGTGAAATACGTGGGGCACGTTTCGATCTGCTGGCCATTATGCACGTGACCTTCCAATTTGTTGTTATCATGTTCATTGCTTCGCCTATGTGGCGAACCTGTGAATTTTGGTCTAAATGCTACTAATGAAGTGATAAAACAACGAAATCATTGTACGCCTAGATGGTACAGCGATTACGATGCTCGTCTGCTGATCTGACGCCATGGGCTCATTACAGACAGACAGACAGACAGACAGACAGACAGACAGACAGACAGACAGACAGACAGACAGACAGACAGACAGACAGACAGACAGACAGACAGACAGACAGACAGACAGACAGACAGACAGACAGACAGACAGACAGACAGATAGATAGATAGATAGATAGATAGATAGATAGATAGATAGATAGATAGATAGATAGATAGATAGATAGATAGATAGATAGATAGATAGATAGATAGATAGATAGATAGATAGATAGATAGATAGATAGATAGATAGATAGATAGATAGATAGACAGACAGACAGACAGACAGACAGACAGACAGACAGACAGACAGACAGACAGACAGATTGATAGCAGGCGTGTAGTCAGAAATTTTTTTTGGGAGTTGCCACCCTGAACCAGCCGGGGAGGGGGAGGGGGCAAAGACATCAGCTTTCCTCTGTTACTTGCCTATCAGTGGTAGTTTAAAAAGTTAGTGTACAAGTATATGAAGTCATGAGATTCCCCCTCTTTCCATGATTATGGTTGTGAAGAAAGTAAGTAAAGCTATTCTAAAAATGGTTGAAAGCCATATGGGGTTTAACGTCCCAAAACCACCATATCAATATGAAAGACACCGTAGTGGAGGGCTCCGTTAGTTTAGACCACCTGGTGTTTTTAACGTGCACCCAAAGCGCACCACAAGGACCTACAGTAGTTTCGACTCTATTGAAACGGCTGCGGCCGCAGCCGGCATTCGATCCGGTGACCAGTGACTCAGCAGCCGAGTACCTTAGCCACTAAATCGCGGCGACCGGGCAGTACTGTAAGAAGTACTGTAAAATACAGTAAATGACAGGCACAGTGACCATTTAGAAAGACGACCTCTCGTCGTGCCATTGATTGAACTAGTCTTTGAAAACGCATTATTGCGATGACCCAACCGATCGAAGAAGGCATTGTTAATCGTTAGCCTCTGTTAAGCGTAGATGGCGCAGTCCTTGTCGGAGAAAAGTGCGTTTCATGAATCAAGGATGGTTCCGCTTACAACGAAGAATAAGAAGTGTACGCATTATGTTTTGTACATTCATAATTATAATTTCACTTTTCTTGCTGAGCGAATTTTTTACTGGTGATGTGTGTGACTGCATGCCTATGGGAATGATCTTCATGCTAAGCAGTAACTGCTTACTTCATACCAGGCCATTTGTTGCAGCGTGCCTCAAGAAAGAATATTAGGGTCAATGCTCTTTAATATCTACACAAATGACATTTGTTGCAAATTGTGTAGAAGAGGGCTAGGAGCGACATGATCGTGATCGGGTATTAAGATTAGTGTTAGAGAAGAAGAGATCGATCGAGTGGGCTTCGGAATGGGCACAGCGGCTCGCCCCTTCATCAACAATTTGGTGTGGTGAAACCCGCGAGGAAAAACCTTCGGAGGTGAGATGGAGTGGCCTTCACGAATTTCGACCACTGTCGCAGCCTCGAGGACTTTTGTGAAGCCGCCGTTGGTTGAAACTGATGTGCAAAGCCAAAACTTTCCCGAAAACCACATCAAGAAGTATCACACCTTGACATTGCTTGAGACTTCGAGCTGCGAAACGTTTGTGATGGACACTACGTTGACTGCGACTTCACGTAGTGACGTGACCGGTCCGTGAATTTTCACATTTCCGACACTGAACTAGATAATGGAGGCCCTGTTCATAAGGCGGAATGAAGTGGGCAAGGCCGTCATAGAAGCCATCGCCAATATTGAATGTGTAGTACCCGTGGAGCGTCCGTCAGTAAGTGAGTTACGATATATTATTTGAATTTTGATTGAGCGTTACGAGCTTCTTAGAGAAACTGAGAAGGAAGCAGAAGACGCAGTACAAATCGATCATTTGGAAGCAGAGATAGAGGAAACAGAGCTCTATGAACACCAGATCATTCTAGCCGAGGTCAGAGTAGATTATAAGATCGCGGACGTGCTGAATGCTCGACAATCTCACTTGAAGGCTATGAAACAAAAGAGTTGGACAGAAGTACAAGCTAACGTGCACTCTTCGTCTGAGGCACCACCATCTAGCGTCTGCTTCTTCAGCAGCAATCTTCTACAGAAGCTGGAAGACTCAAGCTCACGACGAATTGCTGAACATGCTGGAAGCCAATATGTCGCCGACTTCACTGTAAGGGGAATTCAAGCACGCACATAACCACTACTTGCGAAGAACTGGACCACGCTGTTGGAACTCCCGTCAGCGTACACAATGAATGAAGCAAAGGGCATGACAGTTACAGCAACTCAAAAGCATATGGTGGATGTACAAAGTTGTATTAGTGAAAAGCGGGAAGCCTTTTAAGATCGAAACAGGCGTTGAAGGGATATCAAGAATCGGGGCAAGCCAAGGGCAGCAGATTTGACAGTTGCACTGTCCACGCAGCCACGCGTAGAAACGCCTGACAGAAGCAAATCACGACGCATTCAAGCGAAAAGAAGCAAAGAAAAACTGCGAGAGCAGAAGAGCCTGCTGCTTTTATTAGTACTAAGGGCTCTACGAATTAGCTACAAACAATGAATGGGGAGAAGAATGCAAAACGTACAAGCTACCTCACTGCCGATTAAGTATAATAAGACAGGACCACAGCAGCGAATGAAGCAATCAAGTCCGAGATGGACCAAGAAGGATAATGCATCCAAGGTGAACACCACCAAGGGAAGAAATTCAATAGCGAAACTTCTCAAAATGAGGTACACCAGAAGCTCGCAGAAGAAACTCTGTTTCTGCCAACTAAACTTGATCATCGAGAGCGCAAGTTCACCGAAGGCGACGCGTTCGAAGGCACGAATGTGGAAGAAGCGTCAGAAGCAGCGTTGGAATACCAGGCGCAAGAGCGAACCTGGATTTTTTCTCGTGGATTGACTTGAACCTTGAACTATTAGTGGCGAATATTGTGCGTTTACAGCAACTGTGATATTGTTCATCATGAGGCCACACTATGGGGGCGTGGAGGATGTTGCAAATATTGTAGAGAACGAGGAGCGACATGATCATGATCGGGCAATTAGATTACTGTTAGAGAAGAAAGAAGAGATCGATTGGTTGGGCTTTGCCTTGGGCACGGCGGCTCGTCTTTTCCTCAACATTTTGGTGCCATGAAACCCGGCAGGAAGGACCTTCGGAGGTGATACGGAGCGGGCTTTGCGAATTTCCACCGCAGTAGTAACCTCGAGGACTTCTGTGAAGCCGCTGGGGCTAGAGCTGATGTGCGAGGCCTAACCACCCCCGAGACCTGGGAGCGTGACTCCGGTTGCAACTGAGACCACCACTAGGAGCATTAATAGACTGACGTGAGCACAGGCATCATCTGGAGGTTCGCGAGACGGGAGCCCTCACGTCTTTTCCGGCTCAGTAGTGACTCGCCCTTCACGGCGATGGCCCAATATGCCAAGATCACGAAGAACGACAGCCCGACAAGTGACAGATATTCGTTATTCGAACCTTCTGCGATGGATGCCATAAAGACTCCGACTTCGCCTCGTGACATGGCCGGCCAGTTACTTCTCACGTTTCCGACAATGGACCGGATCATAGAGGCTCTCTATGAAAGGCGGAGTCAAACATGCAAGGCCGTCACGCAGGTCATCGCAGACGTCGAACGTCTTCGGCAATCAGATTTCCCACCAATCTGTGAGTATTCACGCCATATTCACCTAGTTTTGATTGAGCAATATGAGTAACTCAAATGAATCATCCAGAAAATTGAGGATGCAGTTTACATCAATGATTTGGAAGCCGAGATGGAAGAGACGGACGTTTATGAGCATCAGATCATTCTAGCGAAAATTGGAACCGAATATAAAATCGCCAACGCTATAAAGGTATGGCAGGCTCATTTGGAGACAACAAGACTGCAGATTAAAATGGAAGCAGGAAGAAAGGCACTCTCTACGTCTGTTTCACCACCATCTACCCAAGGCCTATTAGACAGCAACCTTGTCGCACAGATGCCAGTCGAGTCAGCCTCAGGACATGTTCTTGAGCGTGATTGAAGCCAATTGATCAGGACCTTCACTAAAGTAACGACCATCGAAGGAGCCTACGCAGAACAACCGCTACTTACAAGGACCCGGCCCACACCTGCAGAGCTGTCGTCAGCGTGCCATACCCATGAACCTTTTGTCAAGACATCTACAACATCTCCGATGTTCAAGGTGGAAGGCATTCCCCTGATTGAAAAGATGATTTGATTGATATGTGGGGTTTAACGTCCCAAAACCACCATATGATTATGAGAGACGCCGTAGTGGAGGGCTCCGGAAATTTCGACCACCTGGGGTTCTTTAACGTTCAACCAAATCTGAGCACACGGGCCTACAACATTTCCCTCTCCATCGGAAATGCAGCCGCCGCAGCCGGGATTTGAACCCGTGACCTGCGAATCAGAAGCCGAGTACCTTAGCCACTAGACCACCGCGGCGGGGCCCCATGATTGAAAAGCGGGAAGACTTTGTACACCCAAAGGGCCACCCACTAGATGTTGATGATACGTCCAAGCCATCGCTGGCAAATTTAGACGTGTTTAAGTCCTCATCGCCCTGCGTACAAGTGCCCGATGGAAAAAAATGAAGGTGAATTCTCAAAGCGATAAGAAACAGAAGAAAAAAAATTGCCCGCAGCTTCCCTCGGGGGAACACTGAGGAGGATGCGGAGCATATAATTGGTTAACGGGGTGTTAAAGTGCGACTTACTTGGGTCGATGGCTAAATTGGTTAACGTGGTTGTGAAATGGGGTGTTAAATTGCGACTTACTTGGGTCGATGGCTAAATTGGTTAACGTGGTTGTAGGAGGGGGTGTTAAATGAGTGAACACGTACACACGTATGCAAAAGGGAGGCGCTGGTCGAAGGGACGTCGATCATTGTGTTTGTGGATTCGTTGGAATTCATTTCACCGCCACCTTGGACGTCGACGCGCCGTACAAACCAACCGACGAGCGGCAACTGAGCGAGCGAGCGCCGACCTTGAGTATATATACAGCGCGACGGCGCATGCACTGTCAGCTGTCGAATGTTCGAGAAGGGGGAAAAGCGCAATGGCGCATGCGCGCGCGTCAGCTGCCGATGTTCTCGAAGCGTGACGGCGCATGCGCGCTACATTATGCAGCTAGCGAATGTTCGTGAAGAGGGGAAGCGCACGCGGTGTGTAGAGGAGGAAGGGTGCACAGATGGTGGAGGAGTGAAGCGCGCGCGATGTGTAGAGGAGGAAGAGATGCACAGATGGTGGAAGAAGGAGGAGGAAGCTTGCGGACGGCGCCGCACTACAAGCCTCGAGTATTAGATGCTCCGCATCTAAAAAACAAAAACCCACGACGACACCAAAGCAAGCCTCTTGCTCTGCTGAAAGCTTAGGTTCTTTGAGAAAGCTGCAGAAGTTTATATTGAAAAGATTGACCAAGGCACATCTTATTTCCGCAAAGTTGATAAATGCTGACTCAGCACATTAGTGGCGAATGAGAGACCACACGAAAGCAGAAGCAGAAGGGTCACAAGGTAAATGCAGCAACGAACAGAAAGCAAAGCAAAAGGTTACTCAAGTATAGCTACACGAGATCTTTCTGGAAGTCTTATCTGTGAATTTTCATGCGAGGGAAACTTGCTCAACGACAATGCAGGCTGTTCAAGGCCAACGCGTTCAGAAGCACGAGCGTGAAAGAAGAGCCGAAAGGACTCGCTCGCTGGATTGCGTGCCGAACGGTTGTGCCCTCGCCATCTTCGACGTCAGCGTAGCTCTGGCCGACTGGACTTGCTCTACGCCATCCCCTGACGCCGACAAGAGCTCTCGCAAGTGGTGCACCGTCCTCGGACTCCTGTGACCGTGCTTCAATCTTTCCTATGTCTTCTATCCCCTCGATATGTCCTCGCCCGTTGGCTTAGCACATCTCTCTCTCTCTCTCTCTCTACACCTTTATTGCTATTCTTTAATTGCCGCCTAACCCCCATTCCTTGTCAGCTACTGCTGAGGTGTCACACCCTGATGCAGACAGTTGCGGGGCTCACTTTTCTCTTCTTTTACTTCTTCTAAACATAAACACTTCCCCACCGCTGGAAAAGCAGATGCGGATGGATATAACAAATTTTCCCACAAGAACTGACCTGGACTCATACAAGTACTCTTGAACAGCGTGTGCTTCGAACTTGGTGTGTGTTAGTGTTCTTCATCAACAATTTTTAATCATCATTAGGGGATTCAACCGGCATTCAGAAAAAGAAGAGTTCGACGGGTGGGCTTTGCCATGGGCATGGTGGCTCGTTTTTCCTCAACAACGTTGTTCACATAAACAACGACGTTACATTTCTACTGCATGCAGATGACACCAGTCTATTTGTTTCTGGAAGAAAATCATACAAAACTATTGACAGAGCCCAAAACGTACTTTTGGATGTGCTTCGGTGGTCTACTACTAATTGCCTGCGAACAAATACGAAAAACAAAACAAAAAACTGTCTTTTTCAGATCTACAGGTACGGAGAGTGCTCTTCACGAATCATTAGCGCTTGACAGATTACCTGTGAGAATCGCAGAGAAACAAAGCTTTAGGCGCGACTTTTTTCACTCATATGACATCGTCAGGTCATGTTGAATCATTGACCAAATTGTTATCGCTTTCTGTCACCATGTCGGCATTTTCTTCCGGAGAAAGCGAAGGTGAAGATCTACTACGCTCTGTTTTCCTCGCACATAAATCAATGCATACTTTTTTTGGCCACCACAACCTTGGGCAACAAAAAAAAATATCTCATTCAAAAAAGAGCACTGTGCTATATTTCCAGCGTCCCACGCATTATGTCTGCAGATTCTCTGTTCAACCGCAATAAAATAATCGGTGTGAAATATATGTACAAATTTCGACTAATTTATAACTACTTCTTTGCAAAAACAATTTCAAACATTTGTCAAATATTCACCAAACATAAATATACAACACACAGACTGATGGACCCGAAGTGCGGACAGACGGCTGGTTCCTCGTTCTCGCAAAAAAATATTTCCTACACTCCCTAAGATACACATAATCCTCCTTACTAAATAAATGAGAAAGTAGTGACCCTAACATTTTTGTGTTTTCAAAAAGAGAAATGCTTAAATTTTCGTCACCCTTGCATAGTGTTTTGTAGAGTGCTTTCATTTCGTATTATACGTCACCAGAAGGAAATAATTCTGCTAGCGTACTCCCACTTTGTATCATAGTATTACAATTTATATCGCGTTCATGAGTATTGCTCATGAGCGAATATTCAATTATTTAGTTTGCTATATGTCTGTTTGTACCACTCCACTATTTGTATATTACTCTTCTAATGTTGTTCATTTCACCGGTTATAAATGCAAAAGCTTGTATTCCGAAACTGCTGCCATACATTTGGGCCCTCAGGCATACTCAAGTGATTTTTTAACCGCTTTTCGCCTCAGGGACCCTGACTTGTTGAAAAAAAACATGTTGGAAATATATCAATATGAATATACAAAGACGAATGTGAATTTCAGTATTTGTTAAGCAGCCCTGACGCAGTAGTAGCGTTTAGTCAACACTTCTTACTTGACTGCGCGCATTTAAACATGATTGTGATGCACAATAAGTAATTTTTTAAAGATATGCTGCACGTTGGCAAAACGACTTTGCACACGTTATATTTTAGGCAGACTTTCAGTTGCGTGAAAAATACCATTAATCACTGTTGCACTGTGATGTTTGATAGCAATGAAGTACTCCAATCTTAGAGGTTTTATCATTCAATCTGTGATGACAAGATGAAAAATATTCAATTGGCCTCAATCGAAAGTGCCCGCGCGGCCGGACTATACCTACTCCAATAAAACTAGCTTGTTCACTGCGTATATGCGCTAAAAAGTTTCAGTACGCGCAAAATACACGGAATGTCCTGATATTTTTTTTGTAGCTTTCGTCACTCGGCTCCCTAAACCGATTGCGCTGCGGCAAGGTGTCTTCTGTTGTTTGCAAGCGTGCTGCCGAAATTTCCTTTTACGTAAACAGATTTAAAAGTGTACAGAATATTACACCACGGTAGCATAGTACGTGCTTTCATGTTCCCAGCACTTACACCGGCGCGAACAAGAGCAGCCTCGAACCCCACAAAATCTTCAGTGATCGGTTTCTGCAGTTGTTCTCCGCAGTTTTTCAGAGCATAGTGCACCATATTTCATTTTTTAGAACGCGTGAACTCCGAAGGGAACTGCCAGCGCATGCAACACGAGTTCACTTGCGCTCCACGGCGCATCTTCCATGCCTGTGGGCTGTCTGTTTCGGGTATTCGGATGCGAGTCGCTCGAATTTTACTGCCGCCATCAACTCCTTAGCGTTCACTCAGGTTTGTGGTTTGTGGTATTACATCACAACGCAGCAGAAACTACCAGACTTCAGTACGGGTGGTGACCCGAAATGGGAGGCTGTGTTCGTACGGCTCCTGTGGACGCGCAACTAAATCTGTGTCTAGAGTTTTTTCTTCAAGTGTTCATGAACTATTGCTCGCATCGGTTCCAAGAAGTCATCAGGATCCTACCGATACCATATTTGACCACAGTGAGTGAGTTTCTGTCAATTTAGAAACAATTTCTTTACCTGTGGAGCGGTGCCCTCTTAACCATAACGAGTGGCTTGGGAGACTGCGCTTTTGCTGGGTTTGTTCTCGCCTGCGGCCGGCCCTTCGGATGCTGGGTGCGTGGAAATATTTGCTTAAGATGGAGTATGAAGTGCACGGAGAGGATATTTCAGAAGAAGAGTTTACTTAAAATACAGGTTGGCAGTCCGCTGGGGCCAGAAGAGCTGGTGCCAAAACACGCACTGCTGACTCTAACGCGCCATTATCGCAGCCGGGCGCATGCCGCGGCAAATCGAGTGGCACTGCGATGAATTACAAAGTAATACGGGCGAGAAAGATGCCCTCCCTTCCTCAAGATGACATAAAAATTGTGATCCGCCCGAGAGGTGGACTCAATATCTCGAAAATTGGCGCAGCTACAGTGGCAGACGCAATACTAGTTGCCGCTGGCATAAGCCAGGAAGATTTGTGCCAGGATACTCTATGCCCGAATATGCAGCAAAATATTATGGTTTCCAGTACTCCCAAGCGTGAAAACGCAGACCGATACGTTCGGATGAATCAAATACTCATTTTGGGCAAGGTGCACGAACTAAGTGCCTATGAGACTGCCCCACACTTCACTTGCAATTCCAAAGGGGCAATTCACAACGTCCCGCTTCAAGCCGGCCCGGCGTCATCGATGCGAAGATTGTCAACACAAATATTCCACTCGCCTTAGCAGCCAAGAGAATAGCCCAAACTGGCATGGTCATCATCGCTTTCGACGGGTATCGTGTACCGAACTTTGTCAGGTACGGACCAGTGCTGATGCAGTGCTCACTCTATACCGCAAGCAAATCGACGTGTGTTATGCGTGCGGCCGTCTTGGTCGTCGCGCTGACGTGTGTCCCGATCCCGGTGACACGATTTGCCGGGACTGTGGTGCCGCAAGCCCCGTCAAACAACATGTGTGTACTCCCAAGTGCAAACTCTGTGGTGGCCAGCATCTCACAGCTAGCAAAGACTGTGCTCAAAGGTTCATGATCCTGTACATTGAGCGCCGTCGTCTCAGTGAGCGTACCAGAATGACTGGTGCTGCATCACCGTCCCCGCAACGTCACCTCGACACTGCGGACGGATTCCAGTCTTCGTCCCCCACAGGGATGCTCAGCGCCGAGGACGCCCCCGTTCCAGGGGACGCTCGGGAGGCCACTCCGGATCCAGGCGCCGAGGTGCCTCCAGGGGATGTTCCGGCATGCGCTCCAGGTTGACAGAACGTGCCCAGAAAAGTTCCACTTCTCAGCCTCGCTCCACTTCAAGGCCGGGGCACGTTTCGTCGGGGCCGACCAGGTCCCGCTCCCGCACGCCCACCACCCCTGACAGCAAGAAGCCAACGCTCTCCTAGGCCAACAAGGCCCGAGGAAGACGTGAGTCTCCTAGAGGCGACGAATCGAATTGCAGTTCTCCCCACACGAGTGAGCTCGACGATATTTGATGAGAAAACGCGCAGCTTAAGCAAGAAATTAGCAGGCTAGCTGCGGAGACGGTGGAGATTAGAAAGCTCGCGTCCTCGCCCCTTTCGGCGCAGCCCGCCCCAACCCCGGTCGCCATGGATACACCAGAGGCACTTCACAGGCCTAGCGGAACCAAGCGCAGAGTGGTTGAGAACACAGAAGAAGAAGAGGCGGTAAACTTACTGTCGGAGCTTAAGGCTTCCTTCGTCAACATGCAGGATACCTGAGCGAAAATTCAAGAAGGCGTGGCGCACCCCAAGATGGGACTAGGAGCACTGAGTGAACGCATAAGCAAGTTAGAAGAGGTCGATGCGAGGAGAGACCCCGGTTCGACTCCTTTGCAGGTCCCAGCACAACGCAATGTACTAGTGCCACCGACTGATGGCACGATCCTCAAGGCCGCTATTGCTGCTCAACCATCCCCTAAGCCTAAACATGGATAGTGTGGACGAAAACTTCAGAATCTGGCAATGGAACTGTGGCGATTTACTCAAAAAAGCCAATTCCACAGCAATATTTAAGAACTCTCAATGTTAAGCCCGAAATCATCGCTGTTCAGGAAGTTGCGTCTGGCGCCCCCCTGAATCTTCAGGGTTACCTAAGAGCGTCATCACATTCAGGAGTTTGGGGAGTTAGTCATCAAATTGTTTTCATGTTTTGTTAGTCATCAAATTGTGGGCATGCACCGCTGAGGTGCAGGACTTATTACCCGCAACGTCTTTCCACATTTGCATTGGTCTTGTGGGTGTTTGGAAATACCAAAAGCTGTTTTCTCATGTGGCATTCTCGTTTAGTTTTACGCCATGCACACCCTCTGTGGACCCTCAGCTGATTTTTGGGCTGGTGCGCTAAGTTTTGTTGCCGAGTCCCGTCGCTTGCAAGTTACTGTGTCAGTAGTGCAGAACCTGTACTATCATGTGAGAATTTTGATTACAGATGCATACAGTGAGACGCCATACGCACATTGCTACGAGAGCCTTCGCAATGTTGGAGTGTAAAATATATATTCAGTGGTATTTGAGATTAATTGATAACTGTCCAGCGTCACGCTGTAATTGGGGTGTATAAATGGTCCCAATTAAGTTGTCAACTTGACAGTTGCAGCAAAATAACATTCAGCAGATCATGAGTACGCATAGGCAATCAAACCTGCTAATTTAGAGATGAAAATCTCATACCACACATATAGTGGTATTTCGTACGTTATGTTTAGACCCTTCTCATTATTCTAGTGGTAATGTTATATACAGTGACAATGCGGCAGTAGGACATTTTTCTAATTGTCTGAAACAAGGTGTATCTGAATCGCATGCGGCTCATACCAGTAACTAGAGGAGCTCGACTAGAGAGCAACTGAACCGACGACGAATGAAATACCAAATGTACCCCGCCAAAGCTGGTTTCTCTATGGGTTTTAAATAGGTATAAGGATTTTGACAAGCCTGTGACGTTTTGTGTAAATCTGATATATAAACTTCAAAGCTGTCGTTGCCATTATGTTTAAACAGATAATACCACTAGAATTAACTGATAAGGAGGCAAACTCGTTTACACTAATGACTGTAGCCTTCATGCTCCAATCTGCTTGAAATTCAATTGAAAAAGAATGTGGAATTTTGAACCAACTCACCTTAATTCCTGTCTTGCTGTAGCTTTTGGAATATATTGAACTGGTGTAATTACAGTATTCAAGGTGGTATTCCAATAAAAAAACGCGTAACGGTGGTGTCTTTTACTGCGAAAACAAGCTTACATAGTGACAACATCGAAAAAATGGTAGAAATGTATCCCAAAACGCCTAGCTACAAAAACCAATAATCTCACGAAGACTGTGCATTGTTGACTCCTACCCTTTCGTGAGACAAGTTATCGAAGTTTAAAATGCATTTACCAGGCGATTCATATATTTATTTATATTTATATAAACATTTATTTATATGAACATAAAACATAAAACCAGGTTGTTTATTTTCAGAAAAAAATCTTCACTCCTTCTACTAACTCCCTCATTGCCAGCTGTCAGCAATTTTAATTTACATTTGAACTGTTCAAAAACATTGTTCGATCTTCTTTTTGTGACGTCTCTCAAGATCAAAACCTTCATATAGAAGCAAGTATAACGAGATGTTTAACAAACCAGGTAAAGGTTAAGTCATTTTGTCTGTCCCGTCTAAAATGGCTTACCCGGTCCCTGCGGGCTACACGCATTATCCCTAATCTGGCCGGTGCTTCCATAATAAACCAGAAGAACAAAGCCTTTGTGGCATTGTGGATCACCGCAGAATGGGCCTGTGCCAGGTGATTAATGTTGTACCTTAATTACTCAGCGTGCAGAGTCACCAAGCGCGATAGGTATGCGAAGCTTCTTCTTCATTTGTTCATTTTTGTTTACCTGGTTGAACTCGCAGCATAATGCTTGTTGACTGAAGATCCGGCTCGACCGGGACCAGTCTCAAGATAACAAAAAATTGGTTCAGACTCATCGATTTGCATGCATGATTGAACACGCGAGCCCGAATTCGTGGGCGTCTGCGCATGAGTTATTCACGAAGTCTCGACCTAATTAGCCTAGCCGTATGCATTTCGATCCGACCACAGAGAGCGCGATTCGTGACAGGGACTCGACTTTTCTGTCCTTCGTCATTTGTTTACGCCAAGATAACAGGAGTGTCGCTGTATGATGTATGCACATGTACAGTGCTCGCTCATACTATGTCCCCGACGCCCTCCAAACTGTCACAGCCCTTGGGCTGTGGCACCTGCAAGTTGTATGAGTAAATGTAGAGCTTATTTCGATGTTGTCGGTATACATTGCGTATTGACAGCAACACGGAAAGTTTGGCCCAGACACGATGTTTTGTGAGGAGTTTTCTTGGACAATTCACTGCATTCGTAGTCCGCAGTGCAAGTGTTACTCCCCATCTTTCACCAGAAGGTGACTTTTTGTCCTCTGTACTGCCTAATAAAGACGTAAAACTTTAATCTACATGGTTTACTTGTTAGTTATTATTTTGTTACATTACATGGTTAAGCGCTTTACATGACGTATATCTTGCTTCATTGTCAAAGCTGCTCAGACAATACTAAATTGTTAAGTCTATCATTGGTATATATATATATATATATATATATATATATATATATATATATATATATATATATATATATAAGTTTGCTTTTATAACTTGGGCCGGGTAAACGAGAAACGAAAGTATTATTTTCCACGCCATGACGGTGGTGCAGTACAGATCTCTAACTTCAGTGTAAGTGTGAAAGTTGCAATCTTTGTTCGTAGAAGTTGCATTCTTGAGCTGCATTAACATGCACGTGGATGACACCGTAAACTACATGATTTTGCTTCATTTGTAAACTAACTTTTTTCAAAATATGTTGAAGTGGTCTTGTCTTCACCATATACAGAAAGCGAAATATTGTCTCTAGCTCTTTGGCGAGGGTTATAGATAAATAAATAAAAATATTTAGCTCAGTGTTGTTAATCAATAAAATCATCATTGGAGGGAATAGCGCTATCAACACCTATACAGTTGTGGTGATACTGATGGTCCCTTCATATAGTTTTGAAGAGCACCTAATATTGAATTACGTGTACGATTCACACTCAGAGACAGGGAGAGAAACTTAATACCGAAGTGTGACAGCAGCCACAAAACAATGGCCATAATATATAAACGCGTACGTTGCAGTGAAACCTTATACCCAGTTTATGGAAAACTTGATCCCCAAGCATTGCGCAGCATTCGTGCAGTTCAATTTTTTCGTGATATGAGTCAATTCCGACTATCAGTCAGGGAGGTCTGCAAATATCTTCAAATATTTTTTTCCTACCTCTGTGATGATCTTCTGAATAAACTTCTTTCCTCCTCCTCTGTGATGATCTGTGTACATTTACAGCAGTATTTCTGTGATAACGCCCGATTCAAGAAAGTGATTCACTGTGACTCGTTTTGTTGGTCTTTGCATGCTGCCTCTTATTGTCACATAAATGAGATCCAGAACCACATCAAACCTATTTTGCTGATGTTGGCGCAGGAGCCCATCGACAATAATTGTTTCGATTATATTTTAAAACGATAGCAATAACTATAGCTCTTTTCACCGTAATTGCGGTGTCAGTGTCGGCGTTAGCGTAGTTAGTTTTTAGCGAAAATTCATCATCTTCTTCACGATCGAAAAATCTAGAAAGATGCAAACATAATTAAGAAAGTTTTCTGGTGGGCCATTTTCGGCATTCAGTGCGACCTTTCATACCGAAGCCCTTACAGTGTTATAAGTGCATGAAGATGGGCCACGTGAGAAGCGTATGCGAAAATAGGACTGTGTGTCCTCGTTGCGCGGAAGCCCATTCTGTGGATGACTGCGAAGCAACTACCCTCAAATGCTCGAATTGTCATGGGTCACATGAAGCTTCGTCAAAACAATGCCCCAAAATCCGAAGAGAAATAGCGGTATTGAAACAAATGGTCAGAGACAATTCGTCGCATCGAGAGGCTGCCAGGACCGTCCGAAAGAGGCGTCACCGTCGCCGCAGTTCATCAAAGAATGCCGCAGACGCTGCATCGAAAGCACCACTCCACCACCCTTCTCTTCCACCGCCCTTGCCTCCCAGACCTAAGGCGGCCAGCGCGGTCAACAAACCAACGAGCAGCACTGTTGCAGATGAATCAGTTTGGCCTTCATTGCCGAAATCACAGCCACCTGCAAATCCCAAGCGCACATCGACAGTCACATCACTCCAGCCAGCCGCTGAAAAGCTTCCTGAGGAGGACACAGAAGTCATCAGAATGTTCCGAACACTGCTGGATGCCATGCGAAAGCTGTGCAGCAGCCTGAAGTCTCCACTCGCTCAGAGTGCACTACAAGTACTGGATGCTCTAAGTCCAGTATTTGCAAGTCTCGAGTAGCAACCATGGCTCGACCAATTTTCTCCTTCCGCAACGAGGTCCGACAAGCGTCGATAATGCAGTGGAACGCGAGAGGCCTGAAATCCCGCATCTCTTCGTTCCGTCAGTATATATTCATGAATCGTATTCCTATGATAGTTATATGTGAACCAAACGTGCAACAACCTCCTAAACTATCAGGGTATGAATCTTTCGTTTCTTCAACGTGCGAGGAACGCAGCAAGGTGGTTGTTTACATTCGCACAGATTTCACATATGTGCATCATGCAGTTCAACCGCATGATGACAATCAATATGTCTGCTTACGTGTTAACAAGGAAAAAGTGTCATTCACACTCATTGGTGTCTACATATCACCATCCGGACGATTTGAACAAGAGCGACTACGAGACATACTGACAACAACTACGGGCCCGTGGGTTATAACTGGAGACTTCAACGCACATCACTTAATCTGGGGTAGTTCGACGATCAACGCTAAAGGAAGAAACCTCGTGTCATTCGCTTCCAAGCATGACCTATGTTTCTTAAATGATGGCAGTCCTACATACCTGCGGGGCCTTACGTACAGCAGTTGCCTCGATTTGACTCTGGTATCCAGAAACTTCCGGTCGCAAGTGCACTGGTTTTCAGACATCGAAACGCATGGGAGTGACCACATTCCAACTTATATGCGAATAAGGGGTCTTAATAACTCCTTTCCTAAGACCACAATACGAAGAATTGATTGGTCCAAGTTTCAGCGACTCATGGAAAATACATGCCGTGAAGACCCTGACCAGAACTTGGAGGATGTCATCAAAGAGGCAATGAGGGAAGCTTCCTGTCTCCTCCCGTTCACCGGCAAGCGCTCAGATTTCGACGTTGAACTGGAAAAACTGTGCGCGCTTCGCCGAAGGGCGGAAAGAAGATACAGGCGGACGAAAGCAATATGCGACTTGAGGCTGGCACGACGCATACAGAAAAAAGTCCAACGACGTTTAGACAAACTTGCACAGGAACGCTGGAAATCATTCTGCGAATCATTGGATCCCCGAAAGCCGTTGTCACGCATCTGGAGCACTATTCGTGGCCTGCGCTCGGCTCCCCAACAAAGACATCCTTTCATGGCTTTAGCCCTACATTCAGGCCACACCCAACTTGAAGTGGCAAATGAGTTTTGTACGCGAATCGCCGGTGTGTCCGCCTTGTCTGCTGGCACCATTAGGAGTGTTATCCCTGAACCCCGCATCTACGAAATGGACAATCTTTTCACTATAGAAGAACTTGACGTATCTTTGGCGGCTTCCCGACGATCATCTTCACCAGGACCCGATGGCATCACCTACGCCGCTCTAGCCAACCTTCAACAGGAGGCAAGGGGACAGTTGTTAAGCTATTACAACCACTCATGGCTGGCGGGCAATGTTCCCCAGGATTGGAAGATAAGTCGACTTGTGCCACTACTCAAAGCAGGAAAGTCACCATTTGATCTGACATCATTTCGCCCTGTTGCCCTCGCAAGTTGCGTAGGAAAAGTCATGGAAAGGATGATACTTACACGCCTAGAATGGTACCTTGAGCGCTACAACGTATACCCAAACTGCATGACGGGTTTTCGGCGAGGTAGGTCATCTCTTGACAACGTGATTGATCTCACAACATTTATCCAGCAACAGAAGAGCCTCAAGCGCATACCACTGGCACTCTTCCTCGACGTCAAAGGGGCTTATGATAACGTAACACATAAAGCCATCCTAGACTCGTTGGAAGCTGTTGGAATCGGTGGTCGGATGTTCCAATGGATCCAGGATTATTTGACAAGAAGGTCCTTTTTTGTACAAACCTCAGATGGACCTACCACCAATTACTATATCTCCCGTGGCGTCCCTCAGGGCGCCGTATTAAGTCCCACTTTATTTAACCTCGTGATGGTAGGACTTCGTGAAATTTTGCCAAGTACCATCCTCATATCCATATATGCTGACGATATTTGTCTATGGACTTCGGCTGTAACTCGTCTACAAGTACGTGCAAGAGTCCAGCAGGCTGCCACCTTGACATGCTCATATCTCCGCAAGCAAGGTCTTTCCGTCTCAACGGAGAAATGTGCATTGGTTGCGTTTACCCGCAGAGCCATGACACAATACCCCGTTACCATCAATGGACAAAATATTCCATACCAGAAGAACCATCGCTTCCTGGGTGTGATTATTGACAGGGACCTTTCGTGGAGTGCCCACTGCAATTACCTGAAGAGAAGTATGACTTCCATTGTCCATATAATGCGGTTCCTCTGCGGAAAATCTTGGGGCGCATCGATAAGGTCAATGATGCAGCTATACAGAGCACTGTTTCTGGGATTTTTGCGCTACAGCTTGCCGTTACTGGCAAGTACGTGCAAGACGAACATCCGCACTCTCGAAAGTCTGCAAGGACAAGCACTACGCGTGTGCTTAGGATTGCCGCGATGCACCTCAACCTACGGGGCAATTATGATCGCAAGAGAGCATCCAATTCGAACATACATCACCACTGACAATTTGAGAGCCCACATAAGACACCTCTGCCGAGTTCCTGGTCACCATGTTGCAGTGTTGCCACTTCAAAGACCACACGCGATCTTTTCAAAGATTATTTCTGCCCATAGAGAATGCCTCCCTTTTGGCTTCACTCCCGCAACAAGACCAGCGTCACCCCCGTGGTGCCTACAACAACCACAGGTGTGCCTCACTATTCCGGGAATAACGAACAAGAGCCATCATTCAACAGTGGTCCTACGACAGGTGACATTGTCGCTACTCAACAAAAAATACGGCCAGAGGACCCACATTTACACCGATGGATCGGTCTCGGCTGACAGCTCTACAGGTGCTGTTGTCATCCCGGCGTACCAGGTCACTATAAAGCTCAAACTGTCGCATAGGACAACATCCACAGCAGCGGAGCTTGCCGCCTTACGTGCTGCTATACTTTATATCGCGGAAGCCCGACCTCAAAAATGGGCTGTGTTCTGTGACTCCAAGGCATCCCTTCAGAGCTTACAATCAGCTTTACGACAGCGGGAGCATCAACAGCTAGTGAATGAAATAAGAGAAGTGATTCACGAAGTTTTATCGAAAGGACATGACTTGGTGTTCCAGTGGTTACCGGGACATTGTGGTGTTGTCGGTAATGACCTTGCTGATAATGCTGCCCGATCCGCCCACGCGGACGCCCAGACAACCCCAATTCCATTGTCGAGAACCGACGCTGCAAGGGGCCTTCACTCGTTCGCTAACAACATGTCGGAAACTTGGCTGAGTGACCCCAGTGTCAGGAACCGCCGCCTACACAAATTGGACCCATCGAAAAAGCTTCAAGTTCCATCGGACCTCTCCCGCCAGGATGCAACTTTACTGTGCCGCCTGTGGTTAGGAGTAGCTTTTACAAAGGCGTACTCCTTTCGCATAGGAATGGCGGATAGCTCCCGATGTGACTCGTGCGACACTGACGAGACAATAGAACATCTACTGTGTTCATGTGAACGTTTTGCGAGCGAACGCAATTTGCTACGCGAAACGTTGGAGACACTAGACAGTAGACCTCTTTCCGAAGAGAAGATACTTGGCTCATGGCTCTACGCGTCGCTGGCCAGCAAAGCGACGCGGGCACTGCTAAGTTTTCTGAAGACGACCGGACTACGCGACCGCTTATAAGCGTGCAATGGACAAGGTCCCACCAACATACACGTTGCCCTTCACTTCTCTCTCTCTTCTCCTTTAATCCCCTCACCCCTTCCCCCAGTGCAGGGTAGCAAACCGGACGTGCGTCTGGTTGACCTCCCTGCCTTTCATTTCTTCCCTTCCTCCTCCTCCTCCTCCTCCTTTCTGGTCCTAGTTAGAATGGAAGCTCGGCCATCGCGTGGCAAGCAAGTGTACTGCCACAGAACCATAATATTTGTTTTTTTTTATTACAGGTAATAAACGGTTGCTCTTAGAACGACATTCAATAAATTGGTTACGCGTGTGTCTACAGTACAATGAGTTTCTTTTTTTACAGTTACAATTTTTCTTGCACCCTGTTCATTCAGTTTTTTATCAATTTATTGCAGTGCACTGAAATCAAAGGATATAAATAGAATTCCCTATATTTTACTTGGCTTGAATATCTTTTCGCGTCTTATGTTTGTTTTCGATGTACAGCGCATCCAGGACAGGACAGAGCAGAAGCCAAATAACACAAACACCACTTAAGATGTATTGTTCTATGCAATGTTACTTCTGTTCTGCCACGTAGCGTGACGTGTAGCGCATCTTGAATGCGCTACACGTGGGATAATATAGATAACCAACAAGCGCGCCATGCACCTAGAGTATGTTTCTTTGACAAAATGAATGGCGAATCACTTCCTGCTAAATTTTATCAACAAAATATATTAGTGTATATTTATTGCGTTGTTTTTACATCCCAAGCATGAACCACCAACTAGCCCAACTTTCGCTATTATTCAAAAATATTAGCTCCGTTTAGATTTCAGGATATGAATTTATTGTTAGTAATGCTGAAATAATACAAAGGGGCCGTGCATAAAAGAGGCGAAATATTGCATGGGAACCTCGTATTCATGAAAATTTGAAGTTGGATATTGTTTAAAGCAACCGTGGCACAGCTAGCAGATATGAATAATAACAAAACACAATCCTAACATAAGATAAATTAGAAATTTTTTTGTAATAGTACAAAAAAGTAAAATAAATGCAATATTACAGAGTATGCATTACGCGTGAATTTATTTCATTTTTAAGTTAGTAGAAATAGCAACATATATTTGATTTCAACTGGGAGCACTCGTAAGTGATATATGGAAAAATTACGTAGCTAGTCCACACTATATGTGAAAAGATAAGACTATTGCACCAAGTGCAGTACCACTGCGAGACACCAGGCGAGAAGGTAAGGCGGTGACCGATAGTACTTCCTCAGTTTTGCCTGTGATAATAATATTCATCAAATATAATTTATTAGATCTGAAGTGCTTAGGATGTTTCATGTATTCGGGGCTTTCCGGCAGCAAATAATGAACTTCTTGAAATAATTGTGAGAAACTGTTTATGGATTACTTGGAGGAATGCCAAGTCAGTGCATTGAATGTGACCCCTGCGTGTTATCCGGTCAGATGAGATTGAATGAATCAGTTTTATAGTGAGAATTATGTCACCTGCAATGTAGGCACAAGGTTTAAATACAACGGCAATCGTGTGTGCCATTTTCTTTTATACGTGAGACAAGCGATCTTCAAATTTCAAGTTTTTATCAAAAGGAATTCAAAGAAAACTTTATGATGTGGAACTTATACAGTAAGGGTCGAAATTTAAACAACGAAAGGATGTTGATTGCTGTTGATTCTACGAAAATACTACAAATGTGCTGGTCGTGTCAATAACGGTTTATAAGTGATCAATTCATTATATTAAAACATTTTGTAGTTTCTAAATGTATTCCCTGAATATATTAATCCCTATCGGACTCATTTGTCATTTCGTTTATTCCTTTTATATTTGTTCCCATCCTGACACCATTTTAGGAGGGCCCGTGTGTCTTTATCTAAGCATGAAGTTAAGAATAATACTGCTAAAATCAGTAAGTCATTGCCTGCGAGGAAATGTCACTGAGCGAAAAAAATAATACAGAGCTGGCAGGAAAATAAGCACGCCAGGAACGGTCAAGCTGTAAAAAATTAACCAAGGAATATTGGGAAAGTGGCAAATAAATTGCACCGTGAGAATGCTTGAGCCTCAAAGAATGGCAATAAAATATGAAAAATGTTTGGCTGTCCAAGTTTATTTTCTTTGCAATGTCTTATTCCATCATACGGACGTATTTGCCACCTTGACAGCCACTCTGATTGGTTTCAAATGCAGTAATCAGGCCTTTAGGAGTGAGGTGTGCGCCAGAAGTACCTTCAACACCCCTGGGATTATAATATAGGGTGGTTGTTTACTGAAAAGAGGTGACAATGGGTGTTATTTTAATTTGAATGCATTTCTTAGACGTGCTATGTCAGGCAATCATTGGGATCCGTCAACTACCCTCTCCTATATCAGCAGCTGCAGGCGCGCGCGTCCCTAGCAACCGGAGCCCCCATTATGTCATGCTTCGGCGTCAGCAGCTGCAAGCACCAGTGGCGGGTGCGCGCGCTAAGCCTCGCCCCTGGCAACTGGAACCCACACCTCCTTGACTTGAACATGACTTACTACCGCCTCAATGCAGTGACCTTGAAATGCGTTTGTAGCGTTTGTACTGCCAGTAAACACGTCCACTCGCCGAGTTGGCGGTGTGGACGTGTTCATCAAGTTATACCTCCCCTTCAGTGAAGAACTGCCACAGCAACGGCACTCCTCGCTTCCCGTCCTGAATCGCCGCGTCTGCCTTAGTGTCAGTGGTGGCCTGTATGGCGATGGTGGTGATGACGCCGTCAACGAGTACAACTTTGCTGGACGTGGCAAGGACGGCGAACGTTGCAGCGTTAATCTTGTTGCTAACATGTATGGAAACTTGATATCGCTTGCCGTTGCCACCTTACCCGTTCTAGATACGTCTCCGTACAAAGACTTGTACACCCTTGCTCACACCGGAGACGGAGCCTTTGTGGTGACCGTGTACCTTGCACAAATATCAATCGTGGGGACATTTTCGCGCAAGTGGACGCGGCTATGGGAAGTGTGTGTGTGCGGGTCAAAGTATGTGACCCCGTCATCTTGGTTGGCCAATTTAACGTGGTTGTGAGAAAGAAAACCAGCGAGCGGTTGGTGGAGTACATGCGGACTATGCAGTGTGCCTCCGCCGAGTCCTACTACAATTGTCCGACTACAATTCACGGAAGTTGCACTGATCTAGCCTTTTCCCGATACTGTGACGTGGGCATGCGTCACAAAGACCCTTTGACTGTACACTTTAGAGACCAAAATGCTGAAATTATGACCGTCAAGTACAATGACAGCGCAAACAGGAGCTGATGAATGCGTAAATAAATTGTTACGGCAGAAACCGTCGTTTCGTTATTAAAACACTTAAGGCCCTGGTGTCGTCAATTGATGACACCTTGCAATTTTTCTCCTAGAGCCGGAAATATAAAATCGATACCGCTCATTCTTGGAGAAGTCTTTCTGCAACAATCTCCGATGCGATCGACGCACCCGTTGCTTCATTTGTGCTGAGCACGGAGCCTTAAATAGGAATCTGGACCGAGGTCATTGGTAGCGATGACGCGGTCAAGCAGAGGCGGGAAAGCCGCACTTTCGGATTGAAGTCCTGAAGTTGTTTCAAGAGCATCAACACCTTAATATACTACGTTTGTTCAGTTGAACACTCAAGGGCATAGCAGAAATAAATTTGCCATTCTCCTCATTTCATGACTATAGGGCTATAATGATCTTATTTGATGTAATGTCTGTAACTCTATAAATACTTACACTACTGAATGAATTTTAGGGTGTGGTCTTCTGAGACCCTAACTATTAGTAAAATACGTACTAAGGATGTTTTGACAAAAATAAAAACTCGACGGCTGAAAGGGTAAACGTGATTATTATTACTACGCTCTGTACTCTCAGCGGAAGAAATGCATTCGCAATTCCTCACAAATTCCTTTGGTGTAGGGGCATTTTTTTTCAAAAAATCCAAACTATTTCAAGTCCCCCCCTCCCCCTTTACCCCATATAAAAATGCCTGCCTAGGGCCTGCAGCGATCGTACAATCCTCGTGTCCCTCGTCACGCTGAACAGAGCACAACGGGGGAGTTTTCTGAGATTACTTTGGGTCGAAAACTCCCCGATCATGGTATACACCCAGAGGCAAGTGCGACAAGCGGTTTCTATTCATTCCTCTTCGCTGGTCATCTCGGAAGCCGCCGGACGGGGACTGTCTCTAAAAAAGCGCGGTTCGCGAGCCCTACTTTTGGCGCCCTCCGTTTTCATCGACCAGCGCTGCGGTCGGGCCAGCCGGCGCACCCATGCGCAGGCGCGTCAGGGCGTCCCGGGAGGAGTTTTTTTGGTCTTGTTCGCTTCGAGCGCACCGCGCGGCGGGGAAGGAAACCGAAGCGAGGGGTTTGTTGTCGTTGGGCAGCGGCGGCGATTCGGTGCGGGCAGCCGGTTTGTGGTGGCGGGTGGCCTCGTACTCTCCGTTGCCGTTCCCGGATTTCTCGCTCACTTGGATACGGCGTACGTCGACTGCGTTGTGAAGTTACGAACGGCATCGGACGAAGGATTCCGTCGTCCACACTGCGTTGCCGACATGTATGGATGCAGCGAGGACCGAGCCACGCTACCCAGCGACGCGGGAGCCGCAGCACTTGAGCCAACAGCGCACGCTTTTCATCATTAACGCTCTGGGGCGCTCTCCGGAGACAAACCCGGTTGTTGTCAAGCCGGCTGGGCGTACGCGTGCTCCTTTCAGTCGCGTTTAAACTAAGTCTGTGCGTAGGTGGTTTGGTAAAGGCGCATTCGGTGCTGCTACCGCTGTGTTTACGACGTGCGGGACTTGGACGTATTTCGACCATCGAGCGGCTCCACATGGTAGTGCGTCTTTTTCTGTGAACGTGTGCCTATTTCAGTGCATCGTGATGTTGTGGTTTAGTCAATTTCTGGTGGCCTTTCTCTTCAACTTGGCGCCGACCACCGTCACCTTGGCCAATGCTGGCGACGCTTTCAGCAGCAAGGTGCCGCCGGGCACGGTCGGTACGTGACTACTCAATTACTGAACCTTCACTGCTTCGCGCCAGCGTCTGTCGATCGCGTTCGATAACACCCGGGAAGTTTCATCGTCACACCGCAAAGGATGCGCTTCATTCACAACCCTTATTGTGAGCGCGGAATCCCTGCTCTGCGACGCAAAACATTTCAGATCCGAAGTAGCGGAGCTGCTATTTGAGTTCGTGGTATTGTCGATGGTCGAGCATGCTCATACTCTAACTGAGCCTTGACTGGGAAGACGTACTTGAAGAAGGCGCCTAGGAATGGAATGCATTGCGCGTTGCTACGCAAATGAAGCGTCATGAATGCACTCTGGGAAGCAGCGGTCAGTTGTTTTCCTCGAACCTGGCGCATCGGAAGGATGCCTATTAGATCTTGTTCAATCACTCCATTCGTTCTTTTCTCGCATAAAAGGATCCGTAGCACTCTGTGGGCTGTTCTAGTAAATAATAGTAATGCAATTGCGTTCATGTGCGTTTGAGTAGCTGAGTAGCCAGGAGTAGAGGAACATAGACATAATGATGATATTTACTGTTAATGTTTTACGTCGTAACACCACAGTACAGACACTAGTGCAATGCTCGGTAAATGTCTACCTCAGTTTTTGTGTTTTTTTGACGCACGCATTACACTGTGCAAACTTGCCCCTGTCAATGTGTTTTTTTTCGATAATGCGGCTGTGATTCAATCTCACGATGGTCTGCTCAGTGGTGAAGCAACACAATTACAGGTCCATTGCGGCGGGTAATCATACTGAAATCGCCCTATATTAAGCGTTGCATCGTATGACATCAACTTAAAGGTTCAGTTTATTCTATGCATGCTGTAAAATATTTAACATTATATAGAAATTATTCGATATAGAATGAATGAACGTTATAGCAACCTACAACACTGTATAGCAGAATAGTAACCTAATATTATTCCGTTAAAAAAGAGATGATAAATTACGCGAATGTAATGGTCTTCACTATGGAGAATGAATTAATGATGATGTCAGTACAGTTATGAGGCTTTGTGTTCGTGTTTGCATTGTTTCCAACAAAATTGTTTGTGAACTTTTTATGACGTGTCAGTTTGATGCAATTGTGAAGTGCTTTTTTAGGAAACCGGATTCCCTGATCGCTTCTTGCGATTTTGAGCCTTCTCACTGTATTTAGTTATTCTTATAGATGTATTTGTTATTGTTTCTCTGCTGTTTTCATCTCATGAACAATGAAGTGTGCGCTTTTTAAAAAAATTATTACAACAGACAGGGGATATCGAAAAGGTTTTCGGATGCACAAATTTGGCATTTCCAATAAAAGCTGTAATTCAGCGTGCTTATAATGCATGAATGTATCCTGGTACAGTTAGAATGAAAGAAGGAACGAAGGAATGATATCGTTTGTTAGGATCTAGTCTAGGCCTGCACTATGAGCAACTTTACACTCTTTGCTGCTATTTCACATATGGCGGCATTACTCGAATTTGGCTCTTCAAAACTGCACTCGCTGCGTTACTGTCAAGAGTACTGACATTACGCTAAGAATGTTTGTGCCGTTCGTCGACAAAATAGCATAAAATCCATGAATATTGTTGCGTTGGAAATGTATTCGGAAATGTGGCAATAAACTTGATTGCTTTATGGCGTTTAAACCTTTCCTTGTGTTTATTATACGCGGCGCTGTACTTAACTGTGCACCTTGTGATCTCATGTTATTGCAGAGCTGGACCTCCTCAAGAAGTTGAACATCAGCACACTACACAAGGGAGTGGGCCGCACCACGGGCCCCATATCTAGTCTACCAGCATGGAAGCTCTTCTCCGGTCTGAACGCCGTGCAGATTCCGCTGGAGCCGGAGTTCAGCTTTCAACACCAGCTGGCCAGCACCGGAGCACTCTCAGCCATTTTCGTCGCTAGGCCCAATCGCCACAGCGTGGGCACGCTGTTCAGCATTCACCTACCAGGCAAGATGTCGCCCCTGGTGAGGGTCGCCGTCAATTTCAGGACCCGGCGCTTCGTGCTGTCTTACACTGTGCCGGACTATGTGGCCACCGCGTCGGACGAAGATGAGGGAGGGGACACAGCAACCAACAGACGGGACCTGGACATGGCGGATGACGTCAGTGAAGTGGACGGTGCTGAGCCAACGGCAGATGACGCCGACGAGACCTTCCGCCTCAACTCAGCCGACGTGAGGCACGTAAAGTTCAAGCTGGCCTCGGCCAAGACGCTGAAGAAGACGCACGGCTGGACTTGGATCGGTGTCACCCTGACGCGAGAAAAAGTGACTCTTTACGAGAACTGTGAGAAACCGGTGGAGATTGAGCTTGTGAATTCCCCGTTGCTGAGGTTTCCCAGCGACGCGCTGGTCTACTTTCGCCAAGAACCTGGCTTGAAGCGCAAGTTTGTGGTGAGTGGTGGTGGTGTCATTTGATTGTATTCTACTGCTAACGCTTTGCAGATATTGTAATGGAGGTAGTGCAATTCGTTTGCGAAAAGCACCAGGTATATTAACTGCGTATATTACATCCATCTTCTCTCTCTGCTCTTTATATTTTATCTCCCTCATCCCTCTCCCGTGCGCAGGGTAGCAAACCGGCTGCCTATAGCCTGGTCAACCTCCCTGCCGTCCTTTTCCTCCTATTTTTCTTGCTTACATTCATCGAAAATTAATGTACTACCTATGCCTAATGGTTGTAGTCTTTCATCAGATTCGCACACCTATTTGATAACCATGGCACGGCTTTATGGTATTAGTGCAAAATGCCTGCGACTGCTTCAACCGTCATTTATTGCGGTTAGCATTTCACTTAAAAGGTTCTTATTTTTTCAACTTAGGGAATGGTCGCCGAAAAAGCATTCAATTGAAAAGCCATAGCTGAAAATCTTGCAAAACTTGACACACTGCAAATGTACGCTCTGAATTATGTTTAAATGGGAATATCTCTTTTACCTCAATTTTGCGCTACCACCTTGTGCTAATGTATACACCACAGTGATTTTTGCTCTCATGGAGTCCTGCTCAAGCAGCTATCATAAAACTTCCCTTAGATATTGCTGGTGAAACACGCGCGGTCGTAAAGTGTTACGCAGCGTTCTGAATTACACTTTTAGTACTAAAAGATAGGCTTATAAAGTTACCGATGCGGAAGGAAGCGTATGGATGGATGCGCGAGTTTTGCGGGATCATTCAGAAGAGCATTATAGGAAAAAAGTACTCTAAAAAGGCTCTTATTTAAGCACGAGCGGATCATACGATTCCGAGAACAAATGTGCAGTTAACCGGATTTACGTTCCAGTGATGCATCTTTCGAGGTCGCTATAAAAGAACGAGGGGATGGGCGTCGTTAACTTGCGATGCAAAAGCAGTCGCTTGGTTAGGTATGTGGATGCGTTGTGTGCTGCTTACAGCTCAAAGACAACGCCACCATTTTAAGTACCCGCCGCTTGAAAGGAATGAGCAAAACATCGTATGTGCAGTGTCAAGAAGCGGTGGCTAAAACCGACCCGGCGACTTATTGTGAAAAGATGTATCTAAGCTATGAACAACGCGGTAGCCCATTATTGCATGGATAAGTAATGCGTTTTTCGGTAGGCAATGCACAGTTAAGGCGATGTACGTGACCATTATCTGCCAGTGCCATTATCCGCTGGTCGTCACAGGCGAAAACACACGACCTGTAGGTAGCATTCAATATGCAGCTTAACATTATAGCATCACAATAGGTTGAGCTATTATTGTGCTTGAATGTTACGTGCTGGGCATACAATATGCTGACAGCGAGGATGTAGCTGTAGTTATAACTGACCTATGATGAAGCACTTTGGCATCATGTTTGTGTTTGTGTATGATCTGCTTTCTGCGTTAAAAATCTCGCGTAGCAGAAACCGCTGTAATCCATTATACGGAGAATTTGGCGATAACAGAATGTCAGTTGAAAGCATAGCTTTGAAATCTATTATTCTAACAGTCGATATAGCAGTACACCAAATAGGAATTTCACTTTATGTCACACCTCTTGTTTTTTCTAAATCGAGTTGCAGCCTTTGGGCATAACAGGGACTTGTAAAATAAGATGTAGTATGTAGCACCCGTATTATACCTCCGAAAGCATAGCCTGAGCGGCAGTTAGGAATGAAAGATCAAACTACTCGAATTTGACCAATGCTATGCTTAGTTCGTTCTGTGAAAAGTGTAATTTTTTATGTGAATTATGTGCAAAGATGACTAGAACGGGTACCTTGTAACCTGAATGATCAAAGCAAATATTTAGGGCACGTAATACTGTATTAAAATGCGGCGGCAAAGCGACTGGCACTTACACTGCCTTTGTGTCGTGTATTCAATCGAGATGTAACATGCAGCTTAATCTAAGTACACGGCCGTTCGGGCATTTAATCCCCACCTAAATTCGGACGTCGTAGCTGTAAATCGGACCCGTTCCACGCAGAGTGTCAACGCGATTCCCCTCGAATTCTTATACAAGGTATTTGTATACGTTATCGAAAAATACAAAAGAGGAAACACCCTGGAAATTCGGAGAAAACTAAATTATGGTCTTTCGCATCACAAGTCTGTGAAACTAATAGAAAAGCATAAAAAATGGAAAAATAATTTCCTATCGATTCTTTCTGGTAACTGTGGTATAGTAAGTTTCTAATTGTTTCTAGGTATTTTAAATCTCATTGTATCAAGGTGAGGTTAAGTACGAGAAATTTAGGATATGCAATTGAAGTGCAGGAAGTTACTCATTGAACTGTTTCGTGCTGTTTCTCTATATTATAGAACGTAGCCAAGGATAGTATTGCCCTAGGGAACGATGAATTACCTTGATAAAAACCACGGCGCAACATTCTAATCAGATCGTGTTGTTACCGTAAGGCTTATTTCAGTGAAATGAAGAGAGTGAAATCTGCTGCATGATTTGTATGGACCGTATGTCGAGTATGCACTGAAATATGATTGGTTTTAAACATGGATGTTTGTGCAACTTGCGTGCAGAGTGGTTCAAAGCTAGAGGAGTGTAAGGAAATTGCTGTGTTGGGCGCCTCGTATTTCCGAACAGGATGACCAAGCATCACAAAAATCAAATACCCCTGACACGCGTCAAATATAATGTTACTTATAACGAATAACATTTGTTTGTATTGTCATTTCTTTGCTGTCACATGAAAAAACCAAAGCCATTTGACGAAATTGATCTTTTCTATCGAATGAGTTCCCGAAACACATTCGCATTCGATTTCGGACAGAATGAGTAGTCTCGACACCAGAGACTTCAATACTGTTAACTTATGTATACCCATTTATTCTCATTTGTAAGTATATTATTCTTTACTAGATTAACGTACTACTGGTCAGGTGACAAATTAGCACGTGCGAGAATCTCTGATAATCAAAAAAGCTACTCTAAACTGCAGTGGCTGGACGTATCCTATGTTTCATTGTTGTTCAGCTGTCGATGTTGCCTGTATCGCGGATTTTGGTGGCCTGATTGCTAGTGTTGTGGTGGCTGAGGTGGTGAACAGACGAAAGCGTTGCCGCAGTCTCACTCTGCAGCTGGGAAGTCAGTCATGCGCCCCGCTTCAGCTCACTTAAGAACCGGGCTCATGCCCGTCATATCGTCGGGCATATTGGTTTTCGAAAGCTTCGTGCAGCTGTGGAGAGTTGTGTAAAACGGCCACATTTATATTGAAGGAGCGCCTTTTTACCCATAACATTCAAGCTATCGTACGCTTTTATTTCTCCCGAAATGCACGACTCAGAACGGCTACGGTCATGGCCATCATTCCAAGATGATATTTGTTTTCGCCGTGTGACAGACAGCGTGCAGGTAAAAATTGACTCCGTATCTGCGTAATATTTTGCAATTGTCGTCGAAAGACGATAGTTTTGCGTGTGCAGAGAGTGAGCCAAACATTTATTTGATGTTATGCGCAAGAAAATCGGTTGATGCTATTCTGGAAGAGCTGCGTTAGAGTGCCTCGAGAGTGCAGCGGAGGCGAACGAATGCATCAAATCACGTCACACGTGAGACATGAGTGCCATCTGGCAGTTTTCTAGGAAAACGAAGCGCGTGGCTCTGAGATGAGTGTGCGCGCCCGTCTAAGAGGTAATAAGATGTCGAACGCAAGGCAACGGGTAGGTTTTACCACTGTCGCGTCTTAGCAAAGCATTTGAAACACTTGCCTATTCGTGTAATCGTTGCATGGTAAGCGCAGCATGATAAGCGTAACGGCCCTTCAAATTAATTATGTATGCCTCTTGTAGTAAAAGACGCGCATTCAGAATATATATGTGTTGTTATGGTGCCCCAGACATGCGCACTAATTGCTTTTCAATTGATAATTACACAAGTATAAGCGCTGAGTCTTGAGCAACATTGGTGGGCGCTGCGGATAGGATCGGCCGTTTCGGGTACCCAATGCCGGTAAGAGTAAACAAACAGACAAATGTACAGACAGACCGACCGACCGAAATTTTTGTTGAAGGTCCCCAAAAAGACTATCGTCTTTAAAAGGGGTCTTCTTAATGCCACTCGTTGTAAATTACATTATATTTGCTGTGTGACAGGGGTATAAGTCACCGATTAATCCTCAAGCAATCGTCGCTTGTAAGCAGTTTGATTATTTTAGTGAGATAAGAGAAAGTTTGAGCTCTTGCATTTCTGCAAAGGGTGCAGTTCATACTTCATTGACTACCTGCAAGCATATTTCTCTCCCTGTGGTTTCTTATTTCTGCTAACTGGCCACAGGATTTATGTTCTAAACAGTGTACAGTGGCAAAGCCTTTTGTTAAAAACATTGCTACAGAAAATTGTTTTAGTGGTGTAGTGCCAGACTCTCTGCTTAGCTACGATTAGACGTAATAGAAGTGAAAACTTTCAACGCAATGAAAATGGCAGGCACGAAAGGGTTGATTGATATGTGGGGTTTAACGTCCCGATCACACTATATGATTATGAGCGACGCCGTAGTGAAGGGCTCGGGAAATTTCGACCACACGGGGTTTAAACGTGCACCCAAATCTGAGCACAGGGGCCTCAGCATTTTCGCTTCCGTCGAACATGCAGCTGCCACACCAGAATTCCCACCCGCACCCGTGATCTGTGGAGGCAGAAAAATGTTGTGTAGGTTCTGTGTTGGTAACATATTTATACCATTCAAAATGACAAGTTGTGTGCTCCGTATAAAACTATATTCTGTTTTTAACTAGCGTGCTTTCCACACTTGTGTGGCTTTCACGCAAGCTGTTTTCAACTGGTGTGGTTCCTCTCCTGAGCGTTTTAATGTGTCAGCATCCGCTGTGCGGGTTTAAAACTGTGATCGCACATCTAACTTAAATTGCAGGGAAGCCGTTGGGGCCATTAGATCGTGCTCTGTATAGAAGGTATATTGTTATTTTGACACTCTTTCAGTTCATTAAACTTCATTGCGCTTTTAATACTTTCGTTGTGTTTGCCGCTATCGGTGTACTATAAAGCGATACGTCTTGAAAATATTTCCGAATAATGAACCATATACGTCTTCGGGTTTTTGTTTTGTGTGGTGTTTTGTGTGATATAGTCAAATATGATTGGCGTTGTGAATTGAGAATACAAGCATGACTTTGTGATTTTGCTTTCAATCTGTAAAACACACCAATTAACACATGTGGCTGATAAAAACTGTGCTTATAACTGTGAAATACTTCCAAAATTATTTTACAGGGATCGGTTCAGGTTGCCCGCCTGTACAGCAACCGCCTCTCTTCGCGGCCCTGGAAGTGTTCGAGTACTGGAACGGCTAGCTTGGAAGAATGAACTTGGCAGCCAACTTTCGGAGGACCACCCGCCAAAATGCTCGACAGTGACGCGTTGCACCGATTACGCACAGCCGTAAACATTGTATCAGAGGGTGTGGACTGCACGTGAATGGAGCATTTGAGCACTAGTTATGTGAATACTTGTCAAGGGTACGTGGCAGGGGCCACATTTGGGAGCAGAAATGTCTTGTGCCTGGATTGCGATTTTATTACAGCGCCTAAGTGAGAATTTCATAGTTGTAAGTGTTTATAGTTTATAAGTGTGTCCTTCATAGGGAATGGGGAACCACAGTGCCAAGAAAGATGGCGAGTTGTTTGACGTGACACAAGCAGCAGTTTCAGCGAAATGACATCACATCTGCTCCGCAGTATTGCAAGTGTTGTCTAGTATTTGATACTGAAAATAATTAGAATTGACGTTGCAGGGGCCCTGCAACACTTCTTGAGCATAATCGGGAAGCGCTACCGATTGGTAATAGGGGCTCCCGAAGGCACGCAAGCTAAATAAAATGTCAGCACTTGCATTGCAATTAAAAATAAATTACCAAAGTTGTCTAAAATTGCCTTGTCTCCTCTTGATAAATGACGGGAGGCGCTCCAAGATCACTCGTAGAAGGCCATCCAACAGCCATTGGCTGATTTCAACATGACGCGCTCGGTCGTTACAGGGATCGCCGCGGGAGGCCGCAAGTTGTCGACGCGCGCTATCATACTGAAAAAGCCATGTATTCTAAGAAAAAAAAGGATAGAATGCTGGAATTCACAAAGCGCGCATGACGGATTTTTTTTTTACTCCTGCCATTTATCTTAGCTTAGCTTTCAGTGTTTTTGTCGGGACAAGAAAAAGGGAGAACGCGTTTGCAGCGTGCGACAAATCTTCGTAACTCCGCTCGTACTAGACGGAATCTCAAAATTTTTGCGGCGTTGCATTTGTGAGGCAATAAGTTCTTGTAGTGAATCCATTCCGTGGTTACTTGAAAAAAGTGTTTCAGGGCCCTTAAATAAATCACGTTGAATATAGCCTGGTGTATTTCTACACCCCATTCTGAATTACGTTTTTTGCGTCATATCATAGAAATTTAGGAACTCTCGTTTCAGTGATTAAGAATTACTGTTCGGATGCACTGTTACGTAGTATGCAATGTGCAGATAGCTCACTATATTTCAGCCTATATAAATACCACCAATGCTGCTCTACTCACTGAAAAAATAGGAACTGCATCGCTTCAACTGACCTATGAGTTTGGTACTGTGACATCACTCCGTTAGTTTCCTTCGCGTAGCAGTATTTTCGGTAACGTTATGTTAATATCAGTGGCAGTATGCATTGTTTAGAGTATTTGAACATTTTGGCATATCTACTTACATCGGAGTTGCTGTAGAATATAACTTGCATTTCTTGTGCGGACTCTCATCTTGGAAAGTATTAATGATGATCTTTTTGTTCTATCTATTGACACCCGCACTGGTGAAAGCTTTTGACATTGCGGATGCTAAATTGAACATGGCGTCATTGCACCTAAAGAAAGCTGGAAAGTTGAGGCTCTAGAGTGAAAAATATTCATTATATTTCTCCTGCTGTATGGGAGAAAAAGACACTGCCTGTCTCGTATTTCCCTTCCCAAGACTGGTCGGAATGATCGTAGTCTCCATTGAAGAATTTCTTTGTATCTTCTCCTACTGATGAAACGTTTGTAATGGGTATGGCTGCCACCTCAACTTTATGAGCAGTTTGGCGCATGTCCAGAAGTAATTTCAAAACGTAATTAAGGATTGTCAAACATATACTTCATAATAGACTGAAACAGGGACCTTGATACTTTGTCCTACTGAATAGAAATGTACAAATAAAATCTTAGCTGAAAAAACGGGGCAATACAGAGGATTCAGAGCGACAAAACAACGTTTAAAGAGAAAGAATCTCGCTAAGATATTTGCTCCAATGCTATAGCGTTCTGGTTAGCGGTTTGCAGTCACTTTTTTTTTCTCTACCAGGCGTGGGTATCTCAGCAGTGGTAATATTTTAGTGTCGCGTACACGTGTCATCCAGGTGCGATACTGGGCACGTTGCGCACGTGCGAGTGACTCAAAGTAAGCCATCGTAGTGACTCTGCGCGAATTTGGCAAGTGAGACCTTTTAGTGCTCTTTGTGTTTATAAGTTTTTTGAACTGCGCACACTTTCTTGTTACAGTGCCGACCGGACTTTCTGTTCCGTATCACATGATGCGCCACCATGTATTGCGCTTTTTTTTTGGAATGAGCTTCAGGATACGTTCGCAGTGGTCTCTTGTTGGGAAAAAGATTGCGTAAACTACACATTTGATCAGTCCATACCCTGCTTTGCGGTCACGGTGATTGAACTAATGGTTGACTATTAAATATATCAGAATCTTAACGCACATCCATTTATTGTAAGATTCTAGCTTGATCATCAAAATGTGTGTTTAGAACTGCCGTCATTACATTTCAAAGCTTTGCTTCCACTGATATCGCATTTGAAGAATACCTACTGAGCACCTGCTGTAAAATACTTAGTGGCAATGATACTCCGTTTTATACGCGATTGTGAAGAACGGCTAATCACTTTTCAGCCGTGCTTGTTACCTCTACAAACAACAGCCAAACGCTCGGTTCCCAGTGAAATTGCAGTAGATTTATGCCCACCGTCTTGTGTAGTTCCATATTATGAGCACCACCTTGTGTAATTTTTCACAAACCTTGTTGGGCTGCTACTCAAATCAGAAAGCAGGCATATGCATGTCTGCTTAAGTCACTTTGTACAAATCAGGAATCGCAAATGGGATAGACAAGTGTTGGAGCGATTAGAGCACTGTGGCGTCCCGAATCAATGTGTTCTTGTACGTGAGATAACTTTATTGAAGCGCATATCGAGTTCTTTTTGAAGGTCGACAGGAAAGCCGACGGCTTGCCGGAAGAAGACGTTTCCGGGGCTCTTCTTTGTTACTTGCCCTCTTTATGCAACGGATGTGAAAATAAAATATGTAGGGTGTCTTTTGAAAGATAATAAAACGTACACGACCCATTCCTGACAAATGTCTCTGTTCTCAGTTTTGTAAAACCTCGCACTCGCTTCTCTCAACACTTCACGGTGTCGCATGTTACGCATACTGTTTGCGGTTCTTAGAGAGAGAGAGAGGGTAGAAATGGTGCAAAAACTGGTACAGAAAGAAAGGTAGGTCGGTTGCAGAATCCAGGATAACGGGTGTCCCACCCTGCACGTGGGTCTGCTGTTAATGTTGTGGGAACTAATGCGCATAAATTATGGAGAACATTTCTATCGTGAGAAGCTTGCTTTGCTTCTCATTGGGAAAGGGTAAGGAGGGTGAGGTAGTGCGGTACCCTGAGGTGTATGAATACATAACCACAAGTCTGATAAGCCTAATGACAGCCGATGTGTGTCTGTTAGTTGTCATTTTTTAGTACTTTCAATATTCAAATCAACATAACATTCACATAACGCACTTAAGGCACATAGGTACGCGAAGTTTTTTCCTTCCCATTTTATTCTTTTCTATTTTAAGGTGTTCACGAAGTTTTCCCAAGTGCGCTACGTAAGTATGTTTTGCAATGCTAAAAACGTATGAAAAACGAAATTGTGCTGGCTTCCTGGAAAGTTATTGACAATAAAAAAAAGAGAGCGCAAGATAGAGCTCTTCGAATGAGTAGCTAATCACCCGACGTGCTTTCGAAGTTGTCCGAGAGTAGATAAGGCTTGGGCAAACAAGGAGTGACTGATAATTCAGAATGAAGAAACATCCCGTCGCAATCGCGCTGGCGACGGGTCGCGAAGCCGTTAACCGCCAGAGTTTAAGGGTCGAGTAGAACTGATAAGAGGTGTATTGAAGGCGGCCCGAAAGTGGGTCACTTCTGCTTTGTGGGATACTTGATGCAAAGAATTGGGTGTGTGTGCTGCTGTATAGGGATGCTTGTCGACGTGGAGAGTGGATTACGTAACCTAAGTAAGTTCAAGGTCATATATGGAAAATGTCCGTTCTGAAGAATCAGGACACATTTTGCGGATTGGTCTAGAAGAGCTACGGAAGAAATCAAGGGAATGTGGCTGTACTATGGTGCGTTGTAGCTGAGAAAAGTTTGGAAATGACTCGGCTAATTCATCTGTCTCCAGTCACCGTACGCCAAATAGTGTGACAGCCTTTTTCTCCTTGTTCTGAAACGGGTGATGCAGTACCTGGAACGCAGTACGCAGTGACTACAAATGAACGCAAAGAAAGAGCGGATGTCGGAAAGCCTGCAGTGATTTGGAGAGTTCATGGCCTGCATTCTTTTCTCGGGAAATAGCTACGACGATAGCCTATTTAAAATTGTTAAAGAGAAGTGCTAGCTGCGGGGATCCTTCGTAACCATTGTAAATGGTACGTATAAATGCCGATGCCACCACGCCTAAAAACAAAGACAAAAAAGACCCAAAATCTTGAACGTAGACATCACTATCATGTTCATAGATAGAGATGAACATAGAGGTTTGTACTTCTGCGTCCATCTTTCTGTACGCCTTGTTTTTATGCCCACTGCCGCAGACTATCATGTACCGAGTACCCCGTGCACGAGTAGGTCTGAAAGGTGCTCTAAACAGGAAGAAGGACTTGGTTTAGATTGACAAACTGCACTATGTGAACGCTATTGCCATATGCTTGTATTCACGTCTTCAGTTTTCATTCATGTTTCCATTTTTTCCCCTTTCGGCATCTTTGTCTGTAGAACTTATTTTCCTTTAGTTACAATTTTCAATATATAAAAACAATGTTTTGAATTGCAAATTTATTGAACTAAAACCCTCCTATGTAATGCCCGAATGGGCCTTTAGGGTGCATACAAATAGGTTCAATATCAGCGGAGAAGATCAAAATCTAAGATTGATTTTATGTTTCGCGCCAATATGTTCACGCGTAACATCAGAAACTTCAAAAGTATTAATGGTATTTTCGTGGCATTGGCTTGACGAAATTTATTGCCAACTTTGTACGCTATGTATACGTCTGTGGCACCTACAGATAACAATGCACTTCATTTTTATCGAATAAAAACTACATATACAGCTGAATGGACACCTTCACAATTTTTTGCGTAATGGCCGAGTAGGGGGGAAATATCAAGCTGGCGTGTGCAGCCGCATTTTCTTTGAGAGTTTTATCTCACTTACAAAGCGCCATGTCGCGGTAAGCGTGGTGTTTTTGGGAGTGGAAAATTGCACTTACACTAATATGCGAAAAAATGTTCGCTATTTAGTGTCCCTTTGGAATTGTTGTGCTTGCCTCAATTTTACGTCCAACAAGCTACAATATGGTGTCAAATGAAGCCGTAGTAAGAAATACCAGGTTTCATTCCAATCGCTGGTCGTTCCTTAACGCCAATAAAAATCAACACATGCGGGTTTTCATTGTATTTCGCCCCCATCTAAATGCTGCTGCCGTCAATGTCCTAGGTTTTTCTGCATTAAAAGTGTCTTTATATTGCGCAGCATAATTATTTCCTAATTGAACCAACTTCGCAGCTCTACTCTGTATAGGGAGTAAGATCTCTTAAAACTGAGCATTATTGGGCGCTCTTATCAATTAATGGGTTTCACGACCATATATTACTAAGTAAAATCACATGTCTTGAATAAATGATGCACGTCCCGATCACTTGGCGGGGTAGCCTTTACCATGCATTTGCGAGCCTGCTCTTTGTTTCACGTCACTGAGTTTGTTCATCAACTCTGGTTTCAATGCCTTTTCTCGGAATGCGTACAACGTACGCAATGCAAATTAATAAAAGCTTTGGCTTGGCGGCGAGGTACTGAAAACTGCTTGTGGACACTCATGATGAGTTTGAGATTGTGTGTTCTATCTTTTTTGACCTCGCTACAATTGTGCGCTGGTGGCTTGAAGTACATGAAGCAAAGTACCGTTTTACACATTCCCGGTTAAACCGAGTGCCTAGAGTTCATCCCAGCCGGCAGCTCCCAACGCGTACGCTTTCTTTTCTCGATGGGTGGTGTCTCTGAACTCGTCGCGTGGTCGGCCATTTTGTTGTTACTTTGCATGGCTTACCGTGCTGCCGCCTCATTCTCCCCAATCCCATCCTCTCTTCTCCCAGTCTCCCGAGCTGTCCTCTGACATGCCGCAGGGCGCTATGCCGTCGCGGCCGCGTTTTCTCCGCATAGTTTCCGTTCTCCAAAGCGTGGGCGTTGCGTTAGAAGGCTGTGGTTTATTCATGTTTTCAATTTTTTTGCCAGCCCAATCTCTTCTCGGTGGAAGCGTTATTGAATTTCATGTCACGTTCTCGCTCCACGCCGTATTATCACACGTGCGAGGACCCTCGGACGCCTCCGGCATTCACCCCGGCCCCTGCTGTTGTGCGTCGCCTGCTCCAAAGAATTTCGACCCCCTGCGCGCGTTTGTGTGTGTTTGTTCGAAACTCGAAATTCCAAAAGTGGTATTTTCTTTTGCCCTAATGCTACAAACGCTGGGTCGTCTTGCCGGCCTCTTGCGAAACATAGCTCCTCTTTTGAGTCACTTTAGTTGTTTTGTGTGTTGTATTGTTTTTTCACTCCCTTGATGCTATGCGGCTTAAGGTGCATTAAAACCGGTACTCTTGCCGTAAACCACCTAACGAAGCGAGGCTAGTCGGGTTTAAAAGGTCAGTATTCGGATAACTTTTGTTGTTTCGTAATGTACAACGCCAACTTTTTGGTCGCAGTCGTGAGACACACCACCAAGCTGTGCCGTTCACTTTAATAACCCTGTATATTTGCGTACTATTGCAGCGAAAGCTGTCATGAGATCAGAACACAGGTCACATGCGGTGCCTTCATTGTCCGCTGCCGCCACCGCTGTTGTCCATAACCAATATCGCAAGAAATAGGGTGAAAAAACTCGGTGTTTTAAAAACAGCAAGAATACATTGCTATTTCATCCGGGTCCGCTGTGCGCCAGCCCGATATTCTACCGCTGAGCCACGCCGCCGCATAAAATTCATTCCAAAACCGCCTTCAGGCAGGCTTTATGCCGGGAAAGGAATCGCGCTAATGTGAGTGATAAAGCGTTTTAGGACATCAAAGGAACAACCAAGCCTCAGACATTGGGAATTGCGTAAAGAGTGGTTCGTCCAAAGATCGTACCTATTACAAAAGCTTGTTCTTGTTCTTCTATTAACTGTGGCGCATGATGATAATTATCCTTATCATACTGGCGCCCACCCACAAAGAAGGATCGGTCAAGAACTGGGTGGCAGGATCGACAAGAAGTTAAAGGCTTATGGTTTTACAAACAGAAAGTAAGTCCGGACTGAAATAAATTATATATATATATATATATATATATATATATATATAAGCACACTTAATTATTAAAAAGGAAGTATGTCTGAAAAAGAATGCAGGCTACCAGATGTGGTTTTTGATAGAGAGGTAGTGATGGGTCCAGAACGAAATATATAAGAAAAATGTACACTAACATGGCAATTGCTTTGTTTAAAGTATGTAGTCGCAAAGCAGACGTCTATGTGGCTATAGCCTAATTTAATGCTGCCAAACGATAAAACTACTGCCACATTTAATTATAATCCCAATTTATCACGTGGAGCTACCAGGCATCTTTTGCGCTGATAAGAATATTCACAACGAAATAAAAAGAAATGATGTAATGTTTTGATTTCTTCGCAAACCTGACACAATGGTGACACCTTTAGTCCAGCTTTATGTAAATAATAATTTATTTGTGGAATTCTACAAAGCAATTCTGGTATAAGTCACTTCCATTTATGGTGTTGCGCATCACTGTCTATTCCAGAATCTTCTTAGACGTGTGGCATCTCGAAATTTATCTAGTAAGAAGGTGCTGATTTAATTATGCAAAGAAAGGTTTCGAAACCTTATCGCTGTCGCGTAAGCCGTATAAGGCAAAATCGGAATAAGGGGACCGCTATGAGATACTGTGGCGGGGGCATCTGCCATCTCAATAAGGTATATGCCACGATGGTTAGGTACCCATAACAACTGAAGTTTTAGTAAGTTTGTCGGTATGAGTAGTCGAAACATATGCATAAGTGTTAAGTTGGCTCCTGAAGACAGAGCAGCATACACTGATAAAGAGTCTGTAATTACGACTGCTTCTGATTCGTCCGAAGGAAGTTTTCGCAGTGCCAGTACAACATCAAATAATTCTTCTATGAATATGGGTGCATACTCTGGAAGCCTAACAGAAAAGGAGCAGTCAAGGGAACGTGAGAAGATACTGCCCCAGTCTTTCTATTAGATATAGATGCATCAGTCGCAATTATGTTGTTCATGTTCACGTGGGCCAAGTAATCCTGTAGCCGATCATGCAAATATTGGAATGGCATTTGCTACGCATTAAGGGAGTAAATATTAACAAATCTTACTTGAAGTTCTAAATTAAAGTTACTTCTAGGGGAAATAAGTTTAGTTCTGACGTCCAGTGGTTTCAGCAGCGCTTGAACGAATATGATTTATGTGGAGGAGAATCACGGCCACTGAGTTTCAAAAAACTAGCTGGGCTCTTTAGTAAAAGTATAAAATGAATCTCTCCGGGGCGAAGTGTATAGTTTTAAATTGTTTGAATATTAGTATTTTGAATCTATTAAACAACAATGACAGGAGAAGCGCTTCTATGTAGACCACATTGTTCGTAAAAATCTTGGGCAGTCCAAGGCTAAATTGTTAAGCTTTACTGCATTAGCGGTCTCATAAAAAATATTCGCGGACTCTCAGAATGTAACGCACAGTCGAATTCCAAGATAGGACGCATGTACATTTTTTAGATCATTACCAATATACTCCTTCGCAACCCCGTTTTTCTATTGCTGAGCTTGCGTAACCATCCCACGACTTGTGTTGCCTTGGACCCGATTTGGTCGATGTGACTTTTCCAATTTAACGAGATCTTATATATGATACCTGAGTACTTCAGTGAATCCACCTGGGGAATCAGCTCTGTGCCATACATCAAAGAGATGTTGACAGGATCCTTGAACGAGAACGCTAGAAGCGTGCTTTTGTTTTCGTTTAGAGACATTTGAATCTTTTCAAGCCATTTCTCTATTATAATTAGATAATTCTGTTGTGTCTGATAAAGTAATTGCAGATCACTATTTGTCGCAAAGAAGGCAATGTAATCTGCATACATATATAAATGAATATCGCTATGTGTTGAAATCGAGCTTAGGAAGATGTTAAACAACACCAGTTAGAGCACTGCCCCCTGTTGAACGCCAAGGTATTGCAGATATCTGTTGAGAAAACAACCCATTTGAGCGCAATAGTACTCTCTCTCCCTTAATAACTCACTACCCATGCTATCATGTAGTTTGGTAAGCGACACATTTCCATCTGCTGTATTAATATTTTGTGCTCTACTTTATCGTATGCCTTCGCCAGATCTAGATTATCTAATGCACAATACTCTCTTCTACGCCGAGCCAACTGAATACGACTATCCAAATCCACGTGCGCACACCAGATGGAACATACCGATCTAAAGCCATTTTGACTAGGGTTCAGTTCAGTGTTGACTTCTCCTCAATGTATTTCAGTATACGTGCGTTCAAAACTCTTTTAATGAGTTTAACCAAATTAGATGTATTAGGAAGTGGCCTTACAATGTCAAAGGTAAACAGAAGTCCCTGTTTTTAAGCATAGGTATTATTTTGAAAAATTTCCAATCCACAAGTATCCAAGAATTTTTTAAAAATAATTAACCATGTTTCGGAGTTCATGAGGGGAAATGTCGTATAGTAATTTTATCATTGCTGAGGTTACCCCATCTGGTGTAGGTGCAGCCGGCAGTAAGTGCCTCACTACATCTGTTAATTCCGCTAAAGTCACTTCATTGAACTCCTCCCCTGCAATCGGTTTTACTATGTCTTTTCTATTATTGATATGAATCTATCTTCTAATCCCTTAGCAACATTATCTAATAATTCGGTGAGTTCTCGAGTAAATATAATTGAAAAAATCAATATTGTCTGAAGGCGGTGTCGTTTTTTCTGGAGCGCAAAGATCCAAGAAGTGTTTTTCTATTGTTTGATTTTTAAAGATAGCTGAATTTGCTTGCGTCATAGTCATCTTTTCTTTTGCGTACTGTACGTTTAAAATCTGCTGCCATGTATTTATAGTCGCACCAGTTTTTTTGGGCATTGGTTGTGAATAGGCTGCTTCCAAGCTGCTTTTCGTCTTCTATAACTCCTCATACATTCTGCGTTGCACCATGGGCTAAAATATCCTCCTGTGCCTGAGGCTGTTGTAAAAGTAGATTTTTTTATTGCTCTTTTCAATACCGCATTCAGACTGATAGGCTGAATGTCTTCCTGCATGTACTTGTGAAGAATCAAAGTAGACTTTAAGTTTTTCTGTTTGAATTCAGTCATAATTTGCAAATGAGCTAACTTTGTCAGTCAAAGATATTCTGAGAAAGTTAACATCAAAACTAATAGGAAGGTCGTCACTGTTTGTTGCGCAATCTAATGTTTTCCACCAACATATCATTAGTGAGGAGCTGAAGAAAGTCAGATCTATAGCCGACTTAGACTGTTCCCTAAAAAACGTAACAGTGGGCAAATTCACTCAAGATAATTGATTATCAACAGTCCATTCGCACAAGCACCTTTCACTACACCACTCTTGAAACCCTAAAACGTGTAGTGTGAATTCAAGTCCCCAGTTAATAATACATCCTTCCTGCTGGAAGCTAACAACGCATCTAAGCATCTTATGCCCTGTACTCCTGCCGAAATGTATGCATTAACAAAAGAAAAAGGGGAGAAGCCTGGCAGAGTGATGTCGAATACCATAATTTCAGGCTTGTGGAAATATTCCAACACTTCGACTAATTGAACGAATGGTTGAGTATCGAAATTTCTTTCGATTAGAATTTAAATTATCGAATATTTTTGAAGTATTCGCAATGAACGAATAGGTGTATATTAATCCACACGTCAGCCCCTGTGTGTGTGGTTGCACTGCATTGTAACCTTGCTGAACAGTAAAAACATCTACTAAAAAAATATCGCTTTGCCGTGAAGCTCTTCCTTCATATTTACAGGGGCCCTGCAACATTTACAGTGAACATGGTCAGAAAAATCTGCTGATTCGTAGTCAGAGCTACCGAAAACACGTGAGGCAAATATTAGAGCGCAGCACGTGGCCTGTAATTAACAAAAAAATTTGAAGCTAAAATTGCTTCTGTCCCTTCTAAATGACACTACAAGCTCAAAAATCACTTGCCGCAGCCAAAAGAAAATATGCGGCTTTGGTCACACGCATTGGCGGATTTGAGCATGGTGCGCTTGTCATTACCGAGGCCACCGCTTGTCGACGAGTACGTGAGCGATCACACTGAAAAGCGGCGTACTCGAAGAAAAAAAAAGAGATGTGCCCAATGTCACGAGGTGCGCGTGGAGTATTTTCTTTCGCTGTGCCATTGCTTCCTGCTTAGCTTCCAGCTATTTCATCAGGACGTGTAGAGAGAATGCAATTGCAGCGTGCGAAAATTTTTGAAACTCCGCTCGTACTGAACTGATTCTAGAAGCTTTGCGGCAGTAAATTTGTGAGGCAACTAGCATGCTTACTGGCTCCATGGCTACTCAAAAAAGCGTTGCAAGGCCTCTTTAAAAGAACATGCTGCCTTCAATTCAATTAATTTTATTAAGCTTGTTATGACGTCCTATAAGATCCAAGTATTATAAATTTTAAAACATTAGGTATATTACAGGTTATCACTAGTATTATAAATTTTAAAACATTAGGTATTTTACAGGTTATCACTAGCTTCCTACCAAAACTACTACTCAAGGTTGTTTCGACTTCCTTTGAACGAAAAAAATGTCATTTGCATACAGTCCAGGCCCATTTCAATTCAAAAGAAATATTGCGCAGGTTAGTTAGCTGGTCCGTGATAAATATTCCCTTTTTTTGTATGTCATACATACCATTCGATTTCAATACGAAATTATTCGATCAAAATCACTATTCTCTTCGAACAAAAAATTCACTATTCGCACAAGCCTACGTAATTTCATAGTATCAATACAAAGGCACTTATTCTTCGCTCTGTGACTGAATTTAGTTGATATGAAAACGGCAAGTTCACCACCTCTGCTAGATTTATTTAAACGAAATAAGCGATAATTTTTAGGTAAAATTTTTGTCCATTTGTAAGCCAGGTTTCTTTTAAAGTAATGATATCTGGGAAAATTGCTGAAGAAATATGTGATCAATCTATGGTAGCCGACCCTATTGATCGACGATTCCACTGTAGTACCTTTAGAAGCTTCTTTTCACACTATAAACTGCTCGCAGAAACTGTTTGATTAAAGAAATCTTTCTTCAAAAAGTCTTTTTGGAGATGTTTTCAAAGAAGTAATTTTTTCATAAGTACTTTGTAGATTTTGATTTCTGTGAAGACTTTTTCGAGAGGAAAGATCTGGCAGGCTTCAAGGAATTTTGAGATTCGGCGTCCGTATCTTTGAGCTTGGCAGAATCATCCGATATAGGTTCTGGATCTGCCCGCATTATCCGTTTGGAGGGTTCTGCTTGAGGATATGCACATCGTGTAGGTGTTATCGGGCTTTCTGTCGCTGTACTTCTTCAAACCACTAAATCCTAGGAATTCTGATTTTTCATAGACAATGAAGCAAGGATTTAGGTCAACTGAGATATTAACATTTCTACCACGACTCCAATAAGATTGTAGGCAAGACGCTCTATTGCCTATTCCATTGCCTTCTCTATGGTATCTGCTATAGATTTTGGTAATGATGCATCCGTACCACCCGTATGTCGCGCTGTTACGCTTGCGTAGGCTTTCGAGCGTTCTCGTAATTCCGTCACAGCTTCCCTCCGGGAGCGACGCCTGCGTTCCACAATTTCCAATAGTCTAACTTCTTGTTATTTCGCCTCACAATCTATAGAGTCTGTAGGATGCACTTCATGTCATAAACAGCACTTCGCTTCAGCATATGCGACATCTAGCAATTGACCTGCACCCGTTTGCGCTGTGGCCACATTTCCAACAATTCAAGCACTGCCGTTGCTTAGGTGATAGAGGCTCTACCTTATAGATAAGCGGCCAAGACTTAATTTCAGATGGTCTTATCGTTGCCGCAAATGTATCTATCACCAACTCGGTAGCTGAAATCTTCTTGTCAAACATACCCGTGAACCTGTATACTGACTCTGCACCTGCGACCGAAAATATTTCCAGAATTTCTGCAGGGGTCAGGCTTGTATCTACACCGCGGAATATTCCTTTCGAACATGCAAGATGCGCTTGAATAAACGGTCTCACCAGGTGCGCTGTAAACTCGGAGCGATTGAGAATTTCTGGGACGCACTCCTGATCGGCAGAGCAGCGCAAAATACCACCACGACCAAAATGCCGGACCTCGGTGATCTTTTGAAAGCGTGATTTGACTTTTCTAAGCTTCATTTGAATAACCGTCGGATTCTTCATCGGTACGGTACCTGCATTAGTCGGTACCAGAGCAACAGGGACGTTGATAACCCCACTGCATAGAAACGAATCAATCGAACAATCCTTGGACGATATAGAAGCTAGCTAAGGAGAAAGCCCTTGGCAAGGTGAAGAAACCGACATCGAGATAGCCTGAGCCGCTTGAACTCAGAAAATAAAATAGCACAAACAACTTCCGAAATAGCACTCAGAACCACAAACAAGCAAACGTTAAACTCAAACGCAATCATGCCGCTTGTCGACCAGGTCTCACGGAAATCCTTCTCCTTCAGGTTGGTTGGTTGGTTGGTTCCTCAACACCTTGGCGGAACCCACCTAGGCGGATAGGCCATGAATGGGATGGTGCCTTGCTTTTTAAATTAATTCACTTCTTGAAAGAAAGGGTTTCAATAATTAGGTAATATAGGTAATATTAAAAAGAAAGGAGCTCGACAAGCACCTGACGCTTTGTCTTCGTCTTCTTATTCTGCGCACCAACTTCAGGCATGAATATTCATTGTCGTCAGCCAATGCTTAAAATATTGCACAATATTCCTAGCAACTGTGTAGCGGATACCATGCTTCTCCGAAGAATGATGGATAGCATAGGGCAAGCCAGCCTACAACACAGGTATTATGATTGTTTATGGCATAGTAGGTACTCCGCTAGTGTACTTGCAGCAGTTACTCGATGAGTTTTCAGAAAAACACTCTGAAAGGCCACTCTTCGAAATTTCGTTGCGACACGCTGCGCGTTCCGCGCGGGTCTGGCGTTTCTTTTTGTGAAGTGATTTTCATTATGTGACTGGTGTTTGGTAAAATTCCTCCCCCTTCGAGTGACAGCAAGGGGGGGGGGCAGTATTGGTGAATAGAAAAACGCTGTGCAGGCTTGTTTTCTGTAACGAGTGATCCCATACATGCCTTGTACATCATTGCAGGAGCGTTTACATCCACCTGACGCATGTTGTATTTTTTGCGTCAACGCATAGTTATCAATCCTCTAGCAACGTTTCGGTACCAATAATGCACCAGAGCGACAAATTAGTAGGTGCAATATTGAATAGTGGGACCAGTATCGAGCCTAATTCAAAACGGGTGCAAATGCCGCCAATATTCAGCACTGCCAAGTGGCCACATTCCGTGGTCCCGTAACATCTGATCCTGTGGCCACATAAAATGGTGAAGCAATTTTCCTTTGACTATTCATCTGCTCGGCGCGCACGTGCTCAGGCATATATTAGTCACCCCCATCGTCATCGCCGCCGTCATCAGCGTCCAAGAGCGACGAGGAAGACACTAGGGAACATGGAACCATGATGAGAGAGAGAGAGATAATAAGAGAGGAAAGGCAGGGAGGTTAACCAAGCTTGGCTCGGTTGGCTACCCTACACTTGGGGTGGGGGAAAAGGGGAATAATAGAACGAAAAGAGACAGAAAAGAAGAGGAGTAAGAAAGAAAAGCATAAATAGTCAGCTCGAAACTACACAGCACGGCCTCGCACAGTTCTTTCAAAAGCGGTCATGAAGTTTGGTGTTCCTTAAAAAGTACAAGAGGGCTTTCGTGGCTTTGCGCGTATGGGAAGCCGTCGGCCAAGGTCCCAGGATCTTCTCTTCTGTAAGCGGCCGTGAATCCAGCTGACACAGCTTGGTTTCCATAATACGTCGTTCGGTCTGGTATGCTGGGCAATGACATAGAATGTGCTCAAGCGTTTCCTCGCAGGCGGAGATGTTGCATACCGGCCATTCCTAGGAGACGAGAGTACGTATTCGTAAACGCTACGCCCAACCTCATGTGACACAGTAAAGTTTCAGTACATCGTGGGAGCTCGGATGGCAAACGAAGTTGCAAGTTTGGGTCGATCGAATACAAGTGCGTGTTGGAGAAACCCGGCATAATCCATTGTTGTAGAGTTATAGGGCGGGCAAGTAATTGTAGTCACCTTGCAGCGTCTGTTCTGAAGAATGGTATGGGCGTACGCAGGTCTTGGTCATGAGACGATCAAGCAGCTTCATCCGCGCGGTCATTGCCGACAATACCGCAATGACTCGTCAACCACTGAAACTCAATAACGTGACATTTCTTGAGCGCTTTGTGGTAGTCGTGCCTTATCTGATATACTGATTGTTCATGTAGCCCGTGCTGCAGAACAAATCGTAGTGACTGTAAGGCTGACCTGGAGTTGCAAAAGATGGCCCATTGGTTAGGTTCCTGGTGAAGAATGTACTTTACTGCACCTTGAAGTGCTGCGAGCTCTGCTGCTGTCGACGTCGTGGTGTGCGAAAACTTGTACTGAAGCAACACATTTTCAGATGGAACAACCACTGCTCCATGATGAAATTGTGGTAATGCGCAGTGTGGTGAATCGTTTTCGCTTGGATCCTCTTTTGAGCAGCGATTCTGAAATCGATGCCGGACCGAGAAACGACGAGGCACCCCAAGACACACGCTTGGGCCACGCTGGCTGGTAAAACGCTGGTTGTACATATGAACGCTGCATGCGTGTAACCTGTTCGCGATGACAGTATAGCTTCAAATATCTACATCCGTACTCACGACTACACCACAAATCATGTGAAAGGACGCAGCAAAAAATTGCCCGCAGCTTCCCTCGGGGGAACACTGAGGAGGATGCGGAGCATATAATTAGTTAACGAGGTGTTAAAGTGCGACTTACTTGGGTCGATGGCTAAATTGGTTAACGTGGTTGTGAAATGGGGTGTTAAATTGCGACTTACTTGGGTCGATGGCTAAATTGGTTAACGTTGTTGTAGGAGGGGGTGTTAAATGAGTGAACACGTACACACGTATACGAAAGGGCGGCGCTGGTCGAAGGGACGTCGATCATTGTGTTTCTGGATTCGTTGGAATTCATTTCACCGCGACCTTGGACGTCGACGCGCCGTACAAACCAACCGACGAGCGGCAACTGAGCGAGCGAGCGCCGACCTTAAGTATATATACAGCGCGACGGCGCATGCACTGTCAGCTGTCGAATGTTCGAGAAGGGGGAGAAGCGCAACGGCGCATGCGCGCGCGTCAGCTGCTGATGTTCTCGAAGCGCGACGGCGCATGCGCGCTCGTCAGCTGCCGATGTTCTCGAAGCGTGACGGCGCATGCGCGCTACATTATACAGCTAGCGAATGTTCGTGAAGAGGAGAAGCGCACGCGGTGTGTAGAGGAGCAAGGGTGCACAGATGGTGGAGGAGTGAAGCGCGTGCGGTGTGTAGAGGAGGAAGGGATGCACAGATGGTGGAACAAGGAGGAGGAAGCTTGCGGACGGCGCCGCACTACAAGCCTCGAGTATTAGATGCTCCGCATCTAAAACGCAGGATTCACAGGAAAGCGCGGCACGAAGCAAAACAAGCGATCGCTTGGCTACCACGCGTTGCCGCTAGACGGTACCACATGTAGACACCGCAACGACAACACTAAAATTGTCGGCGTCAGCACTGATTGCTCAACATCTCTTGGTGCCGGAGGCATGGCCTAGGAGCTTGCAGGACACGTCAAAATACTGTCGACGTCTCACAACCCGGAAGAGCCGATGAGCCTTGGACGCTCTTCGCGCTCGAAATAGAACAGCTTCTACCTCCCACCCAAAATGAACGCAGAACCTACACCCTACACAGTTTCTGAAATAAACTTTTATTCCTTTCTCCCTTCTGCGTAACGGACGTGATTCGTACTTCGCTCTAAAAGCTAATTCATACCAATCAGTTCATGAACGCCACATCTCGAGTTTGAAATTTGATCTCACTGCTACTATAATGGAACGCTCGAATTTTCTAATACCATATCTAATTTCCTAATGCTTTATCCAAGACCATCCAATGAACGACGATGAGGTCAGATTGAGCTTCTATGGCTGTTTTCACAGCCACTACGAAGTTCTGCCTGTGATCATTGAATGGCATGTTCTGTATGCCCTGTAGACATCAATTGGAAGTTGTGACCAGAAACAAAGTCGAACGCCTTCTTCGGGTTCATTCCTGCGATTACTTTACTAATAATTGCATACTGTTTCAGGCCACTGCTGTCACTTGTACTGGTTCACGCAATTTGCAAAAAGAAAAAGCGCAGTATCATCCCTTCCGAGTTAACCAAGTGCTTCTACCGAGAACACAGTGTACCATGCCTATAGCACTCTAAAAAAACAGGGAGGGGGGGGGGGGAGAATGGAGAAGCGGGCTCCTTTTGTCCTTCGACGCAGCGACTTCCTCCATTTCAAATGCTTTACTCGTCGCGCCCTCTCGCGGCAAGGGTCAAAGGAGCAACTTTCCTCCTTAAGTGTTCAAGTTTCTCCTCAATCACGGCGGTCTTGCCCGCGCGCATACGCACGCCAAGCCTATCCGGCCGCGGCCAGTCGCGAGCGATTACTTTTACCTAAGATTGATGCAAGAAATACTGGAGTGACGTTTTCTTGTTTTATTGGTGTAGAGTAAAAGCCTCCCTTTTTTATCGGTAGGCACTCGCACGATGCTCCACACACTTCTATGTGTGTTTCGTGTTTCATACTACCAATGTATCACGAACACAAGAAGCTCTGCTTCCCAAGCAGTCTTGCTTTATCGATTACCTTAGACTACACACGAATAATAGATTTTTTTTCGGTGTTGACATATTTGGTAAACAAACGCATTTTTTATTTCGCATGGCGCCAGCAGCACTAATAAATTCAATGAGGGGCGTAACAAAGCATCACACTTAATTTTTCAACAATCTAGGAAACCTGATACCCCTAAAGTCTATGCGTGAAAGCACGATCATATACAATTCATGGAGTTACACGTGCCGCTACCGCCATATGGGTGTTCTTTGCAGTTTCCCCCGATTCTTATATGTCCGCCCTGGCCAGAAGTGAAACCTGCGTCCTCCAGCATAGTCACACGACACACAATAAGGCTATGATACCATTGGAGGTGAAAGCACAAACGAATGAAGTCTGCGAAGTTCCACCGAGCGTTTATTTTCCAGACTGGGTTACAACCATCAGAAACATTTAAAACATCATCATAACTACACTTTTGGGAGATGTAAACCAATGACTTTTGTCAGTAAACGAAATTCTCAATCGCTTGCGTTTTGAATTGCCCATGCCAGCACTCAGATGTAAGACGGAATGATGCAGTCGTGCAGTATGCCTTTTTCGTCCAGGACTCTCCTTTGTCGTTAGAAACTCAAAGCGAAATTACCTTCTAGTAACAGCTGTACACAGCAGGTAAATACTAACACTCACTCACCTTTGTGAAAAGAGTATTCCAAAGCCAGAGTAATAGTAACCACCACAGCCACAGCGCTAACAACAAAATTGTGGCACGCACTATGACTGCAAGTTGACACGCGAGGCGAATATCGTGAGGCACCTGAAGCAGGAAAGCACGTAGGCACAGCACGATATAAAGTTATAGTAAATTCTCGCCCTGCTACGCTAGTTCTTCCACTTAATTAATCAAGCTGCCGCGATGCCAACGGACACTGTCATCGCTCACGAAAGAATACCGTTGGGTGCGAGGTCATCTCTTATTTTTTTCGCAAGACCCGCGTTGTAACGTAGGTATTCACTGATAAGACGGTCGTTACCGCATCAAAAACATTGAAGGGCTAGCGGCGTACTGTATCTACTGCTAACGGTCACACTTGTGGTAAGCATGTAAAAAGAATATAAGCAAACGTTAACACGAAACAACTAAACGAGGTCGACGCGACCACAGAACACCTACCACGACGGAGACAAAGTTTGGCCTGCATGCTGCGCCCTCTCCGAGTAACAAGGGAAAGAATATAAAAAGGCGTGACCTCCGAAATTGCAAACGTGTGGCAAGCGTTCGCGTTCTCGGAGGCTTCAAGAAAAAAAAAAACTGTGGCAGTGGCTGAGAGATGACGCAGCGTTCGGAATGCTGTTGGCATTCCATTCATGACTTGGGGTAATCGTTTTCGCGAAAACCTGTTAAGCTCTAGTAATTATTCCGTTCATTATTGTGCATCCATTGATAAACTTCCGTTTGTCTATCAGATACAACATATTTACGTGTGCGCATGTTGTGGTATGGCCACAAACGTGAAAAATTGACTAAACCTTACTTGTAACTTGTGCCACTATGATAAATAGAAATTTATAGCTATATAAGCTTGCGCGCTTTCGTAGTAGGGTGTGAGTAAACACGTCTAAGTCAATAAATAAAAACAAGTAAACACGTCTAATAGTGTACCGTTGTGGAGAACTGTTGATTGTACTCTTGTACCAGTATCAAATGAAAAATGAATACCTTTCTACCTAGTTATGTTCTTGGGCCTGCACGGTATACAGCAATCAAGAATGGCGGTGCACCATGCTGATGGTAATGCACGTCCGGTTCGGTAATACTTCTTTCAATCTGTCTGCTGTTCATTTGTGGAATAACAAGAGGTGCCCGAATGGCTTCATCAAGTAGAAAGCCTTCTCTACAGATAAAGAAATTTTAAAAAGCCTGCTTGACTTTTTTGACCTCATTGCTTTTGTTCATGTTTGTCCTTTGTTTTATGTACATATGTATGTGAATTATTTACACAAGCAATAAAGCAAGAAAAAATAGTACTCTTGGTCATTGAGTTCCATCTATATGCGTAATATGCGTAGTAGGTGTCCTTGTGTGTATGTTCAGGCATTGCATCAGCATATATTAGGCGTCCGATGTCAGTGAGTAATCCATGAATGGGCTGAGTCCCCAACTATTCGCAAGGGAGCCGTGATGGTGGGTATGACGACGTACGTCGCTGCAGGCAACCTTTTTTTAGTATCGTTCAGTCCCTCCAGATGGCACCAGCTGTCGCCTACTGCACGGCTGTGACGCTCCCGCACCTCCAGGTACTTATATACCGTTGAAAATCTACCTATCAAAACTGCACTACTGAGTCGGAATGGTTTCGCTGCGATCTAGTTGATGGTTTGGAGGCACATCTCGTGACCTGCGGCCCCGCAAACAAGTGAGTAACGTCGCTACACTATGTGAATCTGAGAAATAAATACAGCAAGCCTAGCTTATGCACTCTGCGGGTGAGGACCCTGCAGTATCCGTTTCTTCCGAAGTGAACGTCACCTCGCTGGCCGAACAAAACCTATTTGTTCCGTCGTTGTCTTTCGCGACGTTTTCATCACCACAGGTTTGTCTGCTTCTTTCTATAATCACTTCGTTCGATATCAAGCTCAGCGAGACCGTACTTTGTAACTGCAAGTGCCGTGTACTCCTTATCAATTGAGAATCGATGCATTTGATAAGCCTACTCGCTTCGCTAACCTGGGGTCAGCCATCTTGATTTTCATAGGGAGGAACATGTTTCTCCGTGGCGAAAGGAGCAACGTTTCTCTATTTAAAGGCGAACATTGGGGACATCACCCTAAATAGAGAGAACGTCACTCCATTTATTTAAGACTGTATCATCTCCTTGTCTACGCGATAATCAGAAAAAAAGCTCAGACCATTAGGCTAAGGATCTTTTAAAAAAGCACATACCCAAATCCACTGCTAATCATTAGGATTTATACGGACTTATTTACTGCTACAACGTGCGATAAATGTCAGGACAATATACATCCCAATTGTATGATGTGGCGTTGCTGAGCTCCAAGAAAAAAGTTACGCAGCAGTGGGGCGCAGCTGTACGGTGTCTCAAATAGAGAGACAATCATGGCAGTCTAATAGGCCCGGAAAGTGGACTAAAGGCTATGGTTTTCGGTGCCAACGTCGGAGCGGCCGCTTCGGGCTAAAAAACTAGCATTATCCAAGTTCCACCAACCATCCATCCCTCCACTGTAGATTGTGTGCACTGGAGCAAGAAACCGCGTTAAGAAATTGTGTTGCCCCGTGGCTTTAAATTGAACTTTTTGTTGCTGTCATTGTTGGTGACCTCCAAGTAATCTTAAGCGGAAAGTATAAACCGTTACGCCGGCACACACGAGGTCATCTGGGCGTAGTTGAGAGAGCAAATAGAGAAGACGTGGGCAACCAGCTCTTGTTTTCAAACACAACATCGTTTCTTGTCCCCAAACCACAAATCCATGCAACCACCCATATTTACTGCAGGGCATGTCGCAGAGAATGTCGCTTCTCGGTTTTCCGTCTCGTGTGTTCACATTGTCAGTGAAGCTGGAACTTCTAGTACCGGGAATTCTTTCATGGTTTGTACTTTTTTGCACGTTCAAGAGGCAGACACATGGCACCATACACTTTAGGCGTGTGTGCCAACTATGGAAGTGGCGTAGGTACCCGTATTCCTCATAAGTTGACACCGCGCTGCATATTGTTTGAGGGCTTACGTGCCGAGACCACGATATTGTTGTAAGCTGCGGCTAGTGAAGTTTTCAGTAAATCTTCACTAACTGATGCTTAGCATGACCTAACATCAGACAATACACGGGCATCTAGCGGTTTGCTTCTATCACAATGGGACCACCGCAACCTGGATTGAAGCCACTATTTTCGTATCAGTAGCGAAGCTCCGAAACCCTTGTAACACCGAGGTGGACGTACAAACTACACTTATCAGAGCTAGCGTCTACGCGCCAATATTTATATCTACCCTCAGCAACTCATCAAGCGTCATGCACATGGAGTTCCACATAAATTATGACTTTTTTGCGCGAGGAACAGATGGACTAGACAAACACACCGCGGACGCAAACTCTCAACAGCAAGCCCTCTTATCATCGTGAAATGTATACGCCTCCGGCGGTGGACGCGTAAATACCTCCGAGATAAAACTAAGCACGCGTGTTCAACAACCCCCGTCATCAAAAGAACAAGAAAAGATTAAAAAAACACGGGTGCTTGTGTACTTTGTTTTATATCATAGGTATTTAGGACCACCGTCGGTGGACGTACTCATTTCTCGAAGAAAAAGGTGCTTTTCGTTGCTTCAAATACAACAGTAATGAGTTTTTGCTCGTCGTGCCTATATTTCTCCAGTCCGTTTATGTGTTGCGTAAAAAGTTGTGGACCAGTACTGACTCACCTAATTGTCAGTTCTGTTTACATACGAATCCTCTAAGCCTGCACAAAGGTGTCACGTCTTTCAGACATTTAAGGTCCTTAATAAATTTCACCCTTTACGGAATCTCATCATTAGGTCAAATACAGCTTTCTAGAGAGAGAAAGAGAGAGAAAGAGAGAGAAAATATGGTTGAGTGAAAGCCCGGAAGCTTAGCTAGAAGAAATTTTCCAGTTTGCTACACTGCACCAGGGAAGGGGAAGAAAATGTAAGGTAAGGCTTCAATGTGTGCACGTTTTCTATTTTGATTTTTTTTTAATTTTCAGCTATCTAAAACTCACCACAACTGCGTATGTTTGGTTTCTGAAGGTGCTCACGTGATTAGGTATGCATTCCTTGCCTCCGTAAAAAAAAGAGGGCCCAGGCCTTGACAAACTGCTAGTTAAACCTCGCTCGTACAGTTACTTTTAAAATGCGAAGCATTTCTCAGTGATCTTCGGCGACATTGAGTGTATCTTTCTATCTCTCTAGCCATCCACGACATTTAGCGTTTCAGGCCGTTTCCATAATGGTATCAATACCCAACTTGGTAGGGCATAACATGGCTGTATGAAGAACATATACGACAGCCTACAACACGAAAATTATGAGGTGTATGTCATGAATGTCACGATTTACATTTCAAGGTCCTGCAGCTCTCGCGGTAATTTCGTTCACATACCATGTTGCAAAACTGGTACGGTATGACATGATTGCATGGTGAACACAACCGACGGACCCCAACACAAAAATCATGGCATGCGTGTCATGTAACAACATGACTACATGCCACAATCATGATGCGCTCGCAGCCGTGTGGCTAGCGTCACAAATACGAAAATTGGTATTACGGTACGTAAATGAATGACGAAAGTATGTCACTGGTTAAAACATGATAAACATGAGATGCGTGTTATGTGACAACATGACTACATGCTACACTCATAATGCACTCACGGTCATTTCATTAGCTTCACATATGCGAAATTTAGTATTACTTGACTTCAATTGGTGACGAAGGTATGTGATTAGTGCAAACATGATAATCATGAGATGCGTGTCATGTAACGACATGACTACATCACACACTCATGATGCGCTTGCGACCATTTCGCTAGCTTCACCTATGCCAAAATTTAATACTACTTGACGTCAATTGGTGACGAAGATATGTGACTGGTGCAAACATGATAATCATGAGATGCGTGTCATGTGAGAACATGACTACACGGCACATTCAAGGCGCCAATACATTTTGACGTGACGCAGTGCGCATGCTTGCCGCTGTTCATTTCGTTGCGTCACGCCGGCGTTGCCACACTAGGCACCGGTCCTGCGATATACTCGCAGGCGCACGCCGCGCTGCATTGCTTTGATGCATGCGCATTTCAGCTCGTGCGGCGTCCCTCCGTCACAAAAAGGAGGAGGCGCAGTGTTTTCTGGGTAACACATCGGCACAAAATGCAGCATGTCGCATTTCGCGCTGGTTACCGCTGGGCCGCTCCGACGGACTCTAGTCGTGCCGGTCACGCCTGGCATCAGACTATAGAGTGGTCGCGTTTTGCTAACGTACCGTCGCTGTGCCTTGCGTGCGCGCGTGTCAAAGCTACATTGGAGTATATTGAGCCCTTCATGATGCACCTGCAGCCGTTTCGCTAGCTCCACATAAACCGAATTCAGTGTAACGTGACTTCAATGGATGACGAAATGTATGACTGGTGCCAACAGGATAATCCTGACACACGTTTTTTGGAGGAACATGACAACCTACCACGCTCATAGCGTGCTCGCGGCCGCTTTGCTAATTCCACGTATACTAAATTTGGTATCACGTGACGTGTATACATGACGAAAGCAAATGGCACAACCAAACATGATAACTATGACACGGAAGTCATGTCTGGCTTCATTTACCTACTCCTCGTAACGTTGTGCTGATTTTAAAGTGACATATAAACCTTTCTCATTCGTGCTTTGCATATCGTCGATTCCCACTGTGCGTGGGATCTGCCAATTTTCTATCTTTCGGTGCTAATCCCGCTTGAAAGCAAACACCTACTGTACGCAATCACTGAAAATACATAGCAAGTTTTCTTTTTTTACTCTAACGGGGTTTCCCAAAAGAATCGTCCGATGCGGCTGGCATAAAATAGGAAGAGAAACAGAAATGGTGTAATAAAAGAACAATGCGAAAAGGCTAAGAATAGATGTGTAAGAGGACCTGGCTAAGAGGGTTCATTTTGTGGGAAAATACATTTCGCGTTTGTTGTTTATTCTCTTCCCGCGCTCCTAAATGAAGAGCGGAATCTTCGCTTCGTTTCATCGTCTGAGAAAAATTTGTGAAGTTTTCATTTTGCAGCTACGCGCACGTCACCAAGGTAAAACAGCTGAAACAAAAACTTGAATCCCACGAGAACGCAGCGCTTGTCGCGAATTTGTTTCCACGGGTCTCCGACAAAACTCCTCCCGTTTCTCTGGCGCGTTAAACGAACCGTACACGTCCCCAGTTCGCATTATGCGTCAGGCAAAACGGTAGCTTAAAAATTTAAGAGAAAAAAAAGAGAGGGGGGACTTTAAAAGTACGGCGAAAATTTAGCCGTTCCGCGTTGTGAGCGCAAGCGCTCCCTCGACGCACGGCGTGTTGGGTGTAGTTATAAGGCCTCAGAGGAGCGAGGCGCACCAAGCCAATCCAATCCAATCCAGTCAGCAGAAGTGACTCCGCCACACGCCGGTCGCAGAGCTTTTAGCGAAGCGGCAGCGTTTTGCAAGCACGTTTTCATTCCCTCCCCACCCAAGGAAGGTACAAGCCCGGCTCGGTTTATTTATTGCGCAGTCTTTTCAGCGTTCGGGGCTCTGGTACGCAGAGCCTTTTATATACCTAGGAGCCGATTTTCGGCGGAACACTTTGCGCACCGAGACGTGAGCTTGGCTTAGCGGTTCACACCGCAAGGGGATGCAGGAGTCGGTCTTACTTTGGTCGAAAATTCCCGCCGAGACACACGTCTTAGCCACGCGCACGCGCCTACCCCAATATTGCGCTCAATTATCGCTCCTTCTTTCGTTTCTTTACTTTACGCGTCCTCGGATCCAATTAGCGAGCTGCGTCCACTCGAGCCTAACTTCGCAGGACTCAGCGTGTGGGTTATGCGAGGTGAATCTAAACCCTCTAGGGGAAACTCGATCCTAGAAACTTCGTGACATTTCCTCACAGAGATGTTTTCTTACGCAAAGCTTTACGGCGGATGTTTCTTTCGGGTGCCATATTGTACGCAGTACAGACTCCATATCGCTGAGCGTAATGTTACATAGAGTTATTTTGTGGCACGTTCGCAGACACACGTAGAAAAAGAAATGAAAACTCTTAGTTATTATAAAGAGTGCTTGCCGAGTCTTGAGGGAATACACCATGGTAGCCTGCGGTGGCTTGAAAACCAGTGGTGGTTTTGGTCGATCAATGCTAGGTTGCTCAAGCAAACGTGACATTGTTGCAGATGAAGGTTGTTGCTGGTTAGCTTTTTCTTTGCGCATCGATCAGTATTTTTTTCTCAATATCCTTACATGACTTACCAGACGCTGATATAATAGGCTTACCGCGAAACGCTTCTGCCACATTTGCCGAACACCAATCGATCTTTAGATTCTTTTTAGCAGCATACAATGTAGTACCTTATAACTTACTACATATATCTATGTTACAAGAATTAATTGGGGCAGGAACGATTGGTGGTGCGCAGTTTTGCCTGAGCTCTATCTGAAATGAAATTGCGTCTACTAAAATTGATAACTGGCGGCTTTATATTGTAATATATGAAGCACTGGATAACGACTATGCTGAGACCTGCTAACGACATGTTAGGTTCAGTGAGTGTTAAAACTGCTTGGAGACTGACAAAGATAAAGACTGGTGATACGTTCTTACTAAAGCCACTTCACAAGGTGATGACGGAAATTCAACAATTGTTTATCGTTCTTCGAGTGGAACTGTGCGAGCACAGAACCTGATATGGTGGTAATAATAGAACATAGGTTAGGTTGGTAGGCTGTTAGCACAAAGAAAGCGTCTGAGTTTCGGGTAAAGGTTTGTTAGCTGACGAGGTTGGACGTCCCAAGCCAGGTAGGACGATCAGAGAAGATGTAGTGAACGGGGCCCTCCCGCTAATTTCAACATGTTCGATTTATTTAATGAGCAATAGCATGGTAGAGTCAAGGAACCTCGTATTTTTGCCTTCAAAATGCGGCCATTATTGCCAGGATGAAAGCACTCTAACCTACGAGCCACCAAGCCACCGCCGTGGCTGCGCGCTTGACAGGTCTCTAGCCAGGAATGTTTTCCAGGAGGGAGGGTGGCAGGGATGGTTGCACTTGCCTAATTTCTTGAAGACCATATAATTTTTTTAGGGGAAACGATCTTATAGCCGCTGGTAATGCGTCCCCGATGTGTGTAGTAGTAGAAATTGGTAGCCACCTCTCGTTTAGTCCTAGGAGTGATCGCTGGATGGCAGTACTTTTGTGCGATGAATATATGATGAAAAGATGCGAAATGGTGGGGTGTTCAATAAATGGACGGACGGATGGGCAGACGTACAGACAGACGGACAAACAAATAGACAGATGGAACAGGCAGAAATACAGACAGATGATGGACAGACAGGGATAGACGGACGGATGATGAGACCGATAGATGGACGTACGGATGAACCAACGCAAGGACGGACATTCAAATGGACGGTCAGAAGCACAAACGCCCGGGCAGACATATACGGATGGACGGACAGACGCATAGACAGATGCATGGATGGTCGCACAGACGGGCCGCACGGACGGCTGCACGGACGGACGGAAGCATGAAATAATGAATGGACGGATGAATGGAAGAATGGGTGAACAAACGGACGCTTCACCCCACTCACTATAATTCACTCCGTGGATATGCTGTCAATTATTTTCGCTCTGTCAAACACCACCCTCCATCCGCATTTCGAGAGAAGGGCAAGTCCCGGCCCGATCATTACGTTACAGATTGTAAACTACTGGTGCATCACTATCACGCCATAGCAACGTTACATAACGTGAGGTAAAAAAATGAAGTCGAGAGATGATTTTGTCGCTCATACTGTGCAGCATACCGTGCTTTAGCCGTGAAATTGCAATGTTTGATAAATGTTTCCGCGCTCTTGGCTCCCTCAGGCTTGTATGCTTGCCGTATTGCTGCTGATTCTTGAAGCTAGTTGTCTGACTTGCCGCGTTTCCGCTAAGTCGCTGCCTCATGTTAGCTTCCTTAAATGAGAACGGCACGACTGCAGAGAGCGTCCGCCTGTATCAGTGGTTCCTGGCGGCATTGTGCTGCAACGTAGGTAATCATAGCAGTTTTTTCGCGTGGTGCCACACAGATTGCCCTCCCGCGCGTCGACTGTGCACTATGGTATCGGCGGAATGCAGATGGACGGACATTGTGAGGTGTTGAGGTGCTTCGCCCCTGAAACAACTCTGGGCCCAGAAAGCTAGCAAGGCAGCCAATCCTGGAAGAAATGCGAAAGTCCGTTAGTCAGCTTTGAAAGTGAGTCGGGCATAAAAGTTACTCTGAAGATAAAGAAAAGAATGACGTTGGCTTTCGAGTCGTATTAGGCGAATGCGTAAAAAACCATGAGATGTTTGTGCTGGTCATATACTGCGCTTAAAACACATTTCAGGTGTTTAACAACTAGCCCAGCAGCAGACATTCTCAAACTACCGAGAATTGCTTCGTATGATACCCGCCTGAATGTACCGCGGTAATTGCTTCTCATTCCGTGGATTGAGGCCTATAGTATAAGGTTATACACCAAAAACTGAACACCGCAATAATCTGAATGGTACCTATTCCACATCAGTAGTACGTACCAACGCTGTTTCACCACGGTGTATTCGGCGCTATTTTTTTAAACGATCTTGTACCTCGTTTTGCTTAAGCGGAAGATCTGCACCGATTCACTTGTGTGGCGCTGTTCTTTCACGCGCGCTGTATGTTAGGCTGAAAACGGCACCAAGTGCACATACACTTTTTCTCTATCGGAAAGCGCAGTGGATAAAAAGAACGAATCTATTTGACACTGTGAAATTGTTCCCGATCAGTATTACACGTTCACCAGTCGCTTGAACCAGAAGGGGTTTCGTACTAGTGTTTGTGTGTTTGTATTTCTTAGATGCGAAGTAGCTTATGGTGGAGTACTACCACCTTTACTGCGCATGCGCAAGAGCCAGGCCAAGCACTGCCAGAACGCACTCATGCACAAGCTCGTTCCGGCTTGTGTAAGGGGCTTGATAGACTGTGACGTCTCCTCCTTGCACTCTCTCAGGAGATCACGTGATCACGTCAAAAACTATAGCCTCTGCGGACGCGCGATGAACCAACGTTCTCCCACGTGACATGGCAATGAAACCCAGTGGCGTGCTTCAACAAGAGTTCGGGTCGAATAGCAGCAACAGAAATATCAGTGAATTCGTTGTGCCCTGCACTTGCAAGGACGCATTAACGTGGGGCAAGGTGGGCGACATGAAGCAAACTAAATTAGTGTAGGCGGTGCTTCACTTGCTACACGTGGTTCGTTTTAGTGGGTGATAGCGTAATTTGGTAGTGAGATTAGCGGAATTCTTTACCTGATATTAGACATGTCTGTGAAATTTTGCTATTTATTTCAGTGCGATTCATTTCCGGACATCAAAAATACCTAAGGCCGATTCGCAAGGAAGTTTCAAGCACTAGTGTGGCTCTGTGGTAGAATACTGGGCAGGCACGCAGGGAGTTGGGTTCAAATCCCATTGTGTCCTTTGTTTTTCTTATTTCGCGAGGTATGGGTTACAGACACCAGCGGCGGCGGACAGCTACGCGCGCGCCACCCTTGTTGTGATCTCATAAGTGTTTCCGCTGTTAAAATAATATAAATGTTTTAAATGATGGAGCCACTAAAACGTGAATCCTGTGAGAGCATGCAAGCAAGTACAAATTCGCGCATCCAATAAACCCTGAAAAAGCTGGGGAGGCTTCGAGGGCGTCATTTGTACAACAGGTCTCTACCATATGTCGTACATTATCGTTGCGAACACAAATTTCATCAAAAAGGGGAAAGGGGTGATAAGGTTCACTACGAGCCATGCGACAAACTCCATGTGCCCATATGATCTTCACATTAGGTCTCGCAGTTTTGACGTGGAAATAAAAGTTTCCGGTCGCAACGCATAATGTATGTCCCCGGGCCAAAATAGGAAATCTATAGAAATATAAAAGAGTTTGTCCGGGGATGCGGAGGTCTTCTGAGCCACCAGTTCGGTGCGAACGCTCTGACGACGAGGCGTTCGCTTTGTGAAAGCAGCTGTCGTTGACAGCACGTTTCAACACTGGCCTTTCTCACCCCTCCGATTCAGAGACACGTTGGGCGGGGAGCACAGGACTTGGGAAGTGTGGCAACAGCTTGCGCTGATGAGAAGGCGAGTGGGAAGTGCCTGAAGTACACGTTAATAAATAAGTTTTTCCCTGGTAGTATTGAATTAGCTTTGGCTCTATTGAACCGCGAAAGAGGCGTAGCTGAATTGACGCAAACTCACAGCACTTATATGAACATGCTCCACAAACAACTAGCGCAGTCTTTGCTGTGCTTTCACTTTTGCTATTGTTGCTTCGGCTGGCTGAATTGGAGCTGCAGTATTTGTGTTGGCGCAGAAAGTACTCTCGATGGGAGCAGGACATTTTAACCTATTTCAACATGTTGACCTCACGGCTTTCATGTCACTTTTCTGTTTCAATATATTTTCTCAGCCAAGGCACAAAAACTCATTTCACAGAAATGTTTACAGACTATACTGACTGGTATAACGTCCTTGAAAGTCAAATTTTACTTAAGGGTTCAGTTTATCGAACGCGATTCTCAATATTTAAACCAACAATTTGTCTGATTAGTCCCCTATTTATGCCAACCAAATTGGCAATTGTTTCTTTGATTGCCGAGGTGTTCCAGCCATGCATCACGTATCTACTGTCAATCCTTCACTTTCTATCGCCCATCGTTTTTCATAAAAACAAGCACACATATAAAGTGTATAAGTCCACACATTATTTCCCTAGAGTTTCGCAAATTTATGTAATTTTATTCTTGAATGCAGCGAGGTGCTTGTTTTTTAGTTTGGCGAAATCATAGTGATCGGGTCATTCTGATTCTGTTAACAGCGAATATATTCTGTAGTGGCCCATGTTCGCTCACAATGTGTAATTTCCTTGCCGGACCAACAAAACCATCTATAGAACGCCGTCCCTGATCGCCATGTGGGTGCGTCCCGCGACACAATGTTATGTTTTTTGGAGGACCCAATAAAAGTTTAACCGATCTAATGTCACTCAACCATCTTTCAGTTGAAGTTTTGCACTCTGGTTATGTTGTGCGAGGTAAGACACTAATGCGGAGGCTAAAAATAAACCCCAAGTGATTATTGACGTGGTAACACTTCCGGTCGCTACGCTTTGTCGTAAGGGAGCATGCATAGTGCCATGACATGCGTTCTTTGGTGCTGATTAGACCGTCCATTGAAGAGGTCGTTTCTTGAACTACTCTACAGTTTTACAAGGTTGTCTGCAGCTTCTGCCGCGAAGGCTCCACCTGATTTACAGTTCGAGCCGGGTTGCCGTTCGGAAAATCATACCTGCGCAAGTGGACAAAACAGCGTCGTTCGCTTACATTATGACGTCCAGTGCTTGTTAGCTCTCGGCAGCGGTTTCCAAGTGCTGTTTAATTTCTGGATGTGAATGAACTTCCAATGCAGCAAGTCAGTGCGTGACAAGCGCTAACAAGCGCCGACATTGAGCGCTGCTGCTTGTAACAAATGAAGCCTGTATAAATTTGGTCCCCGACCGTCTGTGTGGTGGCAGATTGCAGAGAAACCCAATCGAGTTGGGCGAGACGCAAATAAGAAAAAAAGTGCAATTTCTACGCAGATCCCAACAGTGCGTACTGAATCTGCTGCGTTTTTTATAGTGCTTTAGATTGCATCGTTCACTTTACACTGATAGCTCAGCCAATTGCTCGATAGCAAACAGACGGGTGACCAGCATGTTTCTGTGACTTCGCATTCACGACGGGTGGTCCTCGCTTTTCCCTATAGAAAAAAGATCAGTTGATTCCCCTGAAAAGAGCCTATACGTGCATTTTGTGTATGTGTATGTGCACAAGGCGAGAGAAGTGCGTTTCCGTGCCAGAAAGCCCCTATAGAAGGTGTTCCCGCTCTTTTTAGCTAAACATAGCTCCTTCGATTCCTTTCAGGCTCGAGGGTGCAGGGGTGGTGCGGGCAATTGGGGAAGTCATAGTGGGATAGAGAAGGAAGGGGCTCGGTGGCCGGAGATAAAAAGCCGCTTAGGAATCCTTTGAAGCGAGCTGCGCGCCCGAGTTTGCCCGGCGAATATGTTGCGCAAATCGTTTCTCTAATACGGGGCTCTTGTTCATAGTGGTCGTTTGGGCCGCATAGTCGAAGGTTGCGCTAGGCCCGCTTTAGTTGCACACCTAGCTTCCCCTGAACTTAACAGAAAGTTTTTACTTTTCTTTGTGTTATTGATACTTTTTGTGTACGCGCACGCTAATGATATTCGAAAGGAAAAACAATCTTTTTTAGTGGGTCGGTCCGCACTTTGCCCTGGCCTTCGAGGTTTGCTAGGTTGAGGTAAAGAGTTTTGTGGGAGGTTCGTAACTGTAAAAGGGGCAATGAATGGAGTCCGGAAAGAAAAAAAATACGCTATTCATAGGAAGGCACACGCCTTATATTTTTACATACGACGTGTTGCTGCGTAATATATTACAGAACCCATCCCACTATATATCTTAGTTCACGTTCTCAATACTGAGTGCATTGTTTTACTGTCATTTCTATTTCGAATTGTAAGTGCTGGGGCACGGGAAAAAAGATATATGGGAATTCCGAGTAGCATGGTGAGTTACGTGGCATGGTGAGTGTAGCATGGTGAGTTAAGTATATTTAAATTAGGAAAGTATACTTAAATTAAGAAAAACTTGACTGCATTACGTTTCACGTTGGAGTGTACAAAAATATAATCCACGAACATGAAATGCACGTACATAAAAAGATTTCTAGCTTATGCAACAATGATAGCGATGACGTGTAATACACCAGAATATATATGTATTAGTACGGTATCTACGTATTCTGTCGAATCGAATGAGCTTGTCAAGTGTTGCCATGCACCGGAAGTGTAGTAATGGTAAAGGTTCGATGGATAATTGCTCGTTGACTAATTCCGAAAGTTGTGGTCAGGTCATACTTATTGGAAACAAAATGGGGTGGCAGCAAGGAGGGTGAAGTATTTGCTTCCACATTCGTCACGCGAGAACAGTACAATTAGTTTCCAATATATTCGAAAAACCGTAAAGAGTTTTCTATAAAGGCCTAAGACTTACGCATAAAGGTCGAATACACCATATAACTGAACACGATGCGGAGTAGGTGAATGCGTGTTTGTTTCGGGTAGTCTTAGTGCTAAGTAGATTAGACTAGCTGGTAGTCCTGGTAAATCGGCGACTCAAAGTAGCGGGCCTTAGACGCTGAAATAAAGAACGCTCTAACAGAGCAGACCTTGAATCATCGAGGAAGTTGGGAGCTGAACGCAGGATTTATCGAATAACAATATTCTAAATGAAAAAGAATATTTTAACGAAAAAGCCATGGGGGGAACCTTCAGAGCCAGAGACAGCAAGACACTTTGCCCTTACATTGACTCCCGTTGCCTTCATGTCTAATAATCTGCACGTTTTTTCTGAAGATTTACGCTCTGTGTAGTTGCCAACTTTTTTATGCCAAATTTTTTTTAGTTGTTGCTGGAACATCTGTAACTATCGTTCCCCAGCATTAGCCCTGCACTCTCGCCTTAAACGCTTAAAATGCGGGACATCTTCACCAATGAAAATCGTTGGCAATGCCATGACGCGCAAGTTCTACCACAACTGCACGGCAGAGGTGATGTCAGGTACGAAGCCAGGGAGTCAAGTACGCACCATCATGTTTAGGAAGACACGAAAATTGTGGTCATCGTTCAGTGTGACAAAATTGAAGGCGCGAACGATGCAGTGGAGTTAGTGGGAACAGATGTAAAGTAAGGAAGATCCCCCGGAGAAATGGAAGTGATTGGACCGAAACGTGAAATCCGTTGTGTCACGGTATTGCTCGTGTTTATGTCGACAAAGGACAGGCAACGCAATGTACGCTTCTTCACATTGTCAAATATCAAAGACCTTTTTTTTCTGAATCCCCAATGTATCCGGTAGATGCTAACGACGGACAATTTAAGTAGTTGAACCACGGCATTGGTGATGTCGGGGAGTGTCCGACAGCAAGACATGGGCTGTGGAATTCGATTGTGTATGCCGTTCAGCTCTTTTCGTTTTTGTTATAGGTAGATAAATTCTCTAACCTTGGTCTCTGTGGTTTATGAGCACTGATATAAAAACGTGCCTGAGTAAATTCAAATAACTGTTTTGGGTTTTACAACCACAGGCTCTTGTTTTGTGGTCGACCGATTGCCGCCTCTGTAAGTAACAGATAATTCTTGTTTTTGGGTGTCCACTCGTAAAATGGGTTGAAAATGCACGTTTGGATTGACGTTCGGTAGCACGATGTGTTTAAGATTGTTCGGGAGGACACCCTTTCTGTAGGAAAATGATCACATGAGAGTGCCAGGCATCAAAGTTTGGTCATAAGTTTTCGGCTTTGCCCTCGATAGATTTTTGCTCTGGCTAGGTTTATTTATGGCTAGGTTGAATAGTTACCGCAGTTATGTTGCGTATATAAGGGTAAACTACATTTGGGAGTACTTCACTGCAATCTGACTTGCGAAACGTTTTCAAGCTAGTTAATATGTATTTCATCCTCCCATATATTCTCTGTTAAACATTTTAGTGACTTCAAAATTATAAATCAACGGCGTTTGCTCTGCCTCGTTCGCGACACCACCGGGATGTATAAAAAATATCGTGGTGCATAGATGACAGATCAACTCAACAATCACCGCTCGCGTATAACACGATGTTACCCAATGTCCTACAACCATTTACCTACTATATTGATTCGGCTTCAGAATTGTTAGGAGATATTAAATTCATACACGGAAAAGTAAACCAATGCGAAACATTCTCAAGGTAGAACAGCACACTGCGATAGATGGCGAAGGACTGGAGGTGTTAAAAGAATACGTCTACTTATACCAGGTAGTATCCACGAAGCGAAGCTTGAAAATGAAGTAACAAAAAAAACAAAAATGTTGTGGTGCACAATCAGCAAGCATTATTTGAAGATAAGCAGTAGTTTAGCGCTATCCCTCAAGAAGAAGGTATGACAGTTGCATCTTACCGTTGCCCTACGTAGCGTAAATCAGGAGGCCTGCAAAAAAGATACAACTTGATGACTCAGCGAGCAATGGAAAGTAACATAAAAAGTCCACCCAAAAAACAAGTAGCCAGCCGAGTGGGCAAGGGAACGACAGGGGGTTAAGGATATCTTAAATGAATTCAAGAGGAAAGAAAATGAGCAGTGCATCTATCGCGCAGGACAGATAATCACTGGCCACATAAGATTCTGAAAGACCGAGCATGCAAGCACAAACACAATGAAATAGTCAGGACACCCAGACTGCCCGCTTTCTGTTGTCCGAGTTAGCATGTCCTCTCTTTTAGAATGAATAGTTATACCCATTATCTCAGCCTTCTGTTATTCTAAGATTATTTAGAGCAACAGGCTGTTTTCTAACTGAAGTCAAAGGCAATGATAAGACAAAGTTGATTGCAACATATTTGCTGGTACAACGTGGCAGCAGTAAGCGAAAGACGGAGTTCATTGGCTGAACGTGAGAGAAGCTTAGCCTTGCAGTGGACGCAGTTGGTCTGGTGATGATTGTGATGACAGCGATAACTACCCGACGTGTTTTCTCGCTTTACTCCAGGGGACGATGACAGAAACGGCCAAGCACGGCAACATGCCACCAACTGTCAGCCTCATTTGCCTCCTTGCTCCTACTGTGCAACAGCGTGCAGCCTCGGCACTCGTGTACTGATTAAATGACAATGAAAGTGTACATTGCCCCAAACAACCAGATCTGAAAATTAATATATTAAAAATAGAAACACCTGGGAAGGATCTGCCTATTGGTCCTCTGTGTACTTAATGATCAAAGGTATATCGCGAAGATGCGGGCCACACCAAGCATCGGAAAAGAAGGGTTGTGTTTATGATAGGCCATAACCTACCACACTCATGAATCACGTTGAAACGGCAACCCCGGGAGACGTCGCGCCTTCTGAAAATAAAACTTTAAGAAACATAGAATTGCGATGAAGGTGCGGGCTTCCACTTATGATTCCTGGCAGAGTGCTTTTCGACCTAAACAGGCAAGTAGATAGGAATTGATTGATTGATATGTGGGGTTTAACGTCCCAAAACCACTATATGATTATGACAGACGCCGTAGTGGAGGGCTCCGGAAATTTAGACCACCTGGGGTTCTTTAACGTGCACCCAAATCTGAGCACACGGAAGTAGATAGGAATAGGAGTTTTAGAAATAATCAGTAAAAAAATCGAATGAAATGCTATCTGATTTACGGGTGTCTGTTACACTCCTCTGCGATACGATATGACGTATGTGCGCAGTGATACGGCATTTCTTTCGTTCCCAAATTTTAGTTGCTCTGTATTTGTGATCTGTCTCTTCGCGAGCTCACGTCTCCGTGATAGTTTAGGAAAGGCCTCAATTAGTTGTGTCTAATTTAATAGGCTGATATACATCATGTGCACCACAATAGCATGACACAAATTCATGGGAAAGATGTTATTTTTTCGATCACCCCGTCCAAGTGTACAAACGCTGTACCTAAGTTAGCTAATTATAAGGATAACAGAAGGAAAATTGGAACTAAGTAATTCACAAGACAATTGTTACAGGAGTGCTGTATGCCCAGTTTCTGCAGCTACATAACGAAGTGTTCCAAGCCAATGCTGGTGGTATACACGATGGCACAACCCTTTCATTCAAGGTAGAGTTGCTGAATGCAAGGGTATTAAATGCGAAACATTTCTTAGCGTACTGCAAACACTTTTGGAGTCTATCTACGTATCTATTCATTTATCTAGCGGCTTACGCCTGCGTGCTCTCATCATCAACCCCTTAAATTGCCGTGAACCAACATTACTATAGAAGGGTAAGATGGTTATTAGTTTTTCAAGGTGTGAAAATTGAAGCCTGGCTGTAGGAGCAGCGTCACTGGTAAAAATTCTAGCAACTACATTTAAGTCAATTGAGGTATCTTAATAGCAACATTTTTTGAAAGACTTTTCCATTTGCATCGGCATTAAAGTAGCGATAAAAACTAGGCTTTATAATACTTAGAAATATAACACATGGAGAACAAAAGAAATGGGCACTCATCAGTGCACTCGATATTCTGCCATTAAACATCTGACCACGGTCTTAGAATAGATCGAACGCCATATATAGTAGGATGCTGTATATTTTCTGAAATATGCGAGGATGGCAAGGAAAACTTCGCTTTTTTCGCTGTTCCTATTTGCATAGCGTCGTTCAATTGACGCCTCAACCCTGGAAAGGCTGAATAACTAAGAGGTGGTATAAAGTTCATGATTGAGCCCAGAGGTGGATCTGATTACCAGAAACACGGCGCTGCTGTTGGTTCAATATCAATTACAGTGGTACTGGGGAGGTAGCCGCTCATTCATTCGCATATTTTACAGAATGTCAGTGTAAGTTTGCTTGTATTCCTCGCAGGCGGCTCTATATAGCATTAATTTACTTAATGTCCATGGATCGGAAGCATGGTTAGGAGCCGCAAAGCCTAAGTCTAAGAAAGCATAAAAACCACGAAAGTACTGCAAGACGGCTTAAAATTATTTTCTCTCAGTGAGCGGCGATACTATAGTATTCCGAACACCCCTCCCTCTACTCATTTTGATGACTTTTAGCGGAACAAATCGATTCACGAAGACATTATCCATTACTAAGCTTTGAAGCTGTGCCGCTTCTCAGTTTCCTTATAAAAGTTGCTTAATTGCGACATTTGTTTCTCGTGCTTTTCATTATTACCCGCCTATTTCCGGATTATGTCTTTTAGGACAAGTGCAGTAACAGTAATAAATTTAAAAACCTCTTTTGTTTGAGCAAAGTCTTGATGTTCTAAGTTTTTCTCCTATATAGTGTCGTGTTCGTTATTACAGGGCTGTCTTACTTTCTGAACCACCTATTATAATGATTTGTAAAAGCACTTTCCGGATTAAACTTTCGTCGTCAGCCTCCCATGTTGACACGCGATACGAAGCATGTGGTTACCGAGGGCCTTACATCCATGCAGAAACGCGACCAATGATACCCTCGGGTCTGCAAGGAGCAAAAAAAAAAAATCATTCAAGCCCTGAGATAAAGTGAATGTAGAATGTTGCAGGCCTGCTGAACGTCCGCTCTTCCTAATATTGGCAAATTCCCAACTTTTACCTCCACATTTTTTTATTCTCTTTATCAACTGTGAGAAGATCGGGTTTCTAAGCGACCATTCAAGCCCACTATCTCCGTATATTTTTTCTACATTTTACTGGCGGAAAGCTTTTCCTTCAGTACTTTTTACATATTTTTTTTGCGAGGGGCGATCAGATTTCAAACGTTATCCTTCCAGCCATTTTATTGTAGCCACTTTATTGTATATGTGAAAAAAAAACAAAAAGAAACATAAAAACGCACATACGCAGATATTTTTTATCGCACTTTTTAAAAACGTAACTGCCGTTTTCACCTCCGCGCGAACGTCAGAGTAAGGGCCGGTTTATAACACGAGAAGTAACAATAACGTCACTGGCAAAAAAGTACAATCAATGAAAAGTGCACTCAATCTAGAACCGCAAAACGGTGAAGCATATCTTCAGCCAGAGGCAAAACTGACCGGCGAACGCCATTGGGTTACACGGCCGGCTGATGCGAGAAATTGCTCCCTGGCGGAACTCTACCGTATCCCGTGCGAAGAGATACGGCGTGTGCCCGCCGGCTTTAGTTTACCGTTATGACAGTTGGGCCGCCTCTTTTTTATGCGAGTCTTCGCGTTTCATTTTTTTCCTCATATATATCAGCAACAGCACGTTTTTTTTTTATTCCGGCGTGTTGTAAAAATGAACACCTGCAGATAGGGAACATTGATGCGCGGGCACAGACAAGCCATCTTCACGTCCCCCATGGTAGATTTCTTACGTGTTTTTACGTTCTTTCAGAATGGTAGCGACGTGACTGTAATAAATCATTTGTTTCTTATATACGTGGGGCTGCATTGGTGCTCGCACCTTGTACACCTTCGGGATACGTACGGGCTTTCCTCGCCGTTCGCCGATTTATGGCGCCGATTCCGAATGACTCTTCTTTCGGTCTTCCCAGCTGAGGGAAACGGGCTGAACGTGATCGCATGATTCTGCTCGGAGGTCGTGGGTGGACTTTGAACAGATCGCGAAGGAGCAAGAAATCAAAAGACTGACACGTACTGGTATATCGAGACGTGAGGGTTTCCTTTTCCTGCGATTCATACAGCGGATACGCTTTGCTGCTTCGTTGCCCATACAGCGTCATGCTCTTTACTAGTTTTTTTTCAAGAGTGCAATCCCAGTCCATGGAGGAAACTCAGGTGGTAGGATGTGTGCACGGTCAGCCGGGTGCCATGCGCAAGCAGGAAATATCTTTACTAGACGTGCACTTCCGGAAGACACACGGAACGAGTCGGTCCACGCATTTTAGCAAAGACGCAGTTTGTCAGAGGCCGTTATAACTATAGACAGAGCTGTGTGGGGAAGTTTATCTTGGATTTACCTAAATGATATCGCAAATTAGAAACACCCGGCTTCTGTAGTTCATATTGCAGAATAAGCGCTAGTCACCTAATAAAATGAGCAAGTTATGAACGTCTGTCAGCAGCAGCAAATATAGAAAGCACCATAATTGTTTATGGATAAATAAAATAGTTACAACCTCAATCCTTCGCGATTTTCCGAATGCCATGAAATCAGGCATCAAACATAAGCGCAAAATTTGTGTGTACATAAAACGACTCCTAAGTATCGAGCAATTTTATATTAGGAAACGATTGTGGGCACTGTCAGCATATTAGTCATTCGTAATCATGTCGCTACGCTTAAGCTTCACAGAACACTCGTAACAGCCCTCTGTGAAGCGTGGAAACTTGAGAAAGTTGGTAGGGCATAAGTGAATGTAGGAACAGCGCAACCTAGATGTAGTTACTTCGTAACTATGAAAGCGAAAAAACAATGACAGAAAAGAGCGCTCTTTTCTGTCCTTGTTTTTTTTCGCTTCCGTAGTTACGAAGTAACTACTTCTAGCTTGCGCTGTTCCTACATTCAGTTAGGCCCTCTATGATTACGAGAGAAAAGTTGCTTCCGACCACCGCACGTAACAGCGCTGTAGTCTTGTGCTAGTCATACTTGATGCCCTTCGTTATAGCATTTTTCTCACTCCGTCAGTCAGACAATGCAATCAATCAGCGCGCTGCAAGTTCTGGACACCTTGCAGCCAGTTCTCGAAGCTTTCCTTAACATCATCTGTGGCAACCGTACATCACCCAAGACACTGGGAGGCGACTCTTGCTCAGTGACAGTTCACAGTTATATAGTTGATTGTTGATGATAGTATGCGTGCTCGTGTATAACTCTTATTTCCTTCTCTATTCTCTCCCTCTTTTTCATGTAGTGTAGCCAACCGCGTTCAACATCGTTGACCTCCCTGCATTTCCTTTGCTTTTCTTTCTCTCCATAAGGTGCGACACAAAGTTGAAGTTTGTTTGCAGTGTTAGGCAGATATTGTTGATCCTGCTTATGCAGCACATTTTGCCGATGGTGCGGGAGCGTAATACAGCTGCAGAAAGACAACACGGTGCGCAAGTGACGCACCACAAGCCGAAACAGATTGTTGTACACGACATTTCACTTGTCACGGGCCGAGCCACACCGCCAGCTCATATGTCATGCTCCCCCAGAACCACACTCAGGCAGAGTCTGCATTAAAGAAAACCTGGGGCCTCAAGCGCCCAGCTGCGCCAACGCCCAGCTGCGTTCTTATCTATATGCGCATAAGAAATTCTCAAAGACGGATCTGCCTAGCTATGATAAATCCTTTAGGATCCATCAGTTGCACCACTTTTACTTACAAAATAGCTCTTGGGGCGCGCCCGGTGCAAACAGTGTCCGTATGTATTCCACCGCCTATTGCAGGCAAAGAAAGAAGACACGTAGTATGAAGCAACAGTTAATGTACAAGCAGATCGTCCGGAGACGGGGTGGTGGTAAATGACCCGTGAATGAACCACGTGACAGTCGCGATCATCTCTTGAGCGCGGCCTCGATACGTGCTCGACGGTACTGGTGCGTACTCGTCGTGAGTCTAAATCGAATCGTCTGTCACCCGGCCAATCCAGTTGGCAGTCGCTCGTTTGCATCGATTTAGTGCGTATGACGATTTCAAAACGAGGTGGACCGGGCATTTTCTTTTTATTTGCCCAACCACGACACAGGGGGTGCGCAGAACATTTCCTGCATATACACCCCCTCTAATATTTTTGTTCAGTTCTAGATGTACAAAAATGGGTGCGACTTGATTGCGACAATTTCTTGACAGATAGGAGACACGACGGTTTTTCAATGCTATAGATGAGGGCGTGGTAGATCAGACAATAATACGCTATTGCGCACTCTCGGAATGGGGCGGGTCGAACACGTGTACCGAATCAATATTTATGAGCAATATTGAACGAAATGTCCCCGTCTACGTTGTCGTGGTACAATATGATTCTCTCAGCTAATGATTGCAGTAGTTAGAGGCAGTTTCCAGGCTTGCTTGTAAACGAGGGTGATTTCATTCATAAAAAAATTTCTGAGGCACATCAACTAGTGGCCGCAAATAATTTTTCCTGTTGTTACTAGGAAATGCTCTCCCCGTTTCTCAGGAGTAAAATAAGACACTTTATAAGGCTCTTTGCATGATTCATGAACGCGTAAAAAGAAAAGCCAAGAAATCAAAGACACGTCATATTTTTCCACGTCTTCGCAATATCATCCAGGTAACTAAATGTTCGTGATTGCTAACGGCAGCTTGTGGTGGTTAATTTATTTTGATTGATTGATTGATTGATTAATTGATACGTGTGATTTGACATCCGAAAACCACCATATGAAAACTACCAGACGTGGTAGTGGAAGGCACCGCATATTTCGACCACCTGGGGTTCTTTAACGCGCAGCCAATGCTGAGCACACGGGCCTACACCATTTTCGTCTGCATCGAAAATGCAGCCGCCGCGGTCGGGGTTCAATCCCCCGACCTTCGGGTCAGCAGCCGAGTACCTTAGCCACTAGACCACTGCGGTGGTGCTTGTGGTGGGTCATCAACAATAGAAAAAGGAGCAGTTTCTGAACAAAAAAGTCAGTGTTTAAATAAATGTGCCGAATAATATTTAAAAACTACACGAAGGATCCATGTGCGTCGTACCTGCGGCGTTCCCTTTACTGCGGTATAACGCATTTTCAGACCTTACAACTTTATAACCAGTTGAAATACCTGATCGAGTCCCACCGGCGAATTGAAGTTATTTCTGCCAAAAGTCCATAACCACATTGATATTTTTGAAAGGCGGCTAAATATTATGTCATTACAGGTAGTATGTTACTGTTTAGAATTTTGAAGTACGCCACGCACGTTCACGTACACATTCTTCAGAAAATGAGCCAGCGTAAAGTTTTTAAAGTGAAACTCCTTGCGAGTTATGCCTCTTGGTGGCAGCGTTGTCGAACGCGAATAAAGCCCGACCTATCTTCGGTACATAAATGTGGCCATCGAAGATGCGAGGGTTACACGCGAATTCGTACGCACCATCTTTTCATAACTGATGCTGCGCTCTCGGTCGTCTGCTTTTCACCAATGAACTCTTTCTGAATTGATCGTTAAGGGAGATCAGTTATCTCGCGTTACCACATGTTATCGTTCCCCGAATACATTTTTTTTATGAAGGGCTCGTGTTTCGGTTGTGGCATCAGAACGGTGGCGGCACATCAGGCACAATGCTAACTGTATAGGCGTTGCCTGTCGATACGGCCGCAAGCAGTCAGACGCAGTTTCCCTCTGGCGAAGATTGAAAGGAAGATGAGTTGCAGATAATGCAAGCACACGATAAGCTTGGCAACCCTCCTGTTCTCATTATACACAAGGCTTACAATTTTTGTTCAAAAAATAATGAATAATTTATTGTGTACCTAGGAAAACGTTACCATGGGAGAAAGGGATCGAGACCCGACAGAAGCTCATACTCTGTAAATTGTTGAACGCAACACAAACGTCAAAATACGACGAAAAATCTTGGCGAAATTGCGTTAACCCGGTTCACTAACTTAGGGGCTTTCTTCTTTCGTTAAGAAAGAAAAGGCCAGCTGCAAGGCTGTATAGGTACGATTTTTTGAATTTTCCGCACTGCTTAACCCGCTATGTGAGTGGTAAAGATCTGGGCTACGCTACCCTAAATGAACTTTATTCAGATATACAAAGATATGTCTATAAAGCCCGGTACAAAACATTATCTTTCTATTCCCTTCTGAAAATAGAGGCACCCTAGCCGCGGTACATGCAAAAAAACGATAGTCTGAAAGTCCTGTCAATTGTTATGCAGAAATGAGCCGCTATGTAAGGTCAGAAGGTCTAAAAATGTGTGATAAAAATATAGATTTACAGTGCTAAAACTATCTTTGTATATATATATATATATATATATATATATATATATATATATATATATATATATATAATTTTAAGCACAGTGTCGAAAAATAAGTTGAGAACTGTGCATTATTTTCTAATAAGTAAGTTGGTTTTCCATATTTTCCATTTACATGAGGCTGTTGGTCTGTATGTAGGGCTCCTGGTTTCAAATTGAGACATAGCTCCAAGCACCTCTCTCTCTCTCTCTCTCTCTCTCATAACACCCATCCTAGTTACATATCACTGTTCACAAAGCGACGTAGAGTTCGACGAAAGGCTCACGGGAGGATAACGCAGCACTGCCCTTCGCGACAAGCTGCCGTTTGAAGGCATTATGCCAAACGATCGCGCCAACTTCAATTAAAATTAGGAGGCGAGAAAGTCTTTACGAAAGAAGAAGGGGGTTGTTTCTGGTAATTGGGAGACGCTGCTGGGATGCCGATGAGTGCAGACGCGTGCACATCGAGCTCCGTATGTTCTTGTCTTTTCTGTATGGTTCAACCCTTGAATCGCCCAGAAATTGCCACAGGCGTGTAGGGGAGATGCTCCGGTATCGGTGGACTCCAGTTTCACTGAAATCGGACCATTTTTCTTGTTTTTACGGCCACTTCTTCGTTCGCCCGTGTGGAGCCTTCGCTACCTCTAGCGTCCAGTAGAGGAGCGGCGGCGCGACGCCGGGAGACGCTCGCCCGAAGACGACAACCACGGCGTTGCCGCGGTTGCTGACGGCTATGGACTCGACTGGGGAGTCGCAAACAGCGTCCGTACGACAATCCGAACCAGGTTTGGGTGAAGAAGTCATGGACTTTGCCACGCAAAACCGGGATGAAGCAGATCTGCCTGGGAACTGCAACGCGGCGTCCACGCACGCCGCCGCAGATTTTTCCGCCCCAACGGAGACCGACCGCACAGAGGAGGGATGGCAAATATCCCAATCGCTCAGAGCGAAGAAGAAACAGGCGAAGGAGCGGAAATTTCAACAAGGAGGGGACTTCTCCGCAGGCAGCAGACCTACGACGGACAACCAGCCAAAGCGCCGGGGTTGACCTACAAGACGGAGGCCCCCAGCACTACCCAAGGACGATCTGAAAGTAGTCTTCCGATCTCACCAGGGACTGCCTCTGAAGAATGTGACCACCCAAGCGATCTCCGACGCTATAGTGGAGGCTTGCCAAGGAAAAGTCAGGTGGGATCAGTTTATTCTCCGCATCCGACCGGGGTCCAACATTGCGCTAGCGTCGACTCCAGACACGACCGTCGCGATGGCGATGAGAGGCGTCACGTCTTTGAATATCAACGGAAGACCACACCCGGTCAACGTCTACGTTACGGCAGGTGAAGGAACCAAAAAAGGTGTTATTCACGGTATAGAGCCGCACACCCCGTCTGAGACCATCAAAGCGAGCATCCGTTTTCGCACCCAGAGCGTGACGCTGGTCGACGCTCGGATGTTGGGAGACTCTCAGAGTGCCGTCTTGTCTTTCTTCGGGGACATTCTACCAAGATATGTTTACTACAGAGGAGGTGAGAAGGAGTGTATTCCTTTTCGTAACACCGCCCAATTCTGCCGGGCGTGTGGGGTGGTTGGCCACCGCACCGACGTGTGTCCGCAGCCAGACTCACCCGTGTGCCATACCTGTGGATTGCGCAACCCCGAAGTAAACCATAATTGCACTCCGACATGCGCAATTTGCACGGGAAACCATATCACTGGAGACCGCAGTTGTCTGAAACGCCTCAAGCCTATTCGCAAGCAAGCAGCGAAACCACCCAAAAAACCACACAAGCCAGCCCCTCGCTGGTTTCAGTCGGAGGAAGAGGAATCAGAATGGGAGTACGGACGAGGCGGGACCCGAAAGAGCCGTTCCAGAACCCGCACGCCGTCGAAAAACCGTGCCGTGGAGACAGGACAACCAGGACAGCGGCATCCAAAGTCGACTTCGACGCCGAGAGCAATCTCCCAGGACAATCCGAACGCGCAAGCCCTTCCGAGAAGCAAGCCACCGAGGGCGTGTCCTGCACATAGCAACCCACAGGCGGACGCGGTAAGCTATGCGCAAGCCGTATCTCCCACTACCAAACATAAACCCGTTACACCAACGATCACAGAACACCCAGAATACAAGCGGGTAGTAGCTGAAAACAGACAACTTAGAACAGAACTACAGGAGGTTAAGTCTCGAATGGCGCGCCTGGAGTCACTACTAAACCAGTCGAGCAACACACAAAGCCCGGCGAGCACACCTGTTGTCTCGCAGCCCGTTGCGCAGCCCGTGGCAACGCAACCACCACAAACACCGCCGATAGCGTTCCTAGTTCAACAAACTCAACTTGTTTTTGCCAAACTAGGCCAGATGGAACGCACCATAAGCGACTTGAGTCAGGTGCAGAATCCTCGCAAGAGATCTTGTCAGAGCCCGGGTGCCCCCACCAGACAACCTAAAGAAAGTGGAATAACAGATTCCGAGAATACCAATTATGGCTAGACACCGTAACAATAAAAAGACCGAGCAAACGGAAATATGGCAGTGGAACTGCTGCTCATTGAGAACAAAACTTGAAAATTTCAAACAATTTATTGGAGCATCTCCAATCCCTCCTGATATAATCTGCCGTCAGGAAGTAGGCAAATTTCAGATAAATCTGAGAGGGTACATAAGACATGTTAACCCAAAGTACCCACAAGTGGCGACATTTACCAAAAAAGATATCGCATTGAGTGTCAGCTACGTGAGCAATGAGGCAGTGCAACACCAGATAATAACAGTGTGGCCCAAAAAACGTGGAGGACCAAAAACAGTGGGGGTCAATATATATAGCCCACCTAAGGAGAGACGAGCCGACTTTGAGAACATTATAGCACATGCGATGGGTTTATTGAAAGAGAAAGACAGGTTAGTTATCATGGGGGATTTTAATGCGCCACACAGAAATTGGGGATATAAGCAGGACAGCCCTAAGGGCAAACTCCTTGTAGACCTTGTTGAACGGTATGATCTCTGCCAACTTACACAACCAGACCTACCGACACGGGTCGGTAATAGCTTAACAAAAGACACGTCACCGGACTTAACGTTTACAAATTCTGAAGGAAACGTCTCATGGGCGCACCTCGGAGAAAACTTGGGCAGCGACCACTACATTCTCGGAATAACTATTAATGCCGCCACGACAAGAAGAATGGGGAAAGCGACAATATCTGATTGGAACAAATTTAGGGAGAACGTAGGAGACCAAGGGGAAATAATAGATCTAGGTAACTGGGTGACACAGATAAAGGAGGCACACAGGAAAGTGACAAAGGAAATAGAAACAAGCGTGGAAATCCCAGCAGTCGACAAGCACCTGCTACATTTGTGGGACGCGCGGAGAAGCCTCACAAAGCGATGGCGGAAGCAAAAGCTTAATCGCAAATTGAAGATAAGGATAGCTCAGTTGTCACAGGAAGCCAATGACTACGCACGTCAACTAAATAAAAGTAACTGGAGGCAATTTAGTAACTCACTTAGAGGGACGTTAGGAACCAAAAAGACCTGGCACATCCTGAGGAGTATGATCGATCCAGGGGCAACAAAAACAATGACGAACAGGGCTTTAAGAATTCTGGAGAATGAATTTAGAGGTAACGATGACGCACTTATCTACGAAGTCAAGAAATTATATGTCGGACAAGACGCATGTGAAGTGGTACATGGCAAATATGCAGGAAACGAACAACCAGAGTTAGACGCTCCCATAACATTTGAAGAGGTTTATGCGGCGGCCCAGTCTTTCAAAAAGAATACCGCCCCAGGACGAGACAAAATAACAAACTCTATGCTTAGAAATTTGAGTGATGCGGCCCTTCGACGAATCACGGATTTCTTTAATGAAAAGGTATGGGTAGATGGAGGAAACCTTCCAGTAGAATGGAAGGACTCAAACATCATGTTAATACCAAAACCAGGGAAACCAAGAGATATTAAGAACCTCCGACCAATCTCCCTTACCTCATGCTTGGGTAAGCTTTTTGAAAAAACAATATTGACTAGATTGACAGACTATGTAGAGAGAGAGGGTCTGCTACCGGTGAATATGTTCGGTTTCCGACCACATGTATCGGCCCAGGATGTTTTCCTGCTGTTGCAAAATGACGTCATGAACCCAAACAGAGGTTCAAGCGACGAATTCGTACTAGGACTAGATATCAAGAAAGCATTCGATACAATATCACACAAGGTGATAATGGAAGGCCTCGAATCGATTAACTGCGGCCAACGAATATATGAGTATGTCCGGTCATTTCTGGCAAGCAGGAAAGCTACCATTTCTTTAGGCTCGGTTACATCTGAAACCTTCGACTACCCAAATAGAGGCACCCCCCAGGGAGCCATGCTATCCCCGATACTATTTAATATCGGCCTGAGAAAGCTCGCATGTGAGCTGGAAAATATAAAAGGTCTAGGAGCAGCTCTTTACGCAGACAATGTCACCTTATGGACAAAGGGTGGCTCTTATGCGGACAAAGAAAACGCCCTCCAGGAGGCAGTAGATAAAATACAAGCTTTCGTGACAGCTGCAGGAATGCAATGCTCGCCGGAAAAAACTGAAATGGTTAGAATTAGGGCAAGATACGCAAAGAAAAAGGACTTAATACCGGTAGCAGTACTGCTGGATGGGAGACAAATCAGGGAGGCAGATGTAATACGCGTGCTTGGCATGTGGATACAAGGAAATTCGGGAACGTCACACACACTACAAAGGCTACGGGGAACCACGGCGAATGTGGCCCGGACGATCAGGGGGATAGCAAATAGCGAAATGGGACTAGAGGAGAAAGAAACCATTGCACTCGTTCATGCATTTGTGATCAGCCGAGTTACGTACGCGCTACCGTACCAGACAATGACAAACCAGGAGACAAAGCAAATAAACACAATAATAAGGAAAGCATTCAAAGCAGCATTGGGGATTCCGGAAAATGCCAAAACCGAGAGGGTAGAGAAATTGGGCATATACAATACCTTTGAGGAGTATGCGAATGCGGTGCTTTTATCTCAAAAGGAAAGGCTCAATTCAAGCTATCATGGGAGAAGAATTCTGGAAAAGATGGGATATACATTGCGACCGTTATATTGTGACGAGGAAACGGTGCTAATAGATGCGGAAAAACGCACACATTTAACTGTAGCTCCTATTCCCAGAAATATGCATCCGACGTATCACGCAGGAAGGAGGAAAGCGAGAGCAGACTCCTTACGCAAAGCATTTCAGAATAGCTCAGAAGCCATCTTTACAGACGTAAGTAAAGCGAGCAGAGGGTCACATGTAGTGGCAATTGTAGCACAAAATCACACCACAATGGCGTCGGTTAAAACTTGTTTCACACGAGTGGCAGAGGCGGCAGCAATAGCCATAGCCATATCCAACGCAGAAATCAGGGGAGAATCAGTGGTTGTGCTCTCCGATTCACAGGCGGCATGCCGAATGTTTCTCCGAGGAACGCTACCTAAAATAGCGTATAAATTTTTGAATAAACCCATAACAGGAGACCATCACATTGTATGGTGTCCTGCTCACGAAGGTTTGGAGGGGAACGTCGTGGCAGACCGTATAGCTCGAGGCATCACCAACCGAGCGACGGCAGGCCACGACGTTGAACCTCTCTCCAATTCGCGTGACATCCTCCTCCAACAAAGGAAACAACGAAAGGAATATGGGCTTCCACATAAGGACTTGGATAGCCAGCAAAGCAGGGATTGGAGACGAATACAAACCAATAGCTTTCCCAATTTGTACCATCTAAGTAGAATATATCCCGCAAGATATAAAGACACCTGTCCGTGGTGTTCACAAGTACCAACACTCAGCCACATAACATGGGAGTGCACCCAGAGGCCCACACACATCGACAGCCCACACATCACGAAGCAACCACACATGCTTCACAGGCAGTGGGAGGCATGGCTTGCGGACGAGGACAAGCAGAGCCAAATAGCTTTGCTTGACCAGGTCCAGCGAGCCGCTCGTGCCAGCGGAGCCCTGGACTGAGGGCCCGACCAAACTGCCTGCATTTCAAACTTTTTTTTTCTGAATAAAGTTTCTTCCTCCTCCTCCTTCTGGTAATTGTGATAGAACTGTGAAGAATGTGATGTGACAGCCTCAGAACCTGCTTGGGAAAAAGAGCTTTTCATCCAAGCTACATTCTTCCAAGCTAAGGGCTTCCATTTCATGAAGAAAATAGGTGGAGGAAAAGGTCAATCTGCTGGAAAATTAGGATAGTTTTTTCAACCATATGTTTACTTTCTTAACAATTGCGTACCAATTACCACAAATAGCATTTACTATACTCTGCTTCACTTTCTTGTCTTCTAGTTTTAATTATTGTTGTGTGTTAAAGTTTCTTTCTTTAGCTTATTGCACTTTTCACCTCATTTCGTTCACCACTTATTAGGGTGAAAAGTTAGCATCATCACACGATGACGTCGAAAAACGCGGCACGTGGCATAGAAATTCACGTGTTGCACTTTGCGTATAGAAATTTACGTCTGTCGCTTTGCTAACAGAGTTTGTGCCAGTGCAGAACAACAGCGTTCTATGGGTCAGTGAAAGATTCTACCACAGAGTTGGGTCAGTGCTTGAAAGCGCTTAGGAATGTCTATTTCGTCATTTGTTCGGTTAGCAGAGCTGAATAATAACGTGCAAACCAGACATACAGTACCCTTATTGTTATTCACTGTGTGCTCGGGGGAAGCACTTGAACAGCTAGACTGGAAAGAAGCAGTATTCGTGGTTAACAGAGAATAGATTGACAACGCAATGTTTGCGATTGTCATGGTGCCCTTCAGTAAGGGTATGAACTATTTATGAAAAATTATTAAGATAATAAAATTGGAAAGTGTTTAAGTGCGTATAAAATTATTGTAGTAAGACAAAGTTCATGCTCATTTGCTTCGCGACAAAAATTAAGATCGAATGAATCTTTTGTACTTGAAATCATTTCCGCATTACTGTAATTTGTATGTACAGGTTACCAAGGCCATTGTCAAGCCTTTCTCATGGATCCTAGTCTTGACGACCTCCCAGTTTTGTCTGGTAAATAAAAATTGAAATGAAATTGAAAGAAGCTGTTTAATTAGAATAAGTAGAAGAGTTTGACATGAAAAGGGGGTTTGTAGCACGCACGTTTTTACGGGGTTAACGAGAAAAGGGAAGAAAAAAAAAGATGGAGGCTTAATGAGATGTGACTCAGATATAGCACAGTGATTCACTGCACACGCGGTGCTGTGCGGGGTAGGACACGTACAAATGTCTCTATACGTTAACCGTATCAGAACATGCTATGAAGTTTAGCATCCAAACCTGTCCTGCTGAAAAATATGATCAAGCACATTAAAATTGTACATTGGAGTTTACAGAAGAATATGTGTGGCGTATTTTAGTAAGAGAGTCAAATGCAAAATCTGAAACCGTTGGATAGAGTTCTCGTATGCGTAAAGCACGCTGAAGTAGATTTCGGTTTAACAACAGTTGTATGCCGAACGGAGCTATGCCAGAATGCAATACAAACTAAGTTGTAGTTTCATGCAAACGATGAGTAAAATGTTGCGCCTCCTTCAGTTAAAATAAGCCAGATCTATTAGGCCAGCCATGCATCAACTGTCACGACAAAAACTATTAAAATTGTTGCATTCGATCTGTTTCTCTTGGCCTTGCCGCGGTGGTCTAGTAGCTAAGGCACTCAGATGCTGACCCGCAGGTCACAATATCAAATTCCTGCTGTGTCGGCTGCATTTCCGATGAAGGCGGAACTGTTGTAGGTTCTTGTGCTTAGATTCGGGCGCACGTTAAAAAACCCCAGGAGGTCAAAACTTCCGAAACCCTCCACTACGGCGTCTCTCAAATTCATATGGTTGTTTTAGAAATTTAAACCCCCCATGTCAATCAATCGATCTGTTTTCCTGGTGTCCTAGGTGCTTTGCTGTTTTGTCTTGAATCCATAAACAATTTTTTAGCGAGTTGGTTCTTGTACAAGAACATGTTCTTGTACGAGAAAACTCGACTACCAGTAAGATGGTGACTTTACCCAATTTTTCTACCTCGCAGGGTTTACTTTTGAGGTTTACACTACATTATGAAATTTTTAATTCGCTCCAGGCGGTCATATTTTATGCAGACTTGTTCTACAATAATCCATTTTTTGGTGACAAAGGAGTGATCAGAAGTTTAGCGCCATAATGCGAGCCTTGCAAGATAAAGAGAAAGCGGTAAATTATAATAAAGACCTGTGGTGGTTGACAAGACCAAGCAAATGCTGCTCTACACTCTAGAAAGTTGCGCCTTTTACGCGAAAATACCGTTCGCTGTGCAAGTATACTATTCAAAATCGCCCATTTTCCAACGGAAGCAAAAGAATGATATTAATTCAGCCTCAGAAAAATTGCTACAGCGTTATTTCCCTGTGATTTGAACGTATTTTGCTAGTTAATTAAAGCGCAAATAAAACATTTCAGTAAATATACGCCAAGTTCAAATTTTACCCCAGAGTACCCATGATAGTGAGGCCTTTAGACTAGAACCACAATAGATATTTAAAGCCCTTTTGTGACTTGAGCATACTGGCAAAAAATTGCAGATGCGTGCCCGATGATTTTCTTAATAACAATAATGTGCGTTTTTTTTTTCAATTTCGCCCAACGTAAAGTTATCTCTTTTAGAAAAAAAAAAGTCACATGTATGCCTTGAACAACAACTAACAGGAGGGCCTAATAGCGAAAGACAAAAAAGTAATTCAACGAAGAATGAAAAAAATGGGTTGAAGTACGTTGGGCGGGAGCTTTGAAATGTCAGAATATCTGTCACTGTCAATACAGCAAGATGTATACAACCACTCCCTACTGCCAGTTGTCACATATGGAACACAAATGCGGAGGATGACAAAACTAGGCCCATTTTGAGGACCGCGCAGCGTAGAATGGAACGTTAAACAATAGGAATAACGCTAAGAGATTGAAATACGTCAAAATGTGTCGAAGAACAAACAAGGGTTGCAGGTATCCTAGTTGACATCAAGTGACAGAACTGGACCTGGAGTGGCCATGTGTTGCGTAGAGTGGCCATGTGTTGCATAGTGGCCATGTGTTGCGTGGCCATGTGTTGCGGCCTCGTTGCTGTGTAAAAAGAGTGCTTTCGCAAGTGTCTGTACGGTCTGTGGACATCAACTGTATTTATTTCTGGCCATCCTAACGGTTGTAGCAGTCGAGGCACTATGATTCGACCATGCACCGTTTTACAATTAGCGAATCGGGCTTGATCGTGTCTCTAAAGCCGGGGAACCTCTCCCTACGTGCCACCAAGCGTTTGCAAAAGAAATAGGCTTGCATTGCAGAAGTACGGGTGTTGCCAGAGCCATACACGTGGCAACGCCTCACACACGCGCGTGCTACGTAATCACTTCTTAGGCTTGTGTGTCATGTCGAGCACGCACACGACGCATTTCATTATCTTACGAGGTTCCACAATTAACAGAACGTGTACTGTATGTGAATGATATAACGACATATGCAGCGCGATGAAGCGCTGGGACTTGGCTAACACACGTGAGAGGGCCAGAAATGAAAACGGTCAATGTTAACGGATTTTACAGGCTCTCGCAAATGTGCGAGGATTACATAGCAACATTGCGGAAACGCCGGAAGTAAACGGACAAATTTAGCCACCTACTAATTTCGCAGCACTCTGGTGGTGATAGCTGCCGAGTTTGGAAAAACGCTGCTCTAGCACTAGTTAGAAGCCTGCCATTTGTATGAAATGAGCGCAACTGTACGTAAGAAGAGTAATTGTTGAAACGCTTGTATCATGTTGTACTACCTAATGAAACGAACGTAATAAATTCAAGGAAAGTACAACGACAGTTTTTTTGTGTGTGTTTGACTGTGATGCGGTAGTTATGATGCAAAACTAAAGAATTAAAACGAATAAAAGGACAAGTAAAAGTTGGTAGGGAGAGAACCTACAACTTTTTGGATTCCAGAGTGCTATTTTTGGTATATTATGATTCGGTCGTATTAGGAGCGTTTTTTCTCATGCGTAGATGCACATGCTGCAGCCGAATATCGCCAGACCCACCAGTATTCGAGCGGCCTCGCATATTAAATAACCAATTACAGCTATAAGTGCTCACTGGTTAACTGAAGAAGTGCAACCCAATAAATAAATGAATTCATAAAAAATCTCGTGGTGTGTGCAGTGCCATCTAGTTTACAGCTGGCCAGGCGAACACTTGACCTCCAAAACTTGCGCTGCAGTAGTCGCTCAAGTGTACCGCCACGAATTTCGAAGGTCGTGTGGGAGGCGTAGGAAGTGAGCCGGAGCTCAGCGAGGTGGCACATAAAGCAGCAAGCGGGCCCGGAAATAGTGGCGGCCGGAAGGTTGATACTACTACCACTACTGGTACAATATTATAATATTAGTGATATTACAATAACAATATAGCAATAATAACAATATAATACTACCATCCAAAGTTCAACACCTGACAACCACGATATAATCATGAGAAACGCCATGCATTCTTAAAAAAAGGTGGTAGTTCTTGCTGACTTTGAGGTAGTATTGGTTTGTCACATATGTTACAACCCTGGTAGTAAGTGCAGTTAGTAACGGCAAGGGTGGTAATACTTACTACCTCTGCTGTAACTACCAAAAGTTAGTAACTGTTACTGCCCTAGCTGTTACCACCTATGAATAGTAACTGTGAAGGTTTCAAGAAAAAAGTAGTAACCGATACTACCCAGTTCATTCATTTTGGCATATTATTTTTCCACTGCTAATGTTGGCTAATTAATGTCTTATAACTACACAAATTCGGGTAAAAAGTGGGGTGTGCCATGAATGCGAAGAATACTTAGACCAAACAAGTTCACTTGTATTTACGGATACTTGTAGAAAATGTAAGCGTGGGGTATATATAGCCCCTACTTCGCAGGGGAATATCTGGCACAGGGGAGCACTTCCGTTCCAGGATCAATTTTAACAAATATAGATTGTGAGCACTATATTATACTACCTGGTTACGTTTGTTTGGTGACGTAGCACAAGACTTTTAATAAGCCTTACTTAAAGAAAATTATATGTTATATGTATTCATTATAAAATGACCACAAAAAAGCATTATGTACAATGACCGGACAAAGTACCGAATTCATTCTCAGTGCATTTGAATGCTTCACATGACTAATATATCAGCGTTTAATAGGTAATAATTGCTCTGAGGGTTTGACGCGCCAAAACAATGATAATAATTGGAGACACGCCGAAGTGGATTAACGGTGACTGTCCTTGAGGCTGTATATGACTGTCTGGTTATTTTGATCTGCCGGTCTTGTTAATATGTGCTGTATTTACTAAGTTTGCTGTAATTGTCTAGTACGACGCCTGTAGCACTTGCTTATGGTTCGTTAACTTGTACTTCTCCGTTTTGACAATATCAGGATGACGTTTACATATCTCGGTTGCAAATTTGTAATAAAAATATATTTTCTTGATCTATAAATACCTTCTGCGTCATTTTTCCGTTTAATGATAATACGTCGAGACAATTCCTCCCATAAATTATCAGAATAGCATTCACACACTATTTTAGATTATATAGTCAAAATCCGGGTAGCGAAGAGGTAGTAACGGGGCTTGAAAGGTTGTAACGGCTGCAGTTACTAGCTCTTTCGTTTCAGTTACTAACTGTTTACTAACGTAGGTAGTATAGAGGTCACAAAAAATAGTAATGGTTGTAGCTAATAACTGTTTACTAACGTAGGTAGTAAACAGGTAGAAAACGGGTAGTAACGGTCTAAGGAAGGTAGCAACAGCTGCAGTTACTACCTACTTGCTTTCAGTTGCTACCTATTTACTACTTTTTTTTTAGCACATGGGGCTCCTTGACAAGCATCTATATCCATGTACGTTGGCCTCAAACAATTTTGCCTCCATCGAAAGTGCGGCCGCCGTGGCCGGAATTCAATTCCCCGAGCCGCTAGTCATCAATGGAGCACCATAACTACTAGATCACCTTAGGGAGTTGCAAGATTCATCGTCAAGCTTATGCGTGAAAGAACGAATGGTCCCCGTGTTGACAAAGCAGGCAAGGGGAGGTAACGTCGCTAATTTATGGCGTGTTTGTCAGTTGACCCACAATCCTCGCTCCCTCCCCCCATTTGAGACTTTATCCCCGTGTGAATACTCCTTCCCTACAGCAGAGATACCAGCAGTTATGCAGACACTCCGGAATCAGGACGTCTACGAAGCAAATATACACATCCTGGAATATATCTACAGCGGATCGACAGCTACCATAGTGCTCCATGAAAAAAGTGATAGAATAATAAAGAAGAAAGGAAAACAAGAGGACACGGCCTCCCTAATGCTATTTACCGCGTGCTTACAGGAGGTTTTTAGAGGCCTAGAATGGGAAGGGTTTATAAATAAGGAGCAATAAAGAGTACCTTAGTAACCTGTGCTTCGCCGATGGCATTGCATTTCTGAGTAACTCAGGGGACGAATTGGACATCACGATTTCTGATTTGGGCAAGGAGAACAGAAAGGTGGGTCTTGAAAATACTCAGCTGAAAAAGAAAGTAACCTACAACAACCTTTCAGGACGAGGGCGCTTTAAGATAGGTAGCATTGCACAGTAAAAGCTTGCGTCTATTTAGAGCGGGTAGTAACCGCGGAGAGGAACCACGAATTAAAGTAACTGGAATAAGAAGTCCAGAACAATCGGGAAGCATTATGAAATCATGACTGGTAGATTACCACCATCCCTCAAGAGGAAAGTATATAACTGTTACATCTTACCCGTACCTAACTACGGGGAAAAAGCTTGCACAATTTCAAAGAAGGTTAAACTTAACTTAAAGACGACGCAGCGAGCAGTAGAATGAAACAAAAGAACAACACCTCTAACTCTAGGGGACACGAAGAGAGCAGATTGTGTAAGGAAACAAACGATTGTTAAGGACATATTAGTCGAAGTCAACAAGAAAAAATGGTCATGGGCAGGGAATGTGATGCAAAAATAAGATAACCACTGGTCATTAAAGATCACAGACCATTCCAAGGGAAGGCAAGCGGGTGAATAGGGGACAAAAAGTTATCTGGGCAGATAGGATTAGGAAGTTTGCGGGTATGAAGTGACAACAGCAATCACAGGACCGAGTAGACTAGCGGAACATAAGAGAGATCTTCGTACTGAAGTGGGCGTTGTCAGGCTGACAATGATGATGGTGATCAACACTCCTTTAGGAACGCCCACAACTGCAAAGTTCATTGCTTCATTATTGGTCGTGGGATACGGGCTCGTAAAGCCGTGAGTGCGTGCCTGGACGCTTTAGTGTCATGATGTTAGGGCACTTGCTTCAAGAACCCGTCTCTAGAACAGGGGAAGAAAATCACAACTTTTTTCCAAGATGATTCTGGAAAAATTTTTCATTGAATCAGGTGTCCTGATATCGACAGGAGATGAATGCATAGGTGCCTCATAACTGTCTTAAGCAAAAACTGAAATTATTGTTAAAAAAATGGAGAAGCAAGGAACTAATGATTTATTTGGTGTTTCATAAAACAAGTTAACAATATATAATTTAGACGATTTGTTTATGCAACACCTGTGCTAAAATAAAACTGCTTAATAAATGTTCACTAGTCACAATGCTTTTTCAGAAATATTTATTGACGTCTTTGATACGTCTCTTTCTGTATGTTCATGCGCGTTTTTCAAGTGTACGTTCGTGCATATATACAAAAACAAAACTTACAAATTTTGTTCAAACCCTCAAACCAAGCTTCTGCCTACGAATTGCAAGGGTAAGTAAATGCGAATGATCTTGCACATCAGCTGTGAGCCACTTGCAGGGAAACATTTGAATTTTGGGTCTCTTTTACGATAATTCTTCGAATAACTCAAGTAATACCAGCCAAGCTCTCAATACTTCACGAGCCTATGCTATTCCACCATTACATTTGCGTGTACAACGCTGTCCAGCACATTGTCATAACATTTAGGCAGCACTGTCCCCTTTATTGGTTATGTGGTTACAATTAGACAAAGGTTTTTGTTATTTTTGTAATTTTTCCACCACGCATAAAGAGCCTTTTGCCACAGCGTAGTGGCTTCAGAGTGCGAGCCCTCTCATTTTTTGTTTGTTGAAGATGGACTGGCTGAAAGGAATCACCGCGCACTTCTCTCAAGGAGGCAGGCACACCGTAAAGCAAAGCGATGGCGTTTTTTACCTCACGTACCGTGGTAACTCTGAGGACACTAGCCTAAGTATTTCGAGGGTAAACATTGTCATACATCTGCAACATCTCACATCTATAAAACATGTTTTAGAATGAAAAGCCCCGTAATTCTTTTATTTTCGCTTGGGCACGTATTCTTCCCATATTTTCTATTTTTGCTGTGTTAATTTTACCATGCTGTCTTTTCATTGTTGCGCTGAACGTTCAAAGTTTGGCTCAAATATTACCTGTGATTTACTTTCAACCAGTGCCCCTATTTAGCAACTACTTCATGCCCACTAAACATGTATTCACCGGGTAAAATGAATGCAGCGTGTGTTTTTATAACCATTCAGTTGCGTGCATATACAGCTCGTTCGTCTTCTCTTTGAAAATGTGTAATGCTTTGCACGTTCGTGACAAATATTTGTCCCGTGATTATTTCCTACTGCATAATGGTAATGCATCCTTGACGCGCACAATATATTGTTGTGTTTGATTGATTGATTTGTGGGGTTTAACGTCCCAATATATTGTTGTGTTTGTAAATTATGTTTATTTGTTGTGTCGCCCGTTTTCGATATCCCTTCATAAATAAGACATGTGGCAATAAATATAAGTATGTAAATAAATAAAAGAAATTTATTTGCACTTCGCATCCTTCGTGGTCGTGTATTACTTTCGCTATTTTGAGTTGATGAAATTAGACACCATTCTCGAATACAGTCAAAAGACCAACGCATTGCCTTTAGAACCATCTGTTGGTGGGAGCTGAACGCACTAAGACAAATCCCCGTGCACTCCTCGCAAGGTGGCAAGCATGCCATAGAGTAAAACAGTGGTGTTTCCCAGTCTTGTTTCAAGAGGTGAAAAACAACAGTAACCCGAAATTTTTGCAAATATGAAGCCACAAATAGAAAGAACACGGCTGCAGAAGTATTAAAAATTGCGCTTCATTCACTGCTATTGAGTGAACGTTAATTTGCGTAGTGTGCGGTAGCAAGAGCACATATGCACGAATTGTAGTCAAGAGCACCAGTCGTATCGCAGGAGGTAAGTACTGTGGCACACTATGGCTAGATTTTAGCAATAGTGGCCGCAATTATGGGTGCGCAAAAATCAGGAACTCTCGTGTGCTTATATTTGCGTTCTCGTACTATATGTACTTCCCACCACCCCACCACGACTGCGCGCATCAAAATCGTATCGTAATTTTGAATGTAAAAGACGATATTTTATTCGGGTGCTTCGTGAAGCAAAACCACCATATCAATATGAAAGTCACCGTAGTGAAAGCTTCCGGAAATTTTGACCATCTGTGGTTCTTTCACGTACTCTGACATTGCAATGGCATATAAAATCTTGGGCGCGAATTACCAATACATGTGATTTATTGCGAATACATGTTTTGTAGTATTTGCAATCCGGCACTTTTTACATCATTGCACATGGCAGAGAAGTGTCTTGTACGCATATAGAAAATTTAGAATAGAGGGATAATCAAAGGTACACTGCTAGATCATTCACTCGTGTATTGTGCTTAACTTATTTGCGCTCAATAATTCCAGGTATATTTTCTTTGAAGATTCACCTCCAACCAGTGTTTGCGGCAAGGCCTTTAAGTAACGGCGATAGCTTTAACGTGATACCTTTTTCGCTAACCAAGTAACGTACTCGTTAAATTGGAACTGTAATAAATACCGTGGCTTAAATGTCATTTCTCGGTAATGCGAGGTGTCCTAATACTTGTTGTTTTTCATTCTAAATATATCCGCAGTCTTACACAAAATTCATCCATCTTGTACGATGGACTTTCTAGAGAAACCTCTGCTTGGCAATATTCGACCACTGCGGTGGACTGCCGTCGGCCCCCTTATTGTTGACAAAGCGACACAACATAGCGTCATTTTTGGCACAAAGAAAATTCCAATGAGCAAAGAATTACCAAACTTTGTTGTAGTTTCGAATATCTCTCTATCGAGGCTCACGCGGGCGTTAATATTCCATGAAGCGAAGGGGGATCCTTGTCCTTAAAAGCATCATAAGCGAGCTGTTGAAATTTGCTCAGCTTGCCGAGATGCACACTCATTGTGAGCTCCTGCACAGCGGAGGATGACTTATTTGCAAGTTTCTTCTGGACTTAATTCCCAACTGAAGGTGAGCAATTGTCTTAGTACGTATGTTGCCACATAGTATCGCTACCATTGGGTGAAAACAAAATTTTCACGACTTCACCAACTCTTCTTGAAATTGAATATGTGAGTACAATAACATGTGCCTATTGAGCTATGGTTTAGCGTAGAGGTGAAGGTTTTCACTAATTATTGAGTCAAGCTGCCTGAATAAACTTTTAAATGCAGCTGTGCCTTATATTAAATGGTTTGTAGGTATATTAAGGAAACGGTTCTCGCATTACTGTAAAATTGTCTATGAACTTTGTATTCGAAATTAGAAAATGTGCCTACGTTTCTGGTTATTCCTCTCTAGAGCAAGCGACGGTGACCATGCGCTTTCCTAAGTGCACTACCTGTATATGATTTAAATATACAGATAAAATTGAAAAAAAAAATCATGGAAGTGTGCTGCCATCAATCAACTAACGTAAACATCAAGTGGCGCAGCGTTGCAGTCATAAGGTGAAATCGCTAGCCTGCGCTTCTTTCCGCGTGTAATGAATGTTACGAGATTCATGCACTTACGAATGCTGTACGTGTGACAAAGAAAGTGAGTTTCAGTCGAAGAGATCTGACAATAGCACTCAACTATCCAACGTGGCTGCAGAAAACCAGATATGTGCACTCTGCATGAGGCCGGTTATCAAACACACTTGCTGCCACGTATTTTCACAAAAACTGTGCGTCTCGCAAGAACGAATCAAATTTATCGCGTCATAGACGGTCCGGCCTATTCACTGATGCACGAAACATACAAAGTCTGATTATAGCCCCACAACAAGAAGTTTGTTATAGTATTTGCCCGTAACTTTGCCAAAGCACCTTCATACCCGGCTAAACACTCTAAACAATACTCATAATACAGAGTGCAGCAAGAAAAAGTAAAGCTACCTCAGGGGTTCTAAATTGTAAACCCAACAAGGTATTCGTGAAAGCAAAGCTTGACACACAAACCACCCAACTATCTCGGGGCTCAATTAGGTCTTCCGCGCAGTTCCAGAGAGCCGCAGACAATCACGTTGCACTCATCCGTAGCTCAGCCAATCACAAGAAGTCAGATACGACATGCTCTTCCAATTAAAATACAAAAAAAACGCGTCCACACCGACTGGGCCCGGGGCCTCATCAAACGCAGCTAACAGTGAAATTCTCGTATGGAACACACACCACCTCTCAATAAGATTTATTACGCCTCTTGTAATGTCCTGTTGATTCTTCTGGTATTCCGCAGTTTTATTGAACGGCCTCCCACATGCTCGGCTTCTCAGTGAAGTCATCGTGTTTCCACATATGGAAGTACGAATAGAATTTTCTACTCAAATAGAATACACCTGATAAAATATTTCAATTTTTGTTTTAAATAAGTAATGTTCGAAAATTGGAAGAATTAAACATGACAAATATCTAAAAGTCTACGTAGACCATTAGTACAACTTGTTAGAGAAAAGTTGCTAAAGCTTGTACTAACGTCGTTGCATTAGGCTTACACTTTCATTGATAAGCTGGTTCACTGATAAGCTGGTTCATAAGCGAGCGCATGTTAGTTTTATAGGAGATTTACACGCCTCTAGAATCTTTTACACCAGAGAGATATTTGTGGCAGACCAAATTAGGATTTGCAGCAGACGCAATCATCAGTGCACCTACGACGCATTTCACAATGATGAAGAGAAACTTCTTTCAAAGCAGTGAAATGCTTAAATAGGATAAATGTGTCCATCTTTGAGATGTCTCAGATTGTTCACGGGTTCCCCAGCAATTTGAAAAAGAACGATGTGGCAGCGCCTGTTATCAAAGCAGTTGCGCATAAGCTTTTTTATGCCCATGAACCATTTTAGAACTCATTTGCACGTGAGTGTCTTTTCTGTCGTGTGTTCTTTTTTTCTAAACAGATCCGCACTCACCGAGTGTTGCGAGTACCTTCTTCTTCTCATCTCTCTTGTCCATGTTAAAAACTGCGCTGCTTAACCTTACGGTAAAATTATCAACTACTAACTAGCCCAGTCATAAACCTTAATAAAATCCGCACTCTCTTATGCAAAATGATTCTTAAACGCTGTGATCCACCTCATTTATGCCTTACGTTGTGCGCCAACGCCATGTGGCAGGTTCCCACGTGACGTGGTTTGCGTACCAGTCACCCACATAAGTCTGCTTCGATAACCTCCAGGTAAGCGGGAATGGCAACAATAGCGCCAATCCGTCATGAGGTGGTTGGTAGGCCGAACGTAAAAAAAAAAAGTATCGCGGATGCTCCTGTCACGGCGACGCTGTCGATCAAGTGTGAATACGAAAAAAAAAAAACGTCACGCCACTTGTCGAAAGTTATGCGTTCGACGAGCGTGACTCCTGGTTGTCAAAAGCGTAAATAACATCACCCGCACATTTCTGCTCAGGTTAGTTTTCATCTACACATGTTTTCGGCAGCTTTCGATTGCTAGTTCCCTTGAAATCTCAGTATGTAGAATAAGCATTAGTTTTGAAATAGTTTTCAGTCAGATACGCGTGAGCCAGCGCACCTTGACTCGTGTAAAGTTTTGTTTCGGCGAGAAGTACTAATCAGAAAATGCGCTGATTTGCTGTTCTTAAGTTTGGAGCACATCAGATGGTGTAGACTGTCGTATGTTTCAATCGCAAGGTCTAACGGAGGCATACCAATGTAAAATTTATGTAAAAAAGGAAGGGTTCAAGTTACAAAAAAAGAGAGTAAGAAACGGGTAAAACAAAAAATTGAAATAAATAAATAAAAACACTAAAAATGAAAAAAAGAAGGAACAACAATGAACTAATACATCGAGTGCTATGGCGCAAAAGCTCCATATAATTATCAGAGACGAGGTAGTTGAGTGCTCCGCAAATGTCTCCAGTCTGGTGTTCTAACGTACTCTGATATTGCACAGGCTTCACCGCTGTAGTCTAGTGACAAAGATACTCAGCTGCTGACTCGCAGGTTGTTGGATCGAATCCCGGCTGCGGCGGCTGCATTTTTATTGGAGGCGAAAAATGCTTTGTCCATGCGCTCCGATTTGGGCGCAGGGTAAAGAACCCCAATTGGTCAAAATTTCCGGAGCCCTCTTTTACGGCGTCTGTGGTGGTTTGAAGACGTTAATCCCCACAAATCAATCAATGAATCTTACATCGCACAGTGCTCGGGCCCCTAGCATTTTGATAGCATGAAATGTGGTTGCCAGGACCGGGATTGCAGTCACTACCTTCGCGTCAGGTACCAAGCCCCCGCAGCTACTACACCACCGCGACGGACGGCAGAGAAACCAGAGGAAAACACGGACTTCCCAGATTCGCCTTCGTGTAGTTCTCTAGATGTTTTTTTTTTAATTTCATGATTACGGGCTTGTCCTTTCCTTTGCATTGTTTATTCCTCACATCAATGTACGCCAGAGTAATTTTACTGAAGTTGTCATTTCAAATGACGTAAACAACATGTGTACATACATTTTAGAATGCATTACAACTGTTTTCAATAGTGCGTGTGCGAGTCCTTACTTGGTGTACAAATAATTTGAAAGAAGATCTTCACTTCTGATCACGCAATAATGAAGCCAATTGCTGTTTGTGCCCACATAAGAATGACGTTTATGCTTAAGAAGCTGGAACAAACAACACTACAAACGGGGTTGGATCAATCAACCTTCCTACGCGCCCGCGTAATATCAAATGCCCATAAGGGAAGCGCGTATTTACGCCTTTGATTGCAACCTGATACATAATAATTCTTCGTTACTTACCAGAAACAGTGGCGTCATGCAGCACGCCAGGACGTAGCTTGCACAATGGTAGGCAGAGCGTTCATGGCATAATCGTTCTCCTGGGACTTCACTGATTGTAGCTACTGTGATGCGACCGGCCATTCACGCACACACGCAAAAAAGCCATTCACATAGAAGAAACACGCGCGCTTAGCAGAAAAACAGGCTGAGACACAGCAACACAACACAAGCGCACTTTCGACTGCATCTTTATTAGAGTGGGCGTCGTTCCTGAAACTTTGGAACACAGTGTTGCTTGCAGAAAAAGAGGCACTGGACGAATTTGGAGCATCCTTTGTATGAATATCCCTGAATCTAAATATTGATAGCCTGAAGGAGGTTGCGTCACATCATCTCGCTGTGGGCGTCAGCTGAAAGACAATGCTTCTGCATCACTTACTTGCTGCGCATGGGTACGCAAGGGTTTTCAGGTGGGCTAGTTGGTTTGTGAATACTGTTATAAAACTGCGCTAAAAACGACCTCCGTTTGCACTGTGCCGTTTTTTTTCTTCATTTTTTAAATGACACTGTTGTGCCACACGGTGCATTGGAATAGACTCACGCACAAGAAATGCAGCCGTTCATACAGTATAGGCATGCGCGTGCACAGTGAAGTTGTAGCTTATGAACTTTTCAACACGTTTTCGTTTGCCGAATAAAACTACAAGCAGTTGTGGTGCCTTCTGTGGCGAACGTTGCCTCTAAGACCTTTTATTTCGGTTTTATAGCGCCAAGTTTACTTACGTTGGGAGTTCTCTGACACGGTTAATTGAATGAAATCTGGTGTTTTACTTCCGAAATTTAGGATACAAATATGACAGACACCATGGTTGAGCGCTCATAAAAAATTCACCAGGTGGTGATCTTTAAAGGGACACTAACGTAAATTGCTTTTTTTTTGTAAAATTTCGTAGACAGCGGGCGAATGAGAACTGTTTCGTGCGTTGTCTATAAATTGTTTCGCAAAAAGTAGTTGATCTAGAAGTAACGACTATCTCGAGCCCACACATAGTTAAACTAAAATCATATAATAAATGAATTGGAGTGGATAAATTACAATGTAAGAACTCTATTGTCGTGATTATCATTGAATTGCCAATAAAAGAAAAAAATAAGGGTCAACGTTTCTTGTAAGAATTTCATCGCCATTTCCGCGCACGTGACGTCACGGATATGAAGTTGTGTTCTTCGTATTTCGACCACCGTAGCACAACCACCATTTCCTGAAAGTTAGATCTTGAACTGTGCTGATCCTTCTGCTTTTACTTCGTTTTTATCGATTAGTACGTGCGTATGCTGTACAAAAAGCCGTGAAAAATTTGTAACGTCATGGTAATTGTGTCAAAAACTTGTAGGAGGCGTCACCTGCCACATTTTCATTTTTCGCGTTTTCTAGCTTACCAAGTGCTTGTACATGGCAAGTGCACCTACTTCATTATTGTGAAAGCGCAATTTACCAATAATAAAAAAAACGTTTCTTTTCGGTGACTCTTTACCGTGTGCTGACATCGCACTGTTTACGAGCCTCTACGTATGTTTCGCCTCTACCGAAAGGCAACCACTACGGCCGGGATCGAATCAGTGACATTCGGGTAGGCAGCCTATAGCAGCGAAACTACTGATCTACCCTAGCGGAATCATATTATTGGAAGTGTACCAGACGTTAGTGTAAACCTTCACTACATATACGAAAACAGAATGCTGAAATTTCGGAAGGCGCGGGTTCAAAATCCACGCCCATAAACCACGTCTTTGGCTCAGATACCACATGAAAGAGAACGCGAGCAAACTTGCGCAGCAACTGTGAGCTCCTGACGTTTCCATTTGTAGGTTTTTTTAAGATTAACACTTTCACGAAAACGCTTGTCACACCGCACAAACTAACAAAACTGCACGTACCTGTGCTCTTCTGTCATTTCATCTGCTTCAACATCCCCATTCACTGAATCCTAACATATATGCGACAGCTAATAGTTCAGCCCTTTACTTGTAGCTACCTCTCATTAACAGCAGCTTCTTTATTTTTGTAGTTCTGTCATCGCACCATGTCTTGCGCGGATAAATATCAGTACGTATCCCAAATACCTTAAATCAGCACAAACGAACCCGTCGAGAAGCTGTGCGCTCCATTAGTCGTCGCAACGGCACGTATTCTTCCCGCAGTTTTTATGTTAATAGTCTTCAGCTTAACAGTTTCCCTTCTCATTGTTTCGCGTAACCTTCGAAGTTTGCTCTAGCGTTTAACTCTAAATTACTCTCAACAACTATCTCCACCTAAGAACTGTAACATGCAGGCTAATGTATTGTAGCAAAGCAGCCATTTTAGTTGGTTTGTAACGGTTCATTCTGACTGAAAAAAAGAGAATTGGCACCCGCATTTACCCGCAGGGAAAACGCGACTAAATGCGTCAAAGAATGGTGGAGGTATCGCGTAAATGTTGCGTAATTGAATGCTTCATTGTTATTTCGTCTTTATCATTCTTGTTCATTGAATGAAGGAGAAGCGAAGGCAAGGAGTGTGAAGGTAAAGCGTGTCTTTATTGCTTAGTGCCGTCGTTATACTGGACGGAGAAGAGACGCTCTTGAATAAATTGTGAACGCGAGCTCTACCGCCTATACAAGGTGTCCCACGAAAATTTAGCCATAGTTTGAAAATATGCCGGAACACGCAGTTACGAGGCATGTTGCTCACCGTTGCCTGGAGTTAGTCAGACTATTTTTTCCTGTTCTCAAATATTGTTTAATTAGATCTGTTTGGTTAACTAACTCTGGTTAACTAACTCTGGTTAACTAACAGGAACGAATATAGATAAAAATTTATTGAGAAAGTTGTAGAATGGTTTGCAAAACGTCCAGTTAGATAGTTTTGAACTGTATATATGTTGAGTATTAGTGTTTTCCTCCTAGTTACATATACTAGTGAAATAAAAAAAATACCACTCGACAAACCCGCTCACACGTCAGTGCGCACGATGATTCTAGTGCTCCCTAACGTTCCGCCTACGAACAACACGCTTCCCTCCCACCAGTTCATGACAGCGATAAGCAGTCACAGTGGTTATCGCCCCAGCGGGTTTGTCACGTGGTATCTCTTGTTTTTCGCGGACATTTGTATATAGCTGAAAAACACTAATACTTAACCAATATAAAGTTCAAAACTATCCATTTGGACGTTTTGCGAATCAATGCACAACTTTCCCATTGAAACATTTCAACCATCTTTGTTCCTTCAAAAGTTAGGTAATGAAACAGGTCTAAATAAACAATATTTGAGAACACAAAAAATAGCCTAACTCCAGGCAACGATGAGCAACATGCATTTACTCGCGTCGTAATTACGTGTTCTGGCAATTTTTTTACTCTGGCTAAAGTTACGTGGGACGCCCTATATATACGCGACCCGCGTTTGAGAGAGACGAGGCAAGCCGAGAATGCACAATGGGGCCATCGTGTGGCTAAGAAATGCTCCCATTTAAAACACGTGGAGGGGTACAGTAGGTAACAGGGATTAGAGAGAAAACAACACTGGCGCGGTGTCGTTCTGCCTACTGTTCTGTAATGCGCCCCTATTTTGCATCCATATTACACACTAAACCTACAATCAGCAGACATTTAGTTGAGCTTGTCTTCTTTTCTTCACATATCGAAAACGTGCAAACACTTTTCTGCCCGGCCCTTTGCATTGTGGAATGTTTTACATGTGCACATTAAACTTGGTCCCTTTTGGGCTTGCTGGTGGTAACTAATACCATTAATTATCTCTGTTGCCTAACGTGCCGAAACCACGTCGGAAGCATGATAAAAATTGCTGTATTGGACAGCTCCACAAGTTTGAACCACCTCAGGTTTATGAGCGTGAACATAAGACAAAGTACGCGTGCCTCGAGTGCATTGATCGGCAATGGAAAGCTGGCCATCACGACCTAGACATGAACTGGTGGCCTTGGCGTCAGCAGTCGAGTCCCATAACTACAACATTGCCGGGGATAGTAACTATTGCGTATTCTTAACTACAAATGTTAACGTTCATTTTAGTCTGCTGTTTTAGAATCACTTTAAATACCTAAGACTCCTTTATCAGCAGCTCTTCGAGACTGAATAAATATATGAATGAGTGATTAGTTGAATAAGCAAAAATATGGCAGAATCATTTGCGTTTCGAGTCTTTTGCTGTCATGTGTTAGATTCATCATAAGGATTTCTTCAAGTTATGTACCTTCGTAGAAAACTCTCAAAGGTCCCGCGTATAGACTTCGTAACGTGGGAACTTCCGCCATCTGTTGGTGGAAGGTGGACACATTCAAATAAATTCCCGTGCACTCCTCGCAAGGTGGCAGGAGTACAATTACGGTGAGACCGCGGTGTTTTGAACTGGCGAGAACAGTAGTCAAAGCGATTCGTAAGCAACAAGCCAAAAACAAAAAAAGAAGGAATTGCGTGCGCCAACGTTTCGAAATGATGCCCCACTGACTGTTATTCGATCAAAACAAAGCGACAATTGAAACACCACGCATGCATGAATTGTATTCATGAGCACCAGTTCTGGAATAGAATGTGCTAACTTCCACTTAATATTATGTTGGTAATTGAAATTATGGCCATAGCGGCCATGAGTAGATTTGTTCGAAGTGTAGAAAACTCATGTGCTTAGACTAATGTATAAAATAGCATGTTGTAATTGTACTACCTAACTTTACTACGTCCTTTTATTTTACCTTGTGTGTTGTTGTTATACCACAACAACACACAAGAAACCCGTTTGCTTAGAAACCCGTGTACATGAAAGAAACACGACTGGTGGTCCAAATTATTTTGGCCTTCCCCACGAATGTGTGTCTTATAATCACAGCGTTATTCTAAACAGTGAAATCCCGGCACGGTACACTACATTTTGTTCAAACATGTGCTTCGAACTGTGCGCCAAGCAGTGCATGATAGACTACTGCAAATAGCACATAATTTATATGCACACGGGAAAAAGAACCAGCAATAACACGAGAAAGACATAATCGACAGCTCTGGCCTTCAGGCTATACCTGTCAAAACCACATAGCAATTCATCATCCGGCATATTCGCAATATTTATATTCGCACCAGAGAGCATGCGCTTAGGACATATATGAAACTATCGTGCTGTGGTATCAGGAGTGGAAAGCCCGAATCATGTTTTTTATTCATGTTGATTTGTATTCTCATTCTGTAAATTTTAACATCATTGGACGGTCGTGCGTGCATGGTTGTGACGTCACTATCGACTACGCACTCTATTGTTTCGCTATTGGGTTCCAAAGCCTGGGGCGAAGATAAAGAAAGGCCTCACGCAATGAATACCTCCAACGTCAAATACTCGTAGAGCAAATACCCTTGAACTGTTCATCAATATCGCACATGCGTAGACGTGATTACAACTTTTTGCCTACCATCGGCCATTAGTAGCAAGATCGGCTACAGAAATGCAAGCTTGCAAATCACAGTCACAAGTGAATGCTGTTTGCTAGACTGCAGTTCCCTAACGGCATTTCTTTGCCGACATTAGAACCAGCATCTTTTCAGAAAGATGAAGCAAAAGCAATCGTCTTATCGATGGTTGCGCGAAATTTTTAAAGCTTTTAAGGATGTGCAACTTTCGGGCATGTAAACAACATAGCAATGCTAGCCAGGCAAATTCTATTGATAAGCACTTAGCGTAGCAATTTAGGCATACACTCATATGTGTTTGAGTCCTTCATACACGCGTTTTCAACCAGATAGGCATTTCAGACGAAGGAGAGCTGCCATACCCATATCCTTTAGAATATCTTGTGCTAGTCGAATCAGGTGATCATTCCTTCAACTTGCTGAGATGGCTGAGATAGTTGAATTCTTTAGGACGTGAATTGTGGAACCACGACACACGAGAAAGCGTCTCGCCCTGCAGCTGAGCCACAAACACGTGCGGGCCACCCGCCGCGCCATCTAGCCACGCCAACCGCAAAATGCAGCAAGCCTGATTTGGCCACTGTCTCGAAGCCAGTTTGAGAACACCCATTTCTCAGAAGGATGGAATCCAGCCGAAAGCAGTGTGGCTGCATGCTGTGTCCCGAGTGCGAGAATATTATTCGCGCTAAGGTGAGACTGTGGCTGCAGGAGCAGCCTTTCTCGACTGAGGTCGAGGATCAGAAGTGCAAGCCCGAAGCAGCCAGAGAAGCCGGCTTTTCGGGGGTCCCTCTTCTTGCGGCTAAATACTCGGAAGCTGCCGATGCGGTTCATGCGTACGCATATCGCCTTCTGGAATGTAAAATAGACAGCGTCGAGTCGACGGACAGCGGCTCAAAAACTGATACGTCTGTTGTTGGCTGCTGTTCCGGAGAATCCATTTCTGAGGATGGGGATACTTCTGTCTCCCAGGTCGATGACGGAGACTTTCCAATAGATCCCCTATCAGGCCCTTCTCAAGCTGATGATTCTGAAAGTATCGATAAGGTAAGTGATTTTAGGTGACAAATACTAATGATTGGTCGGGCCAGTGGATTATAATATCATACTGCTTAAGTTCATCTCTTTTTGAGCAAGAAAACATGCTTCAGTGAAGAAGCAAAACGCAGACCACGCGATGAGCCCTGAACAGCACTCACCCTGTGTCGCTGATTCGGTTGTCTGTGTTTTCCTGCTTCTCTGTTACCGACTAAGGTCTCTGTTGCGTATTTTTTTCACGTTCATATTCAGCTGCCCTATTGCAATACGATACGTTTCATAGCTTTGCACAAGCGAAAAAATTGTGACGTTGCTAAGTTGTACACAGATTCCTTTCGCGCTTATTGCGTTTAGGAAGGCTTTGATAGGGTTATGTGTAGGGCCTGATAAATTTGGGACGTTACACACCACATATCTGTCCATATCGATAGGGCGAACTCCAGTGGCAGTTTTGGCCCCAGGCATACCCTTCGTAAGGTACCACATAGCATGACGTGAGTTAAAACATAACTATGATACAAAATATGTCAATTTCACAATCGGTGTGCAAATAATATGATTCTAGAGGGTCGGTATCAATATGTTGCTCGAATTAAGATGCCAAACATCGTTCAAAAGTGTTTCAAATTTGATATATAGTAAAAGTGTTTCGTTGAATGGCAACTGCGTCTTAAACGCCCGTCAATGACTCTCTTCTCTCTTTCAACATTGACTTCACTACTCCGCCCTTTCCGGACAAATTGTTAGTCCTTAGACTCACTTGCTGAGGTCAGTTTGCAATCACAACGTTAAAATATTGCACTATAACACAAAAAACCACTGGAGAGGTGCCATAGTTGCGATAAAGTTTACATAGACTATGGTAGTGCATAACAGCACATTGGGGCTTTCTGAAGAATTCTTGTGAAGTTCAAGCCGCGCGGTAAGCATGGGTACCTTTTTGTTTTATGTTTTTATTTTTTAAGCACGGGTACCTCTCGGAAAGTGATCGCAGCAGAAACCCCAAAAAAGCGCAAGATGCCGATTGGGCAGTCACTGAGAAAACAATTAGCGATGGCATCTTGATAAAAATGCCTAGCTTGCAGTGTCAGTGGGCGGTGCACTAGACGTCTTCTTGGGAGATGGTTCTAAGCAAAGCCCGTCAAACGCGCTTTGGGTCCGTTTTTGCAGACACAATTCTGATAAGATTGCACAGCAGCTTTCAATCACTGAAATTATGCGCGTTGAAGTTCTTTTGCGAACTCGGTACGCATATTCTGAGCTTTTGCATATTACATTGATGGAAGTTGGCGTCAGCTAGTTTGTAGAAAAATGCTACAATGCAATGAATACAGAATAAAATAAGCCTGCAACCTGCCAAACAATTCATCCTCGACCTCAAACCAGAAACTATTTGTCCTCGACCCTGGAACAGACCGAAAACTCCGACTAATTGAGGGGAAATGAGTAGGCACCGTACCCCAACCCCCAAAGCTAGTCTCGTCGCTCCCATCGCCCTCCCTCCAGTGTATGTCTTCCACGTCCTGTCACTGATTAGCAGAAATGAGTGCGACCGTTGTGAGCACAAATCAGCTGCATTTAAGTTGTCATGAATCACACTCGCAACGCGCTGAACTGCACACGAAACAAGACACATAGAGGCACAGGTAGGACACACACGAGTGCGAACACACAAGTGCCTTCTTGTGTCTTCTTTTCTGTGCATCGCGAGTGTCAAGTATATAAAGCCAACTATATATAGTTACTTTCATCACAGCAAGGAGGGCTAGCTTGAGGCCACAGCCTCTACTCTGGCCCTTCTAGCTGTGATGAAGTTATTGTGAGTGTTAACTACCTAAAACAAGATTTAGTATCCCTCTCTCTTGTTTCCCCCTTAAGTAATCGTTCCCCGTAAACTGAGAGGCCGGATTCACCATCACAAATAGGCTATACACTTAAACAAATCTCTCGGCGCTTCTGCTGCGACTTTGGCAGTGCCACCGTGGCTTTCCTTGGCGTTGTGGTGTGCGCACACATGAATCCACGAACAAGTAGGCTGCAGGCTGGCTGGTAGACGGATCCGAATGGTGTACTTACGTGCCCTCCGGCTTCGCAAACAGCCATAAGCTCCATGGTGTGACAAGCCACGTGCTTCCATGGTCCCGAGATTCGCGCCGCGACTATTCGTTATGGGACTGCCAGTATATATAAAAGAAGTCTATAAACGCTACGGAGGGCTTGTGGAGTCACCTTTTGGTTGTTTGTTTTGCACACCTATCCGAGACAAAAACATGAGAACGAAAGTAATGCTGAGATTCCCAGCATTAGTTTTGTTCAAAAGTTTTGTGTTACAGTCAGCTACAGTGTAAAACATTATGTGCAGATGGGCGACGTAAACTTTCCAATGCCTGTAAGCATCGGTGTGTGCGCCTCGAACATTTAGCGCGTCTCAGGAAAAGCATGACCATCATCTGAATGTGCTGCCTATCTGAACGCTCATTCTTCATTAGACGCTGACACATTGAAAAGCGCATACAAATTTCTACTGTGGTTTCAAGCACATTATGGCGGCGAGTTTAAGTCGGTGTGCACATATGAACACTTCTGTATGTGTGAATACTTCAACTTGCTTTCTTTTTTTTTCTTTTTTTGTCACGTAGAATAAATTACAGACCTCATTGAAAATATTGCTCCCTGGATTGCTGATTTGTTCTTTCTTTGGGCTCGGCAACTAACTTGGCTTTGTGAAACTCTGTTGACGTTTTGATAATTACTGTTTCGATTTGTGAGCATACATGTATTTTGATATTGCATTAATGTACTTTTTATTTTAACTTTCACTTTTGTGCGTGTGTGCGCTGCCTTACAATTCAATCTGTAAACGCCGTATGGTCAACAGTATTCTGAATAAATATCCCGCTAGTAAAATATAATCTGAGCTAGCACCCAAGCTACAATGCCCTGTAGCTTTGCCACGGCATCTGCGCATGCATTATTGCGTCAAGGCGAGTTTCCTAGCTCATACAGTCGCAAGAAAAACCAGCAATCAGTCGTGTCATCCATTCACATGTTTTCGACTTCAAAGAACAACGCGTGGTTGAAGACCTATTTCTCACTGTTAACACAACGGTTCCATTAGTCTTACAGCTTGTAGGCTCGGGCATGTTTTTACCACATTAAAAGGAACAAGAACTAATTAAGAATGGCATGAACACTGGAGCTGTCTCTGTGTCTTTGCAGTCCTTTTTGTTTCGTCCTTGTTGGATGATTGGTGTAAACTTATCGTATTCTTAATGAGACGAAAGTAGGCTTGTTAGTCAATCGTCTTCTGGTTTTGATGCATAACAAGACTAAAGCCTAACACAATTACTAATGCCTGGTGGTTTACATGTTTTGCTTTATGTCAAAGCTGTGCCGTTATTGAAGTGCTCTTTTTCCCATGCCATTTCAGCCCCTTGATAGTCTTTGAAGAACTTGACGTACATCGACTGCTACAATGCTTCGACGACCACCCACTGCGCCACTGCCTTACCCCTAAGCCAGGAGGCACTAAATTGTGGAGTCGTATATGTATATATGGTGCCCAATAAATTAAGTTCATTAATTCAAGAAGCTTCCTGTAAGATGCAACAATTATTTTCGGTGTTATTCAAAGGAGTGTCATCACAAATATAAAAATGCTGCTAATTCAAGTTATAATTTTTAGAAAGATTTTCAAAAAAAAAGGCTAAACGTTATTCTTGGTGTACAAGCCGGAAAGTGTTCTTCATTGTAAGAATAGTAAAAAAACGCGTCACACAAGTGGTAAGCTACTAAAGTATATCTGAACCTTACAACAGTAAGAGGCATGGTGGGTACATAATGTAGTCCTATGAAGCATTACGTATGAAACGAATGTTTGCGAGTAGCAGAACAGCACTAGGCGTGAAATTTTATTGAAAGTGCACAACAAAAAAAAGAAACTTCAAATGAAATAAACGTACGCAAGACTGGCAGTTGAGTTAAAGGAAAACACCAGATAAACAGCTGTATTGATTGAGGTCTAAGCCATTAGCGGCCTTTAAGTGTTGGTGTTGCACAGTGCATTTGCATGACTCACGAAGTCTTACCGTTTCATGAAGCAGCAATATCAGACTAGTGCAGGAGCATTTAGGTGTACGACTAAGAAGCCTAAAGTGTGTTTTTCTTACAGGAACCCAGTCCGACTGAAGAGGTCAATATAAATGGTGGACGCATTTATACTTGTAAAATTTAACCATTCGTACGGGACCAATACTACTACTTACAGCAAATTGAAAGAGCGTTAAGATCAGTTGGCTTGGGAGGTTATTCCTATATAAATAGTCACCGGCAAGCAAGCGCCTAGTAGAAAATTCTGCAGCAGGAAGGTGGTGAGCATTAACAAAATTATAGCCCCATTCCATATTTGTAAACACCGGTAGGCCGACGTCGACATTATAGATAAAATTATAGCAACGTTCACACGTAACTTCTTTCATAAGCACTGAGGGCTCTGATGTGCGCTAACAAAACGACGTTGTGAAAGCCATAAGCACTGAAGGCTGCGATGTGGGCCAACAAACAAAACTAAGTTGTGAGACGCGACTCGCATCCAATCGCGATGCAGCTCGTAAGCATACCATAGTTTTTTTTTTTCATTGCTTGACTGAGAACACCCTATGCACTATTGAGAACTTAGCAGAAACTGTGGTAGGCAAAGCGCCTTTTGCCTACCAAGACAGCGCCACGGCATTTTCGTGACGCAAGTCTGGTGGAATTGGTCTATAGGATTCCCGAACGACCATTGGACATCATGCAATATGCAAGGCCGACTGTATCAAATATGAACGCATCGTTAATATTCAAGCCAGTAGAACTGCAATGTTTGTTCCCTAAATAATTTCTATATTATACGATGGAGGACCATCTTGTCGATGAACACAATACATTTCCGTATTATGTCTCAAACATCAGCTGCTATGACGTCTTGAATAATATATAGGTGTTGGCCGTGGATACGGTAGACCCTACACATTGCTCACAGGAAGGAGCAAAGATGCAATTGTTACAACGCGATCACGATATAAAGCTAGGCTGCTTGCACACCCGCTTCAGTGCACTCCCGCAGCAGGTCACCGCCTACGAAAGGCACACACGTTACTGCGCCCATTGTTTAGGCCACTTAGTAGGTACATTGCACGTTGGAAAAAAATTCATGCGCCTAACTGCTTGGTTTAAAACATGCTACAACTTACACAGAATGGAGCCATACGTGAAAGCTTCCCTGTAACAAGCCATTTTCAACGCTCTAGGAACAGGATGTTGTTATCGCATACAAGTCTAAAAGCGAAGATTAAGGATCTGGCAATTTTGTGAAGAACAATTTTATGAAAAAAAAAGCAGAAACAAAAATTTGAGGCGCAGCGAGAGGATCCGTATATATACTGTGAATATCTTTCGGACCGGTGGTAGTGGATTTACGAAAAAGTGAGATGACCAAAACAAGCAGAACTGTTTTTAAGATCCGAGGAAGGAAGGGTAGCGTTACTTAAATTGGAGCGTGTATTTTATATTCTGTACCTTTGAAGAGATCTCAGAAAAGTTATTTGTGCATAGGTAGGTGCACACGATTTGGTTATTGGGAGTGAGTAAAACAACTTTATTTTGACCCCTATAAAGCGAGTTAGCTCGCCGTCACCTGACTAGGCCCATTCGGAGATGGTAATGTTAAGCCTGGCTGCATCGCGCGCGCCATCTGGACGTCAAGTACTAGAGTGGTCACGTCCTGGAATGGCCTTGATTGGGTGAACTTGTGCCCAGAAACCCCACCGTGGTGGTCTAAAAGCTGAAGTACTCGGCTGCTGAACCGCAGTAAGCGGAATCTAATCCCGGTGGTGGTGGCTGCATTTTCGATAAAGGCGAAAATGCTGTAGGCTCCTGTGCTCAGATTTGGGTGCATGTAAAGAAACACCGGTGGTCGAAATTTACGGAGTCCTCCTGTACGGCATCTCTCACAATCATATGGTGGTTTTGGGACTTTAAATCCCACATATCGACTTCTGCCCAGACGTTTACAGCTAAAAGTGCTTACATGTATTGCAGCCGGCACACTTAGCGACAATCGGCTGCTATCACTGTACCGGGTGCATTGTGATTGTCAAAGCAGCTCGTCGTCTTCTACACATGAATGCTCGAAAATATTCCGCGTTGTCGCTGGTTATTTATGCGTTATTCGAAACATTCGTGAAGCTCCCAAATACTATGGCATGGCGTGCACCAAGCGCTGCTGACCGTTGTGGCTGAAGCCCAATTTTGCATAATTATAAAGTTAAGTGCGCCTGAAAATATAAGCAGTTTTTATTGCCGAGGTTGAAATCTCCAAACTACCTCTTTGAGGCACACAAAATTTTGGGCGCGTATTCTTTTTCGGCCCCGTAGTAGTCACACTGCAAGTTCGAAAAGATTTCACGCGCATGATTGTCCACGGTCTAAAGCATGATAGTCATTACACATATGGCAGCCATAAACGAAAGCGTCAGTGGCACAAGCCACTTTCAAAGCACTAGGGACAGGATATCGCTGTCGCGTCTAACTATGAAAGGTTCGCGTTCAACTATTACAGACTCAAGGGTCTGCAACAGGGAGGGTGTAGTGACATGTGCCCTTGCAGGTTTTCGCCTCGTGGTTGAGATCCGACATGGTGGTACATATGTTCTTTAATGATTACGTGGCAGATAGGTATAATGGCAGGCAAAAAAGTGTGAACCCCGAAGTTCCATCTCTTAGGGCTGAGTGCAATACCATATTTCTACACCTAGCGCGTACTTCAGCATCAAAGTTAACAGTTTAATCGCTTGAAATTACTCGAGAACTTCAATATCATATAAGGTTTTATACGCGCTAACCGCGATATGATAATGAGAGACGCTGTGGTGAAGAATTCCGGAAATTTAGACCATCTGTTGCTCTTTATTGTGCACTGACATCGCACAGTACATGGAACTCTACAATTTAGCCTTTACTGAAATGCGAATGCCGCTGCTGGGATCTAACCAGCGACCTTGGGATTAGCAGCCGAGCCCCTTAGCTAACCCACCGCGGCAGACAGTTATTTGAGAAGTTTCAATTGTGGATTACTGCAATGTTAACTATAAAGTTGAAGGTGGCTTGTGTGAGAAAAAAATCCGCACATATGTGCTTTATGTGTATTGGGTAGCATGATTTGAATGACGACGAATTATGCCCACGAAATGTTTTTCAACCTGCTATGCATGACGAAATCGTAAGGCTATAAAACAAATCTTTTTGAGGATGATCAAAAACAACCCAGTGAAGAAGGGTGATACAGACGGCTGGATGAGCGCTAATTGCCCTCATGAAGTCACGCCATCACGCTATGGCTGCTAGTTCTGTAGGACAAAGCAAGCGCTTATCGATGTGAGGGTATGCGATGTTAGCAGGAGTTAGTGGCTGAGTGTTTGTTGAATGGTTCCCGTGGGCGGGTACCACCGCTGGACAATGGTGAGCCCAATGCTAGAAGAAAACCAGCGTCATACCTTATGTGCACAAAACTTTACTCAATCGAGAAAACGATAACTCCGAGAGAAAACGTTCAGGTAGTGTTATCGGCTCCAGAAATACTAAGAAGACTATGAATGCAAGCTTACAAATTTAAAGAAATCACAACCCACTTGTAGAAAGATTAGTATGACTAAGTTTGTTGAATGTTTTTTAGCTGTCATGTGCATGCTCCTTCTGTCATGTGAGGTGGTTTCCATGAGACCGACTAGTAGGTGTGTCATGACCGTCTGGGCTAGCACTGCAACAATCTAAAAAAGAAGCTTTTTTCCTGTTGCCTTTTTTTTCGCTATGCATTGTAAGACGTGTGCATGCGCTCCATTATTCGACCAATGAATAATATTGGGCAGCAGTCGTAACCAGTTGACACGAGAAATAATTGAGTCGAACTCTATTGCAAAATGTGCGAAGCTGCTGGGAGTACGGCACCCGAAGCGCTATCTCAAAAAAGCTCAATTATCTCGGGCCATACTGATATAGAATTCTTATATTGACGATCTGCTTAAAGATACATTTTCTGTTACGTGCGCGGCGCCACAGGTTTAAAGTTTTTTGTAATGTGTGCGGTACACGTGTTCAACCAGGTGAGCTATAAAATGTGCTGTGGGACCATGCAATAAACCAAAGTTGAAAGTTTAGCACTCATCCTAACCTCCCTGTCCTTCCTCATTTATTCCTCCTCCTCCTTAGCACTCATCCTGTCGTCTGGATTTTCCTTTTTCACGGGCTTCTTTTTCTGTACGCTGAAAGAGAGCTGCGTTATACCGTTACGATATCATCATGCACCAACTCGCCCAATCTGCTGTTCTTGATATGCACCCACTACATCCTCTTGCGTGCAAAAGATGCGCGCAGTAACATGATGTGCGCCTTTTGTAATGGATGGCTGACTTACAACCACGAAGTCAATATGGTAATCACAAGTTGTGATGCCGAGTCCCTTTGACAAGCAGTAATACTGCGATAATATATGTTTTGAATGCGAAGCATTTCTTAGCGAGCTTCGGTGACTTTGATCGTATCCATCAATCTATCAATCTATCTATCTGGCCGCTTACGTTTGGGTGCTCTCGTGATCACCCCTTATCTTGACGTGAACCAAAATTAGCATTAGATGGTAAGATGGTTTGACGAATATGACGCACTCGTCAAGACAGAAATAATGTCACGGTCCCGTTGCGTACGTCGACAAACACTTGCCGCCAGACAGTGGCACATACCCACGGGCGGGTATGTGCCACAGGTGATTGACACTTAATATCTACCCAGGAACGACGAGAACACACATGGGCAATTTTAACGCATACGCGTTAAGTAATACCCGACATCGACAACGTAGACCCAATGAAGGCATGAAATAAATGTTGGTCTTAAGAAAAACCTGACATAGGCAGCGTTGGCCACCGGACGAATGCTAATAATAAATTTCAGACTCCCAACAGTAATCGAACCCAAGCATTCTGTGTGGAGTCAAGCATTCTACCACCGAGCTACGCCTGGTCTCGGAACTACGTTTTAAATAGACGCTGATCTTCGTGAAACGTCAATAGTGGTTGTAGTGCTGCCTACCAAATTTTATAAACATTACATATGTACTCCTTTCATTCAGCATCACGTCGAGTTAACGTCAATTGTGGTGAGGCGTCATGGGCTGAAATTGATTTAAGTAGCAGTGTCAAGGGCCAGCATCTTCGTGAGCATCAGCGGTTCCTACCATCTTCTGGTGTAGCTAAAACCAATTTCCAGCTGACATCGTTGTGCTAGTAGAAAACTGGTTATAAAAACATCTGCAACTCTTCAGTATATGTCTCTGCGTGCAACAATTGTACATATGGTTGGCGTCATTTCGTGACGTGTCACTCAATAAAAAAAATACAACGCAGACAACTTCCCTCCGCGTGCTTCGTATAGAGTTGATTCCCAGGTACGTGGGAACTGCCTAATTTTTATTTTGAAGTCTGTATACAGGATTTCTGTGGTGGTAAGGAATGAGTTATTCTGACTGCGTTGCGAAGCACATTAACCATTTTTTACTCTATTTTTAAGCAAACGTGTCACTGTGCAAAAGAACACATGCTTTCCACGCGAACCAATAGGATTTGATACCCTCTTGGACCCAATAGTTTTATATTTTCCTTTATATGGACTTTTTTACAATTTTCGATCACGAACAACATGATTTCTTGCTCACAACTGCCCAAAAAAACTTCTGATCTACGCCCATGGCCAGAACTACCATTCCTATTCATCCATGCTGATTTTTCTAAAGCTTCAGTCGACCTCTTTTTTGATTTGAAAGGTACTATAAAAACGCATTGTGAACGAATTCAGGTGCCTTTCGACAAGCAGAAACATAGGTACAAGCCGAACTTGTTATGACCATGCCTCACCTGCTGCTTTTATTTCTTTCGCTCTTTTGCACTGCGCAATGGTCCCTCCAAGTGTAAGTGATCAAGTTTATCAGTCGTAGGGACTGTTTTCAAAACTTTGATTCGGGCGGAATCAGTGGATCAACTTGTCGAGTTCTTTCTTGCGTTCGCGAGGACGATCAAGCAATCATGTAACACGGTTAAGAAACTATGCACTTTATAACACGGTAGAAAAACGCTACAGAACGAACTAAAATGTGCGAGGCCAAACAGTTTAGCACGTAGCCTTGGCACACATTCACCAGTTGCTCTCATGTGAATAATGCTTCTATCGTAATATTTACTATCTTCCAGGGATGCACACAGATTTGTAAAAAATTTAAGTGGCTCGGTGAGTACTAGTGAGGGGTAGTATACAAAAGTGTGTATTGTTTTGCTTGTGTATTTTTCCACAACTGCATGCAGCTGATCAAGATGAACATAAGGATAAATGTTGAGAGTAATCTTGTTAAGAGCTGTAAGAGATTATCATCCAAAACTAAATTAAAAAATCACACGTTCTACTGCACTTTCTCGCTCTAAAGGCATATCTAAATTTTCTTACATGGCTGAAAAGTATGATTACAGCCACCAATCAGCGGCTGCCGCTTTGGGGCGTTGAATACGCGATTACGTCGTTCGTGAGGCCGTGAGTATTTCAGCAGCGCCGTCAGCAGCGCTCGTTCTCACTTAACGCTTATAGAGTCGCAAGATTGCCGGAAACACCCATTACACCACCCAGCAAAACTCGCAAAGGTTAACGTGACTAGCTGCAAGATCCAGGTATACTGATTCCGCAATCACTTCGTTGAAGTGCTCGTCCTGGAAGCATGGACCCAGGCCGCAAGCAGTGCAACTGTCAGTTCTGCCCGGAGTGCCAGAAGAGGATCCGAGCAAACCTACCGGCATGGTTGAAGGAGCAGCCGGGTGTGAAGGAACTCGAGGAACAGAAGCGGAAGTCTGAAGAAGCAGGCGAAGCTGGCTTCGCCGGCGCTGCTTTACTGGCCACTAAAGCCTCGGCCTCTGCCGAGCGGATGGTTGCATCCGCCATCGGGTTTCGCCCCGGCGGTGTCGACAGCAGCAGTTCGACAGACAGCAGCCCGAAGACGGACACGTCTGACATCGGCTTCGGTGTCGACATCGGCGAGACACGTCTGACATTGGCTTCGGAGACTCCGAAGACCACTCCCTCGAATAAAGAACATGCCTCGAGCGCGAAGTCTGCCACACGAGGGGACCCGAAGCCGGTAAAGTGACTGCATTTCATTTGCTACTGTAATAATGTTGGTGCTTGTCGGGCTGGACCGTCTTCAAAACTTTAGTGCGTGGGGCTGCCAAACTCTTTCTACTGCTTGAGCTCACTTCGCCTATCTAAAGGTTTGACAGCCTGTCACCCCGATCTGGTTACTGTCATAATCACCTACGCAAATGCTGGCAGAGATTGACTTTCACACGCTAGCTAGTCGTGCAATGCTATGCCGACTAAAATTTATGTAGCTAATCCTACACAACAAACTTAAAATAGATTAGAAAAGATACATTTTTTTCAACAGTTGCAGATAAACTGGTCAAAACCATCACCTTACACTAGAAAAGTACTTATGCAGAGAATATGCTTGCAGTATATGTATCCATTCGCAGTATAAGTGACAGCCACATCAAGTTCTGCAAATAAACAATCTTTGACGTGCTCGCCTATCATAATTTGAATCGTTCGCTCGATGCATCTTCGCCCGGTACTTGGTCAAATTGCAGATAATCTAATTGTTGTTTGCTGTGCCAAATACAATATTTTCATTTTGCTTCTGGTTCAGCTTCTGTCCAACGCTAGAGGCACACTAGGCAACACCACTTTCCAGTCCCTCAAAATAAGTGTTTTACACGCTCACATTCCACCCGTGGCAGTGTTGCGCGGTATCTGCGCACTACACAAACTCTTCTTTTTCAACTGACAAGTGTGTTGGAAGGCTTAACCGACTGTTGACAATACTTCAGATATTTCTTGGCTGCAGTTCTTTATTTCGTCTGCATAGTTTCACGCTCTTTTGCCACTGCTACTTCTTCACCATTCAGCGTCAATTACTAACTCTCACATTGCGCACAACCACGCGTGAAGCGTAAGCTAGCTCACTGCATGGCTGCACCGTTGATAATATCAAGGCAGCCTTCAGTTGCTCCTGCTAGCGCGCATTGCTTCCATTTGCTTCCAGTCTCGTTGTTATACTACCTTAAATATTTTCTACTATCCTGTGCCGTGTCATTTTTTTCTTCACTTTGTTTCATTATTTCAGCCTCCTCCCGGTCCGTGAACAACTTCAGGGCCATGGAGTGCTGCGCTACAAACAGCGTCTTCAGCGCTATTGATGAAGCTACGTGCACTGCATTTCTCAAGAGCTTTCATCTTTAGACAATACACGTGCATTCGTTTCAGTAATATGGCTCTTTTGTTACGACGTTTGCTGTACTAATGTTTATAAAAATAACGCATCTTTGTTTGGCCTGACTGTCTGGCCTCGTTTGGCTAACTTGCCCAAATTTGGCTACTTTGAACGCGATAGCATTAAAGAGCTCGTTTAGCGGAAATTCTTGCACTGGAGATAGCGTCGTTGTTGTGAGCGAGAAATAATTTTGTTATGCGCGACTGGTAAATTGAGAACTATGCAAATTACTAATTAAGTGATAAAAATTTTAGAGCTGACCGGGGACCGAATCAGGGTTGTCTGGGTTCAAGTTGAGATCGAAAGTGGTTCGCGTGGCAAGCGGATGTTCTACTGCATGGCCACGCCTCTGCTTGTGAAAACAAAAAAATACCTTCCTCTCATTGGAAATGCAGTGAAAGTAGCTTTCAAGCTACACAAACACACGCGTCTTGTATACAAGCTTCACAAAGCGACATGAAACACCACAGTAATAATGCGTGGTACAAGCGTTCATTGCCAACGGGCGTCAAAGTACGAGATTATCAAAATGGCTCCGTGGTTGAAAGCCGGAGCCCCACTCCAAAAGGCATACACGCTACGGCACCTATTCCCATAAATCCCCGTAATGGGTACATAGCAAATTCTAAAGCGTTTCGGGCACTAAGTGTCTAAAGTTCGGACTAAGAATATGATGCCGCTATCGCGTTGAATTTATAAAGGCGAAGCTCTAGGATCCCCAATTTTTTTCTATATTCCGTACACTCTCCGCGGCATCATTTGACGTCACTTGTTTTGAATTCCAGTCAACGAGGGTTTCGAAATTTCTATGCAGAATGCGGGACTTCATTTGCCAGCACCATTTGTTTAAGGGTCTCGAATGTTCATCGCGTCATGATCAACCAAAATTAGCTTATAAATAGTTGGTTGTCGGGAGTGACATCCCTGTGGAAGCCACACATAATTTCATAATTGATGCGTTAGCTGCCAGTGAAGATCGCAATGGGGTGTTCAACAAATCCGGTGTGTGGCGTGACCACATTGCGGCACTTGTGCATCCACTTCCCCCCTCTCTCCTTTCCTACGCTACACCCCTCTCGCCTCACGACGCTGACAACGTCTGCTAGTGAGTTTCTTGATTGAAAATACGAGCCGCCCGCCTTGCACAACTTTTCACTGGCCACCTCATACATATAGGCACTCGATATTGACCTCCAATGTAGTGCTGGTGAGAGATTTCTGCTGTGCGTTGTAGGAAAAGGAAAATTCGCAGTGTGCGTGTTAACTAAAAGTGGACTGCTGGTCTTGGTGCGCAGTCACAGTCTTCTGTCTCTCTTGCCCACCAGCAACGATTGGTATCTTCTAGTAGGAAATTTTGGTTCATCGTTGCGTGCCTCGATTCTTTCTTGCATGTTTCTCTCCTGCTCGATGCAACGATGAATGCCAGCGTCAACGTCACCGTCAGTGTAAAATTAAGCGCCCGCTGCTTCGCATCTACACAAGGTTCGCTTTGGCGACAGATGGTGTGCAATTTTATCTGAACGTTACCCTCAAATTTCCAAAGCACATATTCATGATAGCTACCGTGGTAGTTGCTACCATTGTACGTGGTTGCTGCTAATCGAGCACACACTGATGAACAGGAACACACAATCATTAGGTCTTAATTTGGGAATATAAATAACACCGTAATTTTTCGTGGTATTTCTGGTTTTTCTTTGTAATTTTTCTGTTGACCTGTGATGATATGCTGCATAATCGCAGCTCTGCTGTATAATTTACGCTACGACAAGGCATCACCTCTTGTATTGATTTGTATTCTTTAGGCAAACATAACCAACTCACAAGAATAAATTGGCTTACTAAGAACGTTGGCCTTGCTAGAAGGGCTGGTTGAATATATTTTATTTGGTCAATACAATTGGGAAGCAGACCAGCAGCAGCCATACTGTTTCGCAGATTGTTGTTGTTTACTGGAGGTACCAAAGAGCTCATTCAGATTTGTTGTATTAAAAATATGCTAGATACCGCGCTTGAGCAGAGTCTGCATTTAACGAAGCATTGTCCAGTATGCTAAACAGATTCACTAATTTCCATTGATTTTCCCAAACCAGTTCTTCCATGATGCATGGCAACTTGATCATCCCGTCTATCCTAGTTTGATGAGTCAAGAGGAGCAAGCACTGTGGCAGCCACTTAACCGTAGGCCAAGTAATTTTAGTCATCTTCACTGAAAAGTGATGCGTAAGCTAGTCACCTCGTCCCTTGGCATTCCAAATTGTGGTCATCTCCTCATTGATGAATGTGAATAATCTGACGAGCACAATTAACCTGTCGAAAAAGAAGAACATTTGAGTACGCTGCAATATGAACAATCTCTCACATCCCTATTTCCATTGAATTCTTTCGCGGTGTGTTCACTGGAATGTAATGAAGCTTGAAAGAGTTCGCTATAGTTTAGCACCGGCTGGTGCAAAGTATTTCACTTCCGATGCAGCAAAAGAAGAAAAAACGTCTATTTGAATAATTTCGCACTTGTCAAGCTTGTTCGTTGCTAATTTTAAGCCGACGTTCTCATGACTAAAGATACCCGCTTATTGTAAGAACACTGTTCCGAAATTACAAAGATACAACCAAACAAGACACTGAGTCATTACTACTTGCGGAGACACTGTCGCTGATATAGAACATGAGCCTGCAGTAAAAATTGTATTGCCGATAGTTTACAAGGATGAACCAAAACTACGTATTCTTGCAAGTAACCTACATGGTTTTGTCTTCTTGAATAATAAATATAGTCAGTCTTATTCAATGCACCCAAACTAACTGCTGAAGGAGCTTTAAATAAAGGTCCTCAAAAGGCAAGCATACAATGCGTAGGAAAGTCGGATGTCAAGATATTCATGGTATCATTTCTTCTCACTGACTCATCTAGGTTAGTGTAGTTTTGTATAAAAATACTCTTCATTATTTCCGTATTGGCTGGAGGAATTGTGATCTATTACATACGCATACATACAAGCATATTATGATTCATTAACAGCTGAAAGTGAAAACAAAGCATTTCGGCTGTACTGTTGAATAAAGTAGCGTGTATACCAAGGGAAGTTGCCCTAATTTGGCATATGCACTTATGAACACAGTCTTATTTAAAATAGCTTTAGTGATGCTGGCGAAAGGGTATATTGGAACTAAGCGCATCATTTATAATGGTTTTCTTGACTTAAAAAAATGATGCGAAACAGTTAATTATGTGGTTACGTACGAAACACTTGTGACATTAAAAATACATAAATAGCGCTAAAGAGAAAACCCACAAAATTTCCACCCTTTTCAAAGGCCGTTCTGCACAGAAGGTGTTCTTCGCAGAAGTTGATTGTAGTGGGTTCATTTGCTGGCGTGAAAGAAACCTTGGACGCAGCGAGACGACAACCGGCGCTGGACTTTGAGGAGTGTTTCTTTGAAGAGAATTGATTGATTTGATTTGATTGATTTGTGGAGTTTAACGTCCCAAAGCCACCTTATGATTACGAGAGACGCCGTAGTGGAGGGCTCCGGAAATTTCGACCACCTGGGGCTCTTTAAAGTGCACCCAAATCTGAGCACACGGGCCTAGAACATTTCCGCCTCCATCGGAAATGCAGTTGCCGCAGCCGGGATTTGAACCCGCGACCTGCGGATCAGCAGCCGAGTACCTTAGCCACTAGACCACCGTGGCGGGGCTTCTTTGAAGAGAAACTTTCAAGCTTTGTTCCACAAAATTTGGTGTGAATACGTTTGACGAACTTTCTGGTCCATGAGGGCGAATGGTTAGGTAATGCATGAGATTGCGTTGTAGCGCGTGTTGTTGTTTGTGCCAGTTGTTTCGACTGTATTCGGGTATTATGTGATCGGTTTCGTAACTTATTTGATAAGTGCCGTGTGTGCTTGATTATGCTTTGTGTGATCTGCCCTATCTGAGAACATATTTCTGGTTTTGGTATCAACTGTTCGCTGTGCCTTGTTTTTTAGACCGCGACTGGAATTCGCTGCACACCAACGGGACCAACACTAAACTGTTCGTTCTCTAGTAGGGTAGTTTGGGGGGTAGATATGTCAGTCCTTGGAATGAGTCCGGCGATTTCTTCCCTATTAACGTGAGTACTAATATAGATGTACCGTGATATATTACTGCACGGCCTGTAGCTCTCTGCTAGAGCACTTTCGAGGTGCCTGCAGGGATAAGTTGACTTTTCTTTCAAGAATCCCGCGCAAACATTGAATTCTGTTGACACTAACGTTGAGGTTCCTTCCATTGTAAATATAAGCTCACGGAATACTTATGCATACGTTGGCGATTTGAAATAAAAAGAAGCACCTGAGATTTATTTAGAAGTACTGATTTCAATAAAACTCAACATGTGTGCTCGTCCGTACCCAAGTGATATGCGCAAAATTATGGAAGCATAAATTATTTAGTTTTTTTTAGAAATTCAATTCGACAAAAAATGGAAACCAATGTTGCTGTCGCACTTGTGAACGAGGACCACCCTCTGCATGTGACGCAAGTGCTTGCTCTTTGTCTAAACTGCGCTTTGCCCAGCGGAGCGATGAAGCGCGAGCTTTGTTGTGCTAGGCAATGACGACACCAGCACAGTTGATTATTGTCAGCTGCATATAGCGTGCTTGTCGTCTTTGACGTCGTATATTACGTGCATGCACAATATTTGGTAACTAGAAGATTGATTGGGGCCTGTCAGATGCTTCACGCGCCAGCTGGTCCAAATTAAAAGGCGATGCTTCCGCGCTTAGATATTAGCTGCAATGATCGCTGAATCTTGTAATTGGTAAAGTAAGGCGAGCTGGCACAACTTCTTTACGCATCGGGTGACATTAGCCAACTTGCTTTTTGCACGTCGGAAGATGAACGCGAGCTATTCTTTACACTCTGACCAGCAGTGTGTAGTCGATTTCGTGACGTCATCAGATACGAACTTCGCGATGTCATCGGATACCCGTTATTGAGGACGGAGCAGCTCCCTGTTTTGATTTCCGCTGTCATTCGTCCTTCATTGCTTAATTAAATAATTGACAAGCGTATGTGCAATATTGTTCATCCCAGCTTTTTCCGGACTGTAAATACTATTTGAGAGAGCTTTTATTTCATAATAGTCAAAAATGCACTGGAGCTCTCCTTTCAGTACTATATAATGATGTTAGAGCCCCGACAAGTACCTTTCATTCTAAGGAGAAGGGGTGCGGTATCGTGTTTTCAGTTCCGTTTCGGGAACCATGTAATTCTCTGGCCCCTAAGTGCCACACAGCCCGTGTGTATAATGCCTGTACACAATAAAATAGTTCCATAAGCGTGCGTCCGGGTGTCTGTTTCTTCTGCTACAGCCGGAGCTCCGGGCGTTTTTTCTTCCGTCGGCGTCACATCGGATACTCAATATAGCAGAAGTCTCTTTTATCAACATACAGTAAACATTCAACTTCTTCTGTAAGGACACATTTCACTTTTGTGTTATATTGATTCCTATATTAGATTATGAGCCAATCTTGTTTTTTGTTTTGATGTAGATCACTCTCCTTTCCCCCGAGGGATGTACATAGTTTCACGTTCTCCAAAGGCTCAATAATGGTCATCTCATCACCGTAATATTGCTAGGCGGTTCCAATCAGAGCACGTGACGAAATCCACAGTCACAGAGCTTGTTGCTATTCAAGAGGCAATCAGGGTCAATTTTTGAGAGCAAGTTTGTGAGTCGATATTCCGTGATGCCAAAGCCGCTTTGCACAAAAAAATGTGGAAGGAGACATCGCCTGTATTACTATGAACTATAGAAATTGCAGAGCTGCTTCACTTTGCGCCTCCAAACGTCCACCTCATACGTTTTAGTGAATAATAGCCACTACGGCGCCTTGGGCAATGAAGTGGTGGGTGCTGAAAATAAAAGCGCCTTCAGCAGTGCCCCTGAAGTGCCCATTGCGTTTTCTCGACCAGACATGAACGCCCTGCTTCGTTGTGTAGTTTGCAGCTTATCACTTGACTACTGGTTCATGCTTGAGTGGCTAGATCAGCCATTGCACGAATTAGACTCGGAGATGAGCTTCCGCTTGCCTTTTTATTTTAAGTGACACATCACATGTAGAATTCTTCGTGTTTATTCTAGGTTCGGCCTACACAAGACACTGCGCACATCTTATCAGCAGCAGTGGCACTGGTCTAGATTGTGATTACTGGCAAGTGACGCGAACACTTGACCATATATTTTAAAGCTGCCCAACACATGCACGTGAACTACTGGGACTTATTTCATCTAGTCAACCATATTGTAACACGTCCTTAACTGATGAGGTTGTGCTAGCCTGACGTCGACGGCGCAATTATGGTCGTAAAAGCAGTCTTAGCCTTCCTACGTGCGACTTGATTGGATGAGCGGCTTTAGCACTGCGAAAACTTGACGAGACTGTATACGATCATTTTCTTAGCTTTCTGCCATCATCTATTAGCCTGTCCCCTTTCCTTTCGTCTCCCTCAGTGTAGAGTAGCAAAACAGAGCACACTATCACTCAGGCCTTTCTGTAAAAAACACCTTTCTCTAGAACCAGATGAAGAGTACCATAATGGCCTTTTTATCCACTCAATATTGATCACAGACGCTTATCAAGAAGGGCGGGAGGGTGAACAAGAGACAAAATAGACAGTATCATAAAATATGGGGTCTAATTATAAGGCTACAAATATAGAGAACACTAAAAATCGCAGTATGTACCTGATCGAAACTTAACCTATTCTTTCTACATTGCACACTTAGCACTCAAGCATGCGAACTGCAAATTTTAAAAAGTTAGAAATTATGATGTCATGTTTTAGGCTTGTCTCAATGCACAATACGTACCTGGTCTTTGGATATTAAGTCGTCGAAATTGACGATTTAAGGCACCGAGCAAATTTCCTGGAAGGACATGATTCAGACATGAAATATCCAAGTGAGAAAAAAAACGATTAGCAGATGTGAGCCGCAGTACAATTTAAACACGAAGGTTTTTTTATCCGCGTTTAACGAAGCCTTCAGTGACATTATTCCTTTCAGGGGATTGGCATCGGTGCATTTCAAAGAGATGAGAAAATAAAAGCAGTAAGAATTTTTTTTTCTATTTGTCGTCCTCGTATTCGAACGCAGGACGTCTGATTGTAAGAGAAATGTGCCGGTTGCTTTAGTTCTGCTGTGAAGCACCCGGTACATTTTACCACTTGGTACTGCGCACTGCCTCGGCACCGGCTTACCTGCAATTCTCTGTATTGTTCAATGTGCTACGGACACATACGCAAGAAGCATCACATACGTGTCATATATCTCTAGGTCTACCGCGGCTCGTTGCTCTTAGACCCAATCAAGCAAGCAGGACTGAAAATTCGCCCTGAGAAAATTAAAATGAAGTGCTGCATCGTGATAAAACAAGCTGGCCCGGCAAGCGTTTCAGTAGTTTCAGCTCATGTAGGCTCCCAGTTCATTGTTGAAGTCAGCTATATAGTCAGGGTGATGCAGCTAGCGTCCTTATTTGGCTCACTAACGCATGGGCGCTAAACAAATTAGCCGCCTTGGCTGTTTACTCAGAGCGCGCTTTACCTTTCACGTCGTCTTAACGTGTGATTTCTCGACAAAGAAGTGAAGCTTGCACATACGCCAATGTTGTTTTGTTACGATTTACTGCTTCGAGTGAGACTAGGACAACTAGTGCTAATGCTGCAATTCGTGGCACACTAAGACGATTACCCCCCCCCCCCTAACAATGTGAGCGATTTGAGCTCTCTGGTATGAACGAGAAATTCCAGCGGCCAATTAAACACAAACGCGCTTTCGCGCATAAAGCTGCAAATTTGGTACTTCGCGTTCTTGATTGTATAAGCACAGGCTTAGATAAAAAAACAAATAATGAAATGCGCCCTCAAAGAATAGGGTGTAAAACTGACGAGCATAAAAAAAAGAGAGGACAGAAGTCATGTGCTACTGACAGTGCCTTACTGTCATCAAACCAACCGAATTCAAATAGATATACTATTGCGCATGCACGTTGTCACATTGGGAACAGAGTGAAAAGCAAATATAATCAACAAAATGAATATGCGAAAACGTCTGCGTAATAACAGCTTACAAATTACAACTGTGCATGTCTATAATAGCCCTGCAGAAAAACTAATGCGGAGGGTCGCAAATCAATAGAAGCATTTTTTATGATAAATTGCCATATTACTTTTTTCACCAAAAGTAATATCGGTCCTAATCACCGTCACGCGCTTCATGGCACATTCCTGGTAAATGATGCAGCTTTAAATAACGGCATATGAGTACCAGTGCCTATTTTCTACCTGTTGACGCCATATTAGCAGGTCCCTGATGCCATGGTGTGTCTAGGTTTCTGTTCACTATGCCAATTACCACAAAGGTTGAGTGACTGTTACGAACATCTAAATCGCAAGAGGAAGCTGTCCTTCAGGCGTTAACGTGGATGATCACCCGTCAAGCTGTACTGTAGGTCCGAAACTTCAATAGGTGTTGTGCAAGTCCTGTACAACAAACATCTACCTACTGCTAAGGAGACATAGTTCTTTTTTTTGTTTAGGCGGTCACAATATTTGAAGGCAGAAGGACATTTTTCGTGACGGCTCACACGAGGAACTGTAAACGCTCGTGTAGAGATGGACCGTATCATGGCTACTTGCGCGAAACTATGTGTATTAGAACTTTACTGTCATAGCGAATGATTGCAACCTAACAGATTTGATATATAATGAATAAAATTTAAGAACTGTTCGGCAGGGAGAACTATAGTATTTAGTTACGAGGAATTGCCGCTTATAACTAGAACTCTATGAATATTAACGTGTGTTTATGTTTGCAAACAAGTCTCCAATAAACGCTTGTCCATCAGTCTCTGATGACATTTCTTAAGCGCGGTAACCACGCATAATATTTGCAATAGCCCGCCAAAACAACAATATTCGAGAAAAGTATTGGTGCCTAAAGATGTGCTGGGGCTGACACTTAAGTAAAACTTGGCGTTGAATCTCCAAAGGTGGTGTAACTATGTTTAGTACGAGTGAGCATGCGTAACTCTGGCAGCTGTCTGGTGCATCAATCTGTAATAAACGCAAATATGTGGGAGTCCTCACTTCGCGCGAGTCATACAGCTGGGTGGCTGAGCTTATACTTCTATTTATATCAAGTGGTGTATTTCCGAACTGCAACGTTTTTTATTGTTTCGGTAATTGCAATTTAATCCGAACACGGCTGAATGTTCGACTGATTGACGAGGCGGCTTTTCTACGGGGTGCTAAAAAGAGGACTACGTCATTCTAGATGACTTAAACACAAGGCTTGGAAATTATATTTTTTTCTGGCTTATATAGTTCTGTTATACTTACCGCCTCTGGGGGGATTCGGGGGTGGGGCCGGGGGTGGGGCCGGAGGTGCATTGGCAATTCGAAGAAACAAACGTGGCGCTGCAAGATTATTAGCAATGTATGAAAACTCTAAATGCAATAGAAGGTACGTCTATATCGCTATGTCATATTTCCTCAAACGCTGTCCTAAGATCACAGAAGACAGGGTATGCAAATAAGTTGAAATCAACGGAATGAAAATAAGTTGCAATCAGGCGAAAAAAATTTCAGAAGAATAGGATGCTTGTTTCGCGCCTCGATTTCAGAAATCTATGCGTGTGTATTGTTTCTGAGAGGGTTCTATGCAGAAGGTTTCTTCGGGAAGGGGGGGGGGGCAAATCAATGATCATTTTACGTTATGTACGCATGGCTAAAAATTACACCATATCACGCTAAAGGAAACCGTGTGTATGTGTAAAGCAGTGGACGCTAACGCTTACACTGGCAGAGGCGTTAACGCTGGCGCTCACCGCGGCGTTGCACTCGAGTGAAACGTGCGCAGGCGCAAAACGTGTAGTGATGTGCCGATGTTTCCTACTGAAACATGTCAATCGCTGCTAATGGGCAACGAGAGATAGCAGACAGCTATTGTAGGTAGAGACCCGCATCTCTTTATGTTAATGCATAAGATGCGAATTTTTATTGTTCAATCACGCACAGGCAAAATCTGCCACCGGCACAACCTTAGAGGTCATGATATTATAGTGCGTATGGCAGACTTTTCAAGTCTCGCGATTCCAAATTTGTAATATACGGTGTGGCCAGTAAACGTTTGTGTTTGTGCAGCGCGATAAGTCGTTTTTTTTCAATCATGAAACTAATTAGGTTAAAAAAGGGGAGGCATAGCAGACGAGAGTGAGGGGGGGGGGGCGCATGCCCGTAAGAGTGGTAAGGCATTAGGCAAGAGTGGTAAGAGTGGTAAGGCATAAGCAGCAAGGCATTTCGCATCCAGAGAAAAGTTGTGGGGGAAGGGGGGCACGGCGTTGCAGTGCTACCCACAAACGACGCTCTTGCAGTTACAGAGCAAGGCCTACTGTCGGCTGTCAACAGCATGCTAATGTGGGACATTCGCCACCTCTGCAAGGCGTAGCGCTGGCTAACGCTCTCATGAACGTACGACCCAATTAAGTGTACGTGGCAATGCTTCCCGGTGTAGGTCGCTTAAGGGAACACCGTGGACATAATACTGAGGTTGTATTTCTGTATTCTTCCTATGAAGAGGCTCATTTACTGTCTACTTTAGTTATTCCGAATGAAACATTGTGTCTGTAACGCTGTGTTAAGGCGCCTAAATGCCGGCAAATATTTATTCGAATGTGTTAAGGTGCATTGTATTGCACCTTACTAGTGCTGCACTGTTCTTTTTTAACAAAATATTTTATAATAAGAAATGGTACTATGGACTAATATACATGCTTGTACCCCCTATTGTAATGCGTGGAGTGCTCAGGGTACCAGTAGAAATAAACGAAATAACAAATTTAATTGTACTTTTGATAATTATATCATCAATTAAATATACAAACACAATACATTTTATACTTTGGAAAACGATCGCATTGCGACGATTCGACAATGTCATTGCGTAATATGGAGAGCTTTGTGCAACTGTATGACACATGACATTTCCGTCCCGCATGATTGAGAACAGAACTCAGTCGGTTGTGCCACTATTGAAAATAAGGTGATTTGCCCGCGCACTGATATTCAGTCGTTATCACTGCAGTGATTTCAGACCAAGTATGTAGACACGGGCTCTTTTCAAGGTTACAATGTCAGACACAATAAAAACAGTACACATACGTAGATAACGGAAGCGAGTTATAGGTCGACCTCCACTTCCACGAAGACTTGGGTCTCTTTCTAGAGCAGCCCTTCCATCTTCTCGTTGCGAATGTCCTTCTGGGTCTGTCAGAAGCAATATAGATAACAGGGAGGAATATTTAGCCAAAAGTATTGGTAGCATTCATTGTTACCTCCAACTGTATTAATTTAGGATGCATTCAAGTAACTTTCCAGTTTTGCCTGAAATATTGAAGATGTTGCGTTACGTTTGTTCAATTTTATTGGTGCTGTGCTTGTGCTACTGTCACATACATAGGTAATTATGTACCATAAGCTTTCAAACCCGCACGTCTTCTTTGATGGTAAGTATGGCAATAAGTAAGCGTCTGTGTGTGTGAGACAGAAGAAAACTGTCTTTTAGTTTGATAATTTTTACAGGTTCCTATACTGAGCTTTCAAGTTCTGGTGGCACTCACGACAAAGTAGACCTCGTCTGCATATTCCCCAAGTGGTCAAGGTGCTCACTACCTGCCAATCTCTCTCCATTCAGACAAACACATACACAAACCATCTGCCTTTCGCGCAATGACAACAGCTGGTATGTCTTAGCTCCGCTCAGGCGCAGACCATGTAATGCAATGGTTCACTTACGGTAGAACATCACGCATGCCATTGTGGCAGCAAGTTTCGGTGAAACATACAGCGCACCATCGCAGGCCAATGTTATCCATATAATCTTTATACAGAAGCTGATGTGCATAGAGTACCCTTACAATGGCCATCGACACCCTCTGCTGAACGGCGTCCCACTTAATATGGTTTTCAGTTTAGCTATTTGAAAACCTGCGTTAAACGCCCCTTGTAGGAGCTGGTATGTTCGTAGATGCTAAAAAGAAGGTCATCATTCCGCAACACGTGAGTGCGCTGGTACCTGTGCCGGTGCGTGAGCTAGGTAAGGAAGTCATCCTACCGCTATAATAAAGCTGTTCGCACAAAATATTTGTGCTTTCACATTGTCAAAAGCAGAAAAAGGTGTTCTTTGAACACACGTACGTTTTCAATATATGCCTGTCGACCTCTTTATTGATTTGAAAAAAAAAGACTATGGACATATATACCCTAATGCCATTGTTGTCATGCACTAGCGAAATCATGTAAGCATTGTCGTGTACTAAGCCAAAACTTACACACTAACTGATAGCGCCTATACACAAGTAGTACATTCGAAATGTGGCTTGAAGCGCCACGCCAATGCGATCAAGAGACAAAGATGCGCTGAAGGCAGAATGACCGATGAACAGCTGGCTGAGAATTTTTTTAAAATATAACTTGAATATAAATATATATAAATATAACCCTGGACATGCGCACCAGACAGTATAATCATCGCCTGTCTGCAGACTGCGCTGCTGCTCAAGCCATTGACTTCAAAGTCCTGCGTGAAACGACCCGAGCGATCGTGCAAGAAGAGCTTCGCAAGCTATTGCCTTCGGCGCAGCCTCAAGTGGATTCGATCACCGGCATTGTGCGAGAATTTCGGCAATCGCTTCAAATTCTCAAAGCACCGCTGCCCGAGCCGGAAGCTATGAGCTATGCCGCTGCAGTGCTCTACAATGCTCCTCTCCTTCCACGCCACAACGCCACCCCATCGCACTTCCGTCGCTAGAGGTCACCGCCGCCACCATCCCCACTGACGTCCTACCGTTCACCAGCGGGCCAGCGCAGTGCACTGAGGAAAACCGACGTTTGGCGTGCACCTGACAACCGCCCGCTCTGCTACTACTGGGCGAGCCCGGGCACACTTACCGCCGTTGTCAGTAGCGACAGATGGGACTGCATAGCTTCGCCGTCAACACACCACGTCCGCAGCCAGGGTAACGGCGACGTGACATCGCCGACTACCTGACAGGAACTCAATGGACACCACGAAGTTCTTCTCTTTTTCGCCATCGCCCAGCTGCCGCATGCCACCCCACAACCGGCCGTACTCTGGCCCAACACGAGGCCGGTCTCCTAGCCCGTATCCGGGGAACTAAGGGCAGCAACCGATGGAGGTGCGGTTGCTGTGTGACGAACTACCGAATATCCCCGATGACGGCGATGCCGCAACGGAGCTTTTCGAACACGACGCCAACCAGGCAAAGTCTTGACGACAAAACCTCACTTACCAAAGGTGACCTGATGACGCAACATAGAAACAGAGGAACAAGCCGACGAAGCTGTGACCCGATGCCACGGCCTATGTGCAACGCGAGACGGTGAACTAGCGACCTCGACGATCTTATCGATGGCCACAGTGTGACCGCTCTCGTCGATACAAAAGCCGACTATTCCGGCATCAGTGGGTAGCTCGCCACGAAGTTGAAGAAAGTTAGGACAACTTGGGAAGGCCCCGAAATCCGCACAGCTGGAGGTCATGTCGTAACGCCAGCAGGAATCTCCACAGCGAGAGTCACCATTAACGGCCGTGTTTATTCTGCAGATTTCGTAGTACAGCAGCGTTGCTCGACAGATGTCATCCTTGGCATGGACTTCTTATGCCACCATGGGGCAGTCATCAACCTAAGAACAAAGTCGACAACGTTATCTACAGAAGAAGCACTGCCGCCGCCATCAGGGAAACACGCCTTGAATGTGCTGGAAGAACAATGCACCATTCCACCTCTCTCCAGCGTCATTATTACAGTCGGCGCTCCGAGATCACCCGACTTGGAAGGCGTCCTTGAAGGCAATCAGCACCTGTTGGTCACCCGCAATATTTTCGTCGCAAAAGGAATTGCAGAGCTGTGGGGAGGCAAAGTGGTTATGCTCACGAAATTCAGCAATGAATACAAACACGTGAACAAAGAAACGATGGTCGCATACATCAAAGAAATCGTGGAAGCCATCAGTGTTTTCGCCCTCGCCAATTTAGCGGAACCTGCTCAGAGAAACCAAGCCCCTCCCTCAGCTTTCGATGTCACTCCCAGCCTTCCGAACCATAAGCAAGAACAGCTATAGACCCTGCTCCTGCAATACGAAGATTACTTTTCGTCATCGTCGAAAATTCGGCAGGCGCCAATCACGAAACATCGCATCATAACCGAGGAAAATGCCAGACCACTCCGTCAGGGTCCGTACAGAGTTTCGACGCGAGAACGTGAGGCCGCAAAGACACAAGTTATTGAAATGTTACGGGACGAAATCTTGAGGTTGTCAAAGAGTCCATGGAAGTCCCCCGTGGTGTTAGTGCAGAAAAAAGATGAAACGCTACGTTTCTGCCTCGATTATCGCCGCCTGAACAAAATCACAAAAAAAGACGTTTATCCTCTCCCACGAATGGACGACGCACTGAATCGGCTCCATAACGCCAAGTACTTTTCGTCAATGGACCTCAAGACTGGCTATTGGCAAATCGAAGTCGATGAAAGAGACCGAGAGAAGACGGCGTTTAAAACACCGGACGGCCTCTTCGAGTTTAAAGCGATGCCCTTCGGTCTTTGCTCAGCGCCTGCAACTTTTCAACGCGTTATGCATACAGTACTAGCAGGATTAAAGTTGCAGACTTGCCTTGTGTACTTGGACGACGTTGTCGTGTTTACTCGAGTTTCAACGAGCATCTTCGACGTTCGGAAGCTGTACTTCAAGCCACCAAGACGTCCGAACTCACCCTGAAGCCAGAAAAGTGCAGATTTGCGCATGAGGAGCTCTTGTTCCTGGGGCACGTGATTAGCAAGTTCGTAGTCCATCCCGATCCGCGAAAACAGCCGCCATCGCCGACTTCCTGCCGCCCACTGACAAAAGACAGTGCGCCGATATCTGGGCCTGTGCGCCTAATATCGGTGGTTCGTCAGACACTTAGCCCGCATCGCCATTGCACTTAGAAACCTTACCAGGGCCGACGTGAAGTTCAAGTGGGGAACACCGTAGGAACACTCTCCAGGAGCTAAAACATCACCTCCAGACGCCTCCGTTACTTGCCCTTCGACAAATTCGCTGAGACAGAAAAACGCACTGACGCAAGCAGCGTAGGTCTCGGCGCCGTTCTTGTGCGAAGGGCTGACGGACTGGAAAGGGTTATTAGTTACGCCAGCCGATCGCTATCCAAAGCAGAAGCCAAATATTCCACAACAGAAAAGGAGTGCCTGGCCATCATCTGGGCTACGTCAAAATTTCGCCCCTACCTCTATGGCAGGCCCTTCAATGTTGTGAGCGACCACCACGCCTTGTGTTGGCTAGCTACCTTGAAGGACCCTTCAGGTTGCCTCGAACGATGGAGCCTGAGACTTCAAGAATACGGCATTACCGTCGTTTACATGTCCGGCAAGAAACACTCCGACGCCGACTGTCTCTATCGTGCGCCTGTCGACCAACCACCGCCCGACGATCGGAAAACAGCTACTTCTTCGAAACGATAACTGCCGACGACTTCGCTCAACGACAGTGGGCCGACCCGGAACTTAAGGCCCTAATAGAATACCTCGAAGGCAGGAACGCCGAAGTTCCAAAGGTATTCAAGCGCGCACTGGCGTCGTTCTTCCTGCGAAACGGTCTTTTCCACAAAAAAAGTTCTCACCGCTTTGAGTCAAGTACTTTCTTGTGGTGCCTTCAGATCTGCGACTAGAACTTCTGCAGGCCCTGCACGACGATCCGATGGCAGGGCACCTCAGTATTTCGCGCATGCTCGCGAGGATACAAGATAGGTACTACTGGCCACGTCTTACCGCCGACTTCACTCGTTATGTGAGGACATGCCGCGACTGCAAGCGACGCAAGACACCACCGACAAGGCCAGCGGGATTTCTACAGCCCATTGAACCACCTTGCCAACCATTCCAACAGATCGGCATGAGCCTACTGGGGTCGTTCCCGACGTCGGCTTTCGGAACAATTGGATCGTGGTAGCTACTGACTACCTCACCTGCTAGCCGAGACAAAATCGTGCCCAAAGGTGGCGCATCCGAGTTAGCTAAGTTCTTCGTCGAAAATATCGTCCTACGTCACGGTGCCTCGGAGATCCTCATAACCGACAGAGGTTCGGCATTTATGGATGCGCTAACTCAGGCGATTTAGGCATACAGCCAGACAAGCTACCGCCGTATGACAGCGAACCACCCACAGACGAATGGCCTCACCGAGCGCCTAAACAAGACCATCGCCGACATGCTGGCCATGTACGTAGATGTCGAACACATCACGTGGGATGTCATCTTTCCGTTCGTTACCTTCGCATACAACACTGCCGTTCAAAAAATGACGCAGATGACGCCATACAAACTGGTCTACGGAAGGACCTCGGCAATGACGCTCGACGCCGTGTTACGCAGCGTCACCGACGAAGAAAACCTCGATGTGAGCGAGTACCTTCAGTGCGCCTACAACGCTCGACAACTCACCCGCTTCCGCATCAAGAGCCAACAGATGACGTATATCCACCATTACAATCATCGACGGCGCTTCGTGGAATACCAGCCCGGTGAACGTGTTTGGGTATGGACGCCCATACGCCGACGTGGACTCAGTGAAAAGCTTCTGCGCCGGTATTTTGCACCATACAGGGTAATTTGACGGCTCGGCCCACTCAAATACGAGGTTGCTCCTGACGGCATCGCGAACTCTCAACAACGCAGATCGGGACCTGGGGTCATCCATGTCATGCGTCTAAAGCCGTTTCATGCGCGTTAATGAACTCAAACAGTGTATTTTTTGTGTGTTTCGTGTTGTTGCTGTCGTTGGTATTGATGTATCGTAAGTCATTGCTTTTGTACTTTCATTTTCTGTTAATGCATCGCGACGATGCCTTTTCAGAGGGGGCAATGCCGCGTACCTTTATTCGTTTTCTTGTCGCCATGTTGCACTATGTTCAGCGCAAACCACGCCTACATTGTAGAGAAGCTTCGAGGCTAATCATTATAAGATTACGCCCGCTTCGTGAATCTTTCAGATAATTTTGGAAACAACATCGCCACAAGCGATAACACTACAAAGTTCTCTGGCAAGTGTATAAATGCCGACACGCTTTGCACTTGTCTGATAGTTGATCGACGGCCGACGGTCCGTTCACTGCTATCTGTGCAAAACTATGACTGTAATTAGACTTTCCGTTTACCGGGCACAAGTTCGCCCAAATAAACAGTTGAATCCCAACATATAGTCTCCTGTCTTCGGCCACGTCATGACCCCGTGACAATATGGTGATTTTGGGACATGAAATCCCGCATATCAATCATTCAAAATTATTGATCAGCAGCAGCCTTGAATTCTCGCTGGTGAACAACTCAGATGCTCCTCTGACAAGCAAGGATGCCTACACCACAGCACGTGCGAAAGGACATTTCTAAAGCTCACAACGAGCAAGTATAGTCAGCGTTGCGTGTATCCATCGCGTCTTCTGTGTTCTCGCCTGTTTTACTTGAATATCGCTGTCCCACCATGTCACGAAACTGCGTGGTCTTACCCGACGTTTGAAAGCAAATACGTACCTTCTTCGTATATCGTAGAGAGAGAAGGAGCCCGTCGTGGTGGCCGTGCACCATTAGAGTTTCCCCGATAGTAGAAAAGGGGATCTATGTTTGAATCGGAGAGAACAGCAAAGCCAACATTAGTGTGAATACTATGCGGAAAAACGTATGATCCCATGTTGCCAGAGAAGTATCGTCATAGCGTTTTTTTGCGATCAGTACCAATTTGTCACATGTGTGTGTTAGTGAAGTAGGTCCATAGGTCCTCCACGAGAACAGTATCAACGGAAGTACTTATTGCGATAGTTGCGGCCTGAGTCTGGCCTCCAACTTGTGCAATGCGGCAGCCACTTTTACCACCATACGTGCATATATATATATATATATATATATATATATATATATATATATATATATATATATATATATATATATATATATATATATATTTAGTCAGGCTGAGTGATATTTGGGAGCCTATGCTTATGACGTACACGTGTTTTTTTTAACAGATGTTTTATTTTGACTCTTAGATATGAATGAATATAGCTGCCTTCAATTTTTTTATTATGTGACATCAATATTTTATTTTTAATATTGGTGGTATCAGCCTAGTTTTATTAAAGTAGTTCGTTTACTGTCAGTGTATTGTTTCAACTTACGATATCAGTGCAAATGTGAAAACAAGCAAGTACGTACCCCGTCCGCCTATGCCTGCAATCACGTGCGTTGGCCCTTGGCCTAACGTGCAAAGAAGAGACAATGTTCCCAGAACGCATACAACATTTACACCAGCGGCCTTCATAACAACCAGTTTCCTGAAAAATGTCTAAGCATATTATTACAATCACAAACTCATGTATTCTTGTCAGTAAAATACGTACTAAACTACACAATTTAGTTGTTTGTTACGATAGCCTGCTTCCAGTTCTAGTGCCCTTAAGCCTTTTCGTTCTTGCTCCTAAGGAAACGTCTTCAGTTTTCTCATGCAAAAAAGAAAGCCACTTGCCTTGCTAAGTTGGCCTCTAAATTGGAGTCTTACGTTTTTGTGCAAGTTTGAACATGAAATACAGGCCACATTCGGTAAATGGTAATCGTTGGGAGCGTGACGTCTTGTGACGTGCATAAAGCTTCGCGCAGTGGAATTTATCAATACAATCAAGTGAACAGAAGAAGGAAATGATCGCGACAATATTGAGGCAACCAAGTGTTTTACCCCTGTGTTGTTTGAACCGAATACTCAAGATAAGATTTGTGCTATGTTTTAACTAGAAAGTGGTTATCCTGGAAAAACTCATGTTACCACGGCTGTTTAAGGCACGGAAAAGGCATTGCTTAAATTCAGAAAGCTAGATGACTAAGAAAATATTTAGTTTATTTGAGTAATGTTAAAGTTGTATCCATGGTGGGCGATTGCAGGTGCTGGGCGCCTATCCCACTGCACTTCCAATGGACACTCTCGAGGCTTCAGAAACGCGTATTATATCTCTCAATTACTACTGCATTTAAAAATTGTCATAGCGTGCAGATGCGATATTTCTCTCTGGAAGCAGTGAAGTTAAACATGTTATTATAAGAATAAAGAGCGTCTACAAAAAGGGCTTCGTTAGTTTGAATGCAACTGGCGTTTTCGGCACCATGCAATAGCAAACGAGTTGGCGTGTCGCGCCTTGAGCCAGAGCAGTGGAGCTTTCAGATGGATTGATGGTGTTTGTACGTCGCCTACCTCTTGAAGGCCGATAGCCTCTACAAATAAAACTGCTACAGGAAGCGGCACAGAAAAGCAACGATGGTGAGTGTCACACAATTAGTGCGATCGTACAGCGGAATACCATTCCAACCTCACGGCTAGCGCTTCCATATCTGCTCTAACGAGAAAGCGTCTGACGTAGTGTTACTTCCCTCCGATGACAAAGCTTTGAATGAATGTGTATCGAATACCACTGTTTATTATGTTATTCTTCATGTAATTTCATGCATCACTTTTGTGGTGTTCAGATGTATGTTAAGTACTTTCACGTCCCAAATGCTTCACAAGGATCTTGGATGCTGGCCGTCTGGATGAAAACGCACCAACACGCGTTACTGTAGAGCGATTTGCACAAATGAGGCCGCCACTGGCAAACATCGAAGGTGCTGTTAAATCTCTCAGTAATCACTATTCAAGTTAAAATAAACTCATGCGATTGAAATAAACTCTCCAGGCACTGTAAGGTCAAAGTGTTTAGAGGTAAAATAAAACACTGCAATAATCTGAACCGATGTTTTGGGACCTGTTCAGCCCCCTTTTCAGGGTTGAATGTTCAGCTGTGTTCCAGAATAGTGAATGATTTAGGTTGTGTCCCCTAATCAACACTCTTTCTTTCCACTGTTCTTGTTGCTGCGGTGTTTTTTCTCCACTCCTTACGTACACCGTGCAGTATACATTCTGCAATACCCAGTTGAGCAGTTATTGGTTCCAGCTGTTGTTTAGATGTGCCACAAATTTTAAAAATACCGTTTTATGCGGATAACTTCCGCATCAAAATTTGTGCGATGGTTTATCTTTTAGCTTTGTTTTGAGAGAGCGTTTTGGGCAGCGTTGCAGCTGCACACGCAATTTTGGTGTTGCCGTATTCTTTCAGGAATTTTTCACACGATAGCGGTAAAGAGCTCGTTTTTCCGAAACTTCGTTGTCGGCGTCGTTGGTTGTGAACGAAAAATTGTTATCTTATCCATGACCGAAAAGTTGAGAGCAACGCAAATAAAAAATAAATGATAACATCGAACCAGGGTTTTGGGGGACGAGTGAGGATCGAACCCGGATTATTTGCGTGGAAACAAGATGTTACAATACACGGCCACGCCTCTCTTTGCTGTGTTTTATTACCTCCTCATAGGCACACACATTAAACCACAAGCATAACAGAAACAAACAGGGAAAGTCCGGCGAGAAGGCCACAAATTGAAAGTTCCTAAGTGCTGTCAAGGGTTCTAACCTCAACAAGCACTCAGGCACAATATGCTATGGTTTCTGCAGTTCAACAAATTTGGCCAAACATTCACTGAAATACATTTGTGGAGGCCGCGCCTCTTGATCGATATGAAACCCTGCCATACGGGCCCGCCATAAACAGTAAAAGGCATAATCAAATCTAAAGACTTTTTTTTTCAACTATTGGCACAAACTTAGTACCATAAAAATTTACAATAATCTCATCTTCATTTTTCTTTCAAGTATGTCCTAAAAATAGTAAGAAGTCACCGTTTTGCCGAAAAAACGAAGCAATGAACGCGATGGCAACAAAGTGGAAAGCCGCACTTTGAATTGCAAGTAGAGCGGAACCTGCCCCGCATTTCTTACGCACAAATGACGCACGAAACGTACTCAGAGGTGCGATGAACGCGATGAAGCCTCTCAAGTGTTACTTCGCTGTGTCTGAAAAACGCGCCCTTTTCGCAAAAAAACTCTGTGCAAAACTTTCAGTGGCTTTTGTGCGCCCCATAACTACAAAATAATCGTTCCTGTGCAAGCCCTACGGCAGCCAAGACATATGATCCTCCACACAAGGGGATAAGGGCACACGAGAGATCGTCCACTCCCCTCATTTCAGCTGGCCATAGTGCGCCTAATAGATGACAGCTGCCACGCGCTCATAGCGTGAACTTGCTTATTATGCTAAAAACACGACATTTCTTCTGCTCCCCCCTAATACTCGCCAACAGTGGTAAGTGGTAGATATAAATGGGGTGCCGTTTGAATGCTCAATATAGTATTTCTCTGTGACTAAGTGGTTAACGCTTCACATTCATGACGCGGAGGTAAACGTTCAATTTCGCATGCTGGGGTATTTTTTCTTGTTTATTTCTTGCGTTTCCATATATATAGATACGTATACATATACGGTACATGACGCCACCACCACCGGCGAAATCCAGACGAGAGTGTCCATATAATTGCTATCGCAATAATACACTGCTTCTCATAAATGTGAGAAAACATGATCTACAGTTTATGTTTTTTTAAAGATAATGTGATTTGTCCCGGAAGACGAGCAAATTCGTGGTCTGCTTAAAATGTCCTGAGAGATAATGTACCTGTGTGAAGCTTTACAAAAGAAGGATTTCACGGTAAGAGTCACTTGCACTCTCCCCAAACGCTTAAAGCACATTTTGCCTTTGGGCTCCAGTGTACAGGGGTTCAGGTAGAACAGCATCACACACATCTGTGTACAACTATTTGTCAGTCACTGAAAAAAAATTGGAAGATCCCACGTACAGCGGGAATCGGTGATATGCGAAACGAGATTGCGGAAAGTTGATATGTCCCTCTAAAATGAGCAAAATGTCACGAGTAGAAGGTAAATGATGCCGTACATGACTTACGTGTCATGATTATGTTTTTTGGATTTGTCATTTACCTTCGCCATCTATTTGCATCACGTGATAACCAATTCATTATATGTGGACCTAGCGAAACTTCCGTAAGCACGCTATAAGCGTAGTATGTTGTCATGTTCTTACACGACACGCGTGTCAGGATTATTATGTTTGCACAAGTCACATACTTTCGTCATCTATTCACGTCACGTAAAACGAAATTTGGTATATATGGAGCTCTCAAACCGGTCGCAAGCGCATCATGAAGCGCACAATATACTCCAATGTAGCGTTGACGCACGCTGGGCGCAGCGACGCTTCATTAGCAAAACGCGAGCACTCTATATAAATTCTGACGCCAGGCGCGACCGGCGCGACCAGCATCCGTCAGCGCGGTGCGACGGCCACCGGCGCGAAATGTGACATCATTTGTTTCGCGCCGATACGTTATCCAGACAGCACTTCGTCTCCCTCTTTTCGTAACGGAGGGACGCCAGACGCGCTGAAACGCGCATGCGTCATAGCAACGCAGCGCGGTGCGTTCCTGCGAGTATATGGCAAGACCGGCGCCTGGCGTGGCAACGCCGGCATGACGCGACGAAATGAACGCCGGCGAGCACGCGCACCACGTAACGTTGAAATGTACTGGCACCTTGACTGTGGCATGTAGTCATGTTCTCACATGACACGCATCTCATGATTATCATGTTTACACCAGTCACATACCTTCGTTATGCATTGACGTAACGTAATACAAAATTTGGCGTATGTGAAGCTAGCGAAATGGCCGCAAGCGCATCACGAGTGTGGCATGTGGTCATGTTGTTTCATGACACGCATGTCATGGTTATCATGTTTGGATGTATCATTTACCCATGTCGTCCGTTCACGTCGTGTAATACCGAGTTTAGTACATGTGAAGCTAGCGAAACCGCAGCGAGCGCATAATGAGCGTAGCATGTAGTCATGTTGTTTCATGACACACATCTCATGTTTTTATTGTTTGCACCAGACACGTAGCGTAATACCAAATTTGGTATATGTGAAGCTAGCGAAACGGCCGCGAGCGTACCATGAGCGTGGCATGTAGTCATGTTGTTACAAGACACACATGTCATTATTTTCAAGTTAGGGTTGGTGGCTTGTGTTCGGCATGCAATCATGTCATACCATAGTAGCTTTGCAACATGCCATGTGAAAAAACACCGCAGCAGCTCAAGGACCATGAAATGTAAATCATAATATTCATGACATCTATGTCATGATTGTTATGTTATGAGTAGTGAAATGTGTTCTTCATAGAGTCATGTTATGGTATACCAAGTTTGGTATCGATACCATTGTCGAAAAACTCGTGGGCGGATAGATAGATAGATAGATAGATAGATAGATAGAAGATAGATAGATAGATAGATAGATAGATAGATAGATAGACACCCTCAAAGTCACCGAAGTTCGCTCAGACCGGCTTCGCATTTTTTATTCATTAGAAAATCTAACAGATTAAAACAATACATTCAGAATGACCTATTTAGGATTCCCGAGGACCGCCCCGCTCATGTGTTTCGTACTAAGAACATATCCAGGTAAAGCCCGCATCATTCCCAGTTAGCACATCGTGCGTAAGAAAGGATCCCTCGTGTATAAAAATGAATATATTTACAACCTTGCGTATGAAAAGATTGGGTAAACCTCGTCCTCCGTGTTTCATTCTTCGAAACAGTTTAGTTCGACTGCACCTTTCAGAGCACTTTGATTGTGAAAATAGGGAAAAGAACTTCCTCTGTTGGAAAAACAGTCAAAGTGGTTTCCATGCCTCACAAACACACACGTCCTGTTAATATGCCTCACAATGCAACGTGAAATATTGCAATAAGAATGCGTCGCCAAGCTTCCATTGCCAACGGGCGTCAAAATAAGCGATTATCATGATGACTACGTGGTGTAAAGCGGATACCCCTCTGCAAAATGCACACACGCTACTGCACCTATTCTCTTAAAGCCATGTGGTGGGAGCATAGCAAATTCGAAAACGGTTTCATGAAGTAAGTGGTTGAAATACGCACAACAAACAGAATGTCGCTGTCGTGTTCTATTCCTGAACGCAAAGCTTTAGGGTCCTTCAATATTTTGGTCTCATCAATGAATGAAGCTGCGTATCACTCTCCTCTATGTAAGTGGCGTCATATTCAGAGCGTGGAACCTCGTAGACTTGTCCGGGAATTTTTATTTTGGCAGCAGGTGTTTTGGTAGTGGTTGAAGAGGGTTTGCGAGCCATTTGGGTGCCCTCTTTTGGCTACCTTCCATAAGACTGGTTTTTTTTTGTTATGGCTATTTTCTTGATAAAGGAATCCCGCAAGCTTACGGGGCGAAGCTCGATAAAGTCAAGGCTTGTTCATTGGCGCTCACGTTGAGCGCCGTAGCCGTCTCTTTCGATGATGCTGACGGCGACGAAGAAAAGTCGCATTTCAGATCACATATAATCTTTCTGCTGTCACAATGTGGCACAGGAAAGGTATTTACTATAGGATTATGATGATGATGATTATGATGTTGATAAAACAATTACGATTACGCTTTACTACTAGCGTGTGTAGTAGACGACGTCTCAATATGCTCTATGATGCATTTTGTATGACTAGAAAAAACAAAAAGACCACAAAGAAAACTTGCCCAGACCTCGTATTTGCCAACTTCAGGCTATGTCCGATAGCGTCAAGCCTAATAATGAAGGAAAAACGAAATTCATAGTGCAACACAACACACTAGGTATGAGCTAGGCACATCGTATGAAGTGTACTTCGTATGAAACGACATACATTGTTTACCAGTAACATTGTATGAAGTGTACACTCTGCGCACTTATCCACGCACATGTGTCGTCGATATTATGGGCCAATTTTTGGTAACACCAAACAATCCCACTGCTTCACCGACTCATCATCATTCACTTCGCGCATATGTAGTGACTTGTTTTCAAGAATGACACAAATGAATGTGAGATTTTGTATTGCGTTATTATGCGCTGCAGTGATTTTTCGATAATGCGTTAAAGTAACCTTAACGAATATGCACAGATGATGCGTTAAGTCATCGCACTCTTTCGATAACATCATCGTGCAATTTCATTATATTGTCACAATGCATAAACAGCAGCAGTCGAATACAGGAAACTCACTTTAATTGTAACAGAACACTGGCAAGCTGATCGAAAGAGAACTTCGTCTTCTTCTCTCGCTGCGCGTGTTCTTCGTTGTTATCTAAGTGCTGCATATTCAATGTGTCATTTACCGCCCTCCAGAAAGCAGCATCATGATGCTCTTCTAAAAAGGACGGATTAGTAGATGTATGGTGTAAATCAGTCCGAAAAGTAGGGCTTCATTCGTACAACGTGCACGATTTCTGGTTTTTGCTGGCGAGTTGTGGAGGGGCTGTCAGGAACGACCACGTAATTAACGTCGCTCAGGCGTTGTAAAACTGTGTAGGGGCCAAAATACTTCAGCAATTTTTCAGACAGTCCCCGGCGGCGGATAGGACTCCATACCCAGACTTTGTCACCGGCCCGATAGACGACATGTCGGTGTCGCAGATTATAACGTTGAGCGTCGTAATTTTGCTGCTGGGTGATTCGGACGCACGCAAGCTGCCTCGCTTCTTCTGCTCGTTGGGTAAAAGATACAGCGTCCAAATCGATGTCATTGCAGTCGTGCTGTAACATGGCGTCAAGCATCGTCGTCACTTCACGGCCATGAAGGAGACTGAACGGCGTTCTTCGTGTGGCTGCGCTGTATTATAGGCGAACGTGATGTACGGTAGAATGTCGTTCCAGTTCTTGTGATCCACGTCAACGTGCATATTCAACATGTCGGCAATAGTCTTGTTGAGCCGTTATGTTAAGCCGTTGGTTTGTGGATGATAAGAAGTGGTTTTTTGATGGGCTGTTCCGCTGAGCTTAAGCACTGTCTTCAGGAGCGTGGCCGTGAAAGTGGCACCTCGATCCATTATTATGATTGTCGGAGCACCGTGCCTCAGGACGCTATTTTCCACAAGAAATCGTGCAGCTTCAACGGCGGTGCCACTTGACAAAGCCTTTGTTTCCGCGTAGCGCGCAAGATAATCAGTGGCGACTATTCCCCACTTGTTGCCAGCATGGGAAGTCGGATATGGTCCAAGAAGATCCATTCCAATTTAGGCAAAAGTTACCGTGGGCACTTTAATTGGTTGTAATAGTCCAGCTGGTTTTAACGGTGGCGATTTTCGTCGTTGGAAATCGAGGTACGTGCGCACGTAATGCTTCACAATAGCTGAAAGTTTTGGCCAGTAGTATTTCTGTTTGATTCTGGCCAATGTGCGTGTGTATCCGAGATGACAAGACGTTGGCTCATCGTGGCAAGCACAAAGTATCTCCTCACGGAGTGACGTCGGAACGACAAGTAGGTGGGTGCTTCCTCTGGGAGAAAAGTTCTTTTTATAGAGAACACAACTACGCAAGCAGAATTACGGCAGGCTCCTTGCAAATCTTCTAGGGACGGTTGTTGTCCGGCCACTCAAAAATTCAATAAGGGGAAGCAACTCATCGTCTTCTTCTTTCTGCTTACACAAAATCGTAGAGGTGTCGACGACTCCTACAAACGCCATGCTGTCATCTTCTGTGTCATCGTCGCGCTTTATAAGTGACCTTGATAAGCAATCGGCTTTGACGTGCTGCCGTCCCGACCTATACACGACCATCATCAAACTCTTGAAGGCGTAAGCTCCACCGTGTGAGCCGACCAGACGGCTCTTTCAAGTTGGTCAGCCAGCAGAGGGAATGATGGTCGCTGACTACGTGGAAGGAACGACCATAGTGGTACGGATGAGACTTCATAACCGCCCACACGACAGCAAGACACTCTTTTTCCGTTGTGGAGTAGTTGTACTCGGCGTGGGAAAGCGTCATACTAGCATATGCGATCACACGCTCGGCTGAGTCTTGTCACTGGACGAGTACAACGCCTAAACCCACGTTGCTGGCATGTGTGTGGACCATGGTAGGAACATCCTCATCAAAGTGAGCAAGCACAGGCGGAGTTTGCAGGCGTTGTCGAAGATCGTCAAATGCCACCAGTTGATCCTCGCCCCATGTGAACAAAACGTATTTTCTTGTGAGTCGTGTTAATGGCGAGGCCATGTGGGAGAAATTGGCAATAAACCTTCTGTAGTATGCGCATAGGCCAAGCAAACGCCTGACTGCTTTCTTGTCTTTTGGCACCGGAAATTTTCTGACGACTGCAATCTTATCGGGATCAGGTCGAACTCCTTCATGGCTCACCATATGGCCTAAAAATTGGAGCTCCTTGAAACCGAAATGACACTTCTCGGGTTTTCAGTGTCAGGCTGGCAGACCTTATTGCCCTGAATACCGATAGCTGCCTGCTCAGGTGTTCCTCAAATGTTTTTGAAAAAACAATGACGTCGTCCAAATAGACCAGACATGTCTGCCACTTAAGGCCTTGGCAGAACGGTATCCATCCATCTCTGAAATGTTGCGGGGGCTGAGCACAGTCCGAATGGCAAGACTTCAAATTCATAAAACCCGTGAGGCGTTACAATAGCCGTTTTTTTCTCTATCTCGCTCGTCGACCTCAATTTTCCAATACCCACTTTTGAAATCCATTGACGAAAAGTAGCGTGCATATCTTAGCCTGTCGAATGAATCATCGATGCGCGGTAAAGGGTATACGTCTTTCTTTGTCACACGGTTCAGCTTGTGGTAGTCGACACGAAATCGCAAGCTTCCGCATTTCGTTTTAACCAGCACTACCGGTGATGCCCAAGGACTTCTTGACGGCTGGATGACATCATCATCTAGCATTTTCTTCACTTGTTCCTGGATTGCTTCACGCTCTTTCGGTGCTACGTGGTAGGGGTTCCGTTGTATAGGCCTTGCCGTCTCCTCTATTATTATTCGATGCTTCGTCAGTGGCCTTTGACTGCCCCCCGAGGTCAATGAAAAACAGTCTTTGAACTGGTGAAGAAGATCTACTAGACGCTGTCTCTTCGCTGGTGACAAATCCGTGCTTACGTCAACAGGTGGTGGGGCTGACGTGGCTTGCAGCTCGTCCTGTTGTACTACACAGCACTCGCGGATTTCGGTGATCTCGTCGAAGTAGGCAACTGTAGTGTTTTAGGTAATGTGTCGTCGCTCGTTTATAAAATTCGTCAACAGAACCTCTGCTTCACCGCACACAACATTGACGATACTTCTGGCAATTGCAACACCGCGAGAGAGTAGAAGCGTCAATACTTAATCACCGATTCCTTCTCCAGAATTGTTTTCGCTGCACGTGACTGAAACAAGGCGGCATAATGGAGGTACGGTCACACCGTCAATGACTCGCAGGGATTTTCGGTGTAGCACTGCGCTTTGATCCACTGAAACGGTCAGTACACCGTCCGGAATATTGTTGATGGCACCATATTCACGCAAGAATTCCATGCCCAAGATTGCCTGTTTGCAACACTCAGAAAAAATAACAAAAGTGGCGACGAAGGATGCATCCCATATCTTCATTTTTGCGGTGCACTTTCAGGTAGATGTCAGTAGCTGCCCTCCAGCTCCTCTAATCTGCGGTCCTGTACATTCCATTCTAACCTTCCTGAGTATGTCTGCCAGACTCTCACTCATTATGGAGAAGTCCGCGCCAGTGCCGATCAATCCCATGACGTCATGTCCGTCAATCGTAAATGCAACTTCGGCAGTAACAACCCTATCTTTCGTCGATTCATTGATAATGTGTCTCTCTTCGCTCGGCAGTATTGGGGGATTTTCAGCACTTCAACAATTCGCAACCTTCCCCCTTAAGGTCGCTGCTTTTAGTTTCCCCAGCGTGGACTACGAGATCTCTCTCTTGCCATGTCAGTGGTGCTCCGTCTAGAGGATGGAGAATAACGCCCAGGAGAGGGTGAGCGTGACCGAAACCCAGAAAGAACATCCCGGGGGGGTCATGACACTCGTCTCGACGTCAGGTGTTCTGTTGAAATGGCGCCGAGGAACAGTGGTAGGAAACCCTTGGTACCCTGCGGCGCGATACGGGCAATACCGAACGATGTGGCCTGCTTCCCCACAGTGAAAGCACTGGGGCCTATGATCAGGGGTACGCCAGATGTCAGTTTTGGGAAGTGGTGGCCGCCTCGGCGTCGAAGTTTCTCTGTAGTACCAAGGCGCTGTCGGCGGATGTTGCTGGTGGTACTGATGCGTTGTCGGCACGTTCACTGGCTGTCGACTGACTATGTCTGCATAGCTTGCCCTGGGAGTGCTCGTGTTTGGCTGAGGAAGCGAGAGCGCTTGCTTGATTTTCTGGCGTACAACTTCCGTTACTGAAGCGATCGCGCAGTCATTCGGTTTGGCGACGAGCTTCTTGACCTCTTCTTGTACGATTTCTCGTATTAGTTGGCGCAAAGAACCTTCGCCGGGTGTTGTTGCTGTGGTAGTGGCTGCCACGCTGATCGGTGCACTGTGGGTTGGGCGGTCATACTGGGGATAACGTAGATGCAGCGCACGTTCAATAGATGTCGCCTCCTTGGAGAATTCCTCCACAGTTGTAGGCGGGTTTCGTACGAGACCAGCGAAGAGCTGCTCCTTATCGCCCCGCATAAGGTGGCTAACCTTTTTGGCTTCAGGCATATTAGGTTCTGCTCGACCAAATAGCCGCGCCATGTCCTCAACAAACATCGTAACGGATTCATTTGGTTTCTGAATCCGTGACTCGAGGAGACGCTGTGCGATGTCTCGTCTTTCAGTGCTCGCGAACGTGTCGAAAAACTTCTGCTGGAACTCGTCCTAAGACGACCACACACAATTCGTGAGCCACGTTCGGGCTCCATCTTAAAGTGGAAAATAAACGTAGCCCGATTTCTGTGTGGTGTTCCACCCGTTAACATTCGCTGTGTGCTCGAATTCCTCGAGCCAGTCATGTGCATCCTCATATGCGTTTCCGTGGAAGTCAACCGGAAGTCGAGGGTTCAAAACAGTCACCTGTGTCGAGCTTGGGCTGGACATGTTGGGGCCAGTGCTTCCAGGTGCCGTCATGCTTTCTGGCACAGACACGCTTTCCGGCAATGGACCAAACTCCGGCTGAGGCCTAACAGGCGCCGGCTGCTGCGGTTAACGGGGGTGTCGATGCGCGGAAGTCTTTCTGGACTATATACGGGGCTGTTGTTAGGCGTCCCGAACTTGTACCCAGCGCCTCCACCAGTGTCACAATGCAGAAACAGCAGCAGTCGAATACAAGAAACTCACTTTAATTGTACCAGAACACTGGCAAACTGATCGGAAGAGAACCTCGTCTTCTTCTCTCGCTGGGCGTGTTTTTCGTTGTTCTCTTGGTGCTGCATATTCAATGTGGCCATATCACGCCTGTGAACTTAGTTTTAACATTTGGAAATCCCCTTTTATTAAAAATGTTGCGAGTTTAAACACCTAAACACTTTTGAAGGGCAATATTTTCAGTCTAAAAGACATAATACCTATATTTCACACCCTGTTGATCCAACTGACCCATTGTACGTATCTTGAACTCTTTCTTTATCACAAGGTGCTTGTTGTTTCGTAATATGGGAAAGCAGAAAGTTATGGTGGTATCTAGTAGGCGGGTGGGATACCATTTACTAAGACATTGCACTCGCGGTAGACACTTCAAGCATTAATTCTTTGAAATGCTCCTGTTGAAATTATCAACAGCTGAAGAAAAGCACCCGAAATAGTTTTGTTCATTTTAACTGTAATCAACACATAGAATGGGAAAATTACCATAAACTTACTCTTTGCTGCAGCGCTATCAGAAAATCAGCCAATATTCCAAAGCCTATAAAGCTAGCATACTACTTATGTTATGAGTAACAATATATTGGTCTACGCAAATCACACCGTAATTTGCGCAGATGGCATACTGCAATAATAGAGAAGTAGCAACTGTGGCACTGCTAAAGGTGTCACAATAACCGGCTTTTACAGAAACCGATTTCCTATATATGCTACAGTACAATTATAAATCTCATACACGAACGACGCATTACAGCTGCTTTAGCATACTTATCTCGGTTAGTAGTATATTAATAACCTGAAAATGCAATAGGAACAATTGTTAGCCAGTATATTGCTTAAATTACACTGAATATCAGTGTGATGAATCGTCTTTACTCCTTCTGAGAACGTATTGAAAGCACGTAATGACGCATAACTCATCTGCGGCCCTCTTTTTGGTGCTACATTGTTTGACGCCCATTTTATACGCCTAGACATACATGAGCTGAGATATGATTACATTAAATGCGTTCGATTATGTTACGCATGTTATATAGTAAAATTGTGGGGCGAATAGAAAGAGACACTGTGTTTTCCATACATTGGTAGGAGCTGCTCTCTCGGAAATTTCCAGAACGCTTAGAAGTGCCACTTGGAATTGGATCACAAAACAAATATATGGCAGCAATAACTAGGATCAGCGAAGACCACTTGATTTAACGTGTTTTTTAGCGGCCATCACACCAAAACTTTCAAGAACACTTTCTTCCAATATGTGGATTCGTCATGGGATCCATTCTTGTACGAAAACAATGTTCTAGCAAAAATATAGCATCAGTATAGTAGATGGTGCTTTGAACACCGTAATAACTAATTCTGCGAAATTAAAAGCAACAACGCCAGCTTATACCAATTTATTTTTAAAGCCAAAGAATACAGATTCAATTGCCACAACTACACGCCCCAACATGACACATATTCACCTCAGCTTCACACCTATGTATGACAACGCAAACATAGTTAGCACATCAGAACTAGTGAAAACCATGCTCATGTGGAATGATCTGCCTCATGATATCACCTCTGATGCGCTCTCTTTGATATAACGTCGTATGACTTTTCAAATGTTTACCTTTCAATAAATTTTTATTTTGTTGATTTAATTGTTGATTGATTGTTGAATTACGATGAATTACGACATTATGTTGATACGATTGTGTTTTGGTTTAATTTGTAGTTTGCGTCGTAAAATATTTTGTTTAGATTTACTTGTGAGTTCACCGTAACTCACACAGTTCAATTACTTCGAGCCTATAAGGTATTTCTTAGTGAAAAAATGTGCTTCGCACCAAGAACTTTTCAGCTTTCTTTGCATATTAGTAAATCATATCGGGCTGTATTTATTGAGACATATGATCGTCGCTGGCAAATGACTTCTGAAAAATGAAAAGCTAAACGTAGGAGTTAACGACTTGAACGAAATATTATTTGGTAAATGGGTTGCAGAGACACTTTATTGACACAATACAGCTGGAGAGCAGGTCAGTAACAATGTTTTGTAGGGAGAACCTTGTGCAATAGAGGCGCAGAGAAACTCATCGAGACTGGTCGTGATTGCATGTGCACAAAAACCTATTCAATAATAGAGCAAACCTTTCGGCGCATCATTAATGAGTCTGGTTGAGGCGAATTGCTTACTACTCATATAATTTTATCAAGCCTCTTCTTTTTTGCAGGGTTCATGATGACTTTCCAAGCACGTCAAGAAATGTTTGACGAGACAAGAGCGACAAGCTCTTTGAACAGCACAAGCCTTCTAGTGTAGGCAGAGAAGTCCAAAGCAATTGACCTGTCAAAAGAAAAAAGCACGTGAATGCCAAGGTAATATTGTATTAAAAAATAAATATATTTGCAATTATTGTCAGCTGTGAAAATGAGCAAACGTGGAGTCTGTAATTATGTCTGAAAACTAACTAATACAACAAAATTATGGGTCAATATTTTTGCTTTTTACAGTTCTAAACCTTTCGAGCATATCATTACCAAATACAACGTAAGATTCCTAAATGCACAAGATATACTTTCACGATCCCCTATTGGTGATCGGGCTATAGGGCGGGCTATTCCACTGTTACACTGTTCCTTCACAGTACGCGTGACATTGCTTCTTTCTTTGATGAGGTAAAAGAAGTTGATGTCATAATTAAAGACCCTTTTCTCATATTTTATATCGAAATACTGACACTTTCTCATTATTTCTCAATATTAGCAAACACACAAAAACTATATTTGACAATCTAAATTCACACACAGTGAGCAGTTCCATCAAGCTGACCAAGGCATCAGCAAATGTATAAGAAAGTAACAATAAACACAGCAGACCACTCCCTCACCTCAAACTTAATGGGCCTCAGGCCCTAACTCTCTGAATAATATTGACAGGGAAGTCACTACACGCAATCTATTCCAAAGTATTCCTCAATAACGCATGTTCTGCATGCGACGAAGTATCGACGCTTGGACAAATTCTCTGTAAGTGCTAGAAAATGCAGACTAACCCCAATAATACTTCTGCCAAGAGGGAGGCGGCCCTCCATAGCTCCCTCCTGTCCGACTGACTCTGGGCTGCCCAGCAGGGACACGTTGCACCTGGCAGGCTTGGCCTGACGGTCACAAAGTGCTCGTCACCCACCACGTTCTGACGTACGTCTTGCCGGACAAAAATAGAGTTTTGCACCCATTCACCGCCCTTCTATTTCACGTCATTATGAAACGCCAAAGCCTGTGCTCGTTGTCGTTATTGAAGAAGCCTTCCGGCCGCCACATTCACTAGGCATTTCACGTGCCAGATTGTAATATCTATGGGCCATACAGAAACGAATATCAGCATGTTGACGCCGACAACCAGTAGCCGTCACTCTCGCCCAATGAAAATGTCCTCTGGCCACAATCTTCCAATGCCATTTTCGTCGCCATTGACATATTGCTACTGCACATTGCAAGAATATACAGATCACCTGGCTGACAGACATACCCACTATTCCCTTGGCAACAACAACTACTCACACATTGCGTCTTCAAGTCCACCACTACGCTAATGGCGACGACATCCTGGGTCGATGCAATTGCAACGCTGAATACTGCCAGTGATTGCCCATGATAATGTGTTTTCTGAATTCTGAAATCTACGATTAATTTCACTCCTATCGACAATCAGTGCAGTCTTGGATGTCTAGAACTTATCACCTCATTCTACAATGCTATATCATGTGAAGGATGTACGTACCGCTTCTTGCAGAAGTTTGTTCGTCCTTGCATCGATTGCCAGATCCCGAACCCTCCAAGTTCACTGCCGTGAGCAGGTCCACAACCTTTACTTGGCTCTAATCGGCCCTTTTGTTGTGTGGGCACCGATTTGTAAAGATAACTTTGACGTCGGTGCTCGGCGTTATTACTATTTGCAGCCCACATATCTCTGAAGTGTTTTGGAGTGGCGGATGGTTTTCCATCATCAACAGTGTGATGGTGAAAAGGGAGCGTTTTCGGGGTCATCAACTCTGCGCGTCTTTCACCGCAGTTGGGATATGTGTCTCCACCGTTCACTTTGACCTAGAGGCCATGGCTGCCAGTACTCGCGCATTTATCGATTGAGCGTTGTGGAGTGTAAATGTTGTGTTGTGAGGACGATGCGAACTATGGTACGAAGATATCAACACTCACCGCAGCACTCGTTTTTACGAAGGGAGTTCACGGCTACTTAGGTAATAGCCGGACTAAGGACTAGTTCTTGGTTCACAGTAGATATTTCCAGTTGTTCTCAAACACAATGGAGGGCGCAAGAAAATATTACCTATGCAGATGTGCGCAGCACCAGCAAGGACAAACAACTCTTAGTTCTCGATCTTTAATTGAAAACCTGTGTCTTATTTCATTGCGTCCCTATGTGGGCATGATCGGCGTCCTGAAAGTGCCAACAGATGGCGTACGAGATTTAGATTGTAGCAATTCCACTTTTTTTCTCTGCACTTGGGTAAAACTGTGGCATTTTAAAAGTCTTTTGAACAAAATAGAATACAGGCGATGCCTCTGTGGCAACGACTACCACGTACAATGCGTACAATGAAATTGAAACAGAGATTTGAACGCCTCTATATAACTCTAGTGAGACTCACTACCAGACTTATCTGCAAAAAATACGCTGAGTGCAGTGCGAAGATAAACAACAGAGCAAATAGGACTTCATTTCAACTTGAAAAATGGCAGCCCTCTTACTGAGCTGATGAGTAGTTAGTTGAGCAGGATAGTGAAGGTGTCATTGTTCTGTCTCGGCAACTCATTGTGCAGCAACTATGCATCCCCAATGTGTAGGTGTTTGCGCCGTGAAGGTTAAACATATGACGGCTACACTATTCCCTGTTTATTTAGTGCAGCAGTATTGTAAAATAGACTGCCAGGACACTAGAACTGAACCAAATGCTATTGCCGTCACATACATGCTGGATTCGAGATATACTACAACAAAAATCAATAAGTTTCAAACAGATACGACTACAATTCATTCTTTGACATAATCGTGCAAACAGATTACGTACACATTTATGACTACTGTAGTTTGACAATTAGGTGGCTTCAAGTCAGTGCACAATACGTACCCTGTCCAGAGTTATTAGGCCCTAAATTAGCGTTGTGTTACAGTCCTGCGCCCTGTAATGTAATGAGTGATATGGGCACTAAATCTCCAAACGCAATAAAATTGCAGGCCTTCACAGAAGGGGCAGCAGAGTCACAGCGAATGCTAGAAGAAGGCATTTCAGAGCCTTTTCTGAACACTTATTGGGTAACTGCTGCAAAAACATTTCCTGGGTACCCACTACGACATTAATAATCATAATTTTAGGGTAGTAGGAGGGAATTCACCATGCTATCCTTCCTCATTCTTCTGAGAAGTGTGCTATCCGGTAAACACTTGCTAGCAATTTTGTGGCAATTTTTCATGCAGTGGCTGACGATGATGATGAATTATGCCTGAAGTGGGTATGTGCCAAAATCACTACGTGATGAAGAACCAGCTTTTGTTATGGTTGTAGCATTGGACGACCAACTCGTTACGCTATTCACACTATGTAACGCCTGGTTGTTCATCACTAATACCAATGCGATTTCTTTTTCGACATCAAGCCTTAATAAGAAAATTTTGTGAACAATTCGCCAGCACCGGCGTGGCTCAGTGGTATATTACTGGGCTATCACGCAGCGGACCCGGTTTCAAGCCCCACTTTGTCTTTGGTGTTTATACTTACCTAGTTCATTTTATTTCAATACTGGTTACGGACACCAGTGGTGGCGGTGGCAGCAGTCACGGTGGCAGCCGCGGACAGCTATGGTGCCAAGCGTGACCCGTGCTGTGATCTCATAACAGCTTTCAATATAAAAAGAACTAACAACGTTGAAAGCACGCCGTTCAAAACGTTTTGTCGTTCACCAGCACAAAAGGCAAAACGTGCAAGCGTGCCTAACGTGCAAAATCTGATGGTAGCGCATGTGCTCACAAAAAGGAGATGTTAATAAAATTCACGATTATCTCGTCTGATGATAAAATTTTAATTTGTCGAACATTAAAACTAGTAACAAACGTTTATGCAAGAGAAAATGCAGTGATTAAGCGATGCATCAAAACTGTTTTCAAGATTGAATTGCCAGGTGGTTGTCCAAACTATTTTAAACGAAATTCGTGTTGGTGCACTGACTATAAAACCGTTATAATTGCGGAGCAGTGGTTCACTTGAATTCTTGTGACCCTGGTATTGACGGGGAAGCGGGCTCTGGCGTTTCATACGTGAAATCCTCTCGGGGTCTATTGGGGCGGAAGGAACTTCCAACAGTGATGCTGTGGCAACCTTTCCTTCTCCTTTTACTCACCTCCTCATCCTATTACCACTGGTTGCTAACTTAAATTTTGTTTCTCATCACCTCAATGTGCTGTGTTATACGCGTCTCATAATATTTGGCTTCCCTCCTTGACTTATCCTCATCTTCATATTTCTCTTTATCGCTTTCTAATTCAACACTGTCGCTATAATAAACTCACAACGACGATGTTATGTTTTACTGCGCCTCATCCCAACTACTCGTCTCAACGTTATTTGCTATTCCCGTTCCTTTGCTTGGCTTGAGTGTACACTGATGGTCAAATACTTGCTCTCCCCTCTTCTTCACTCTTACATTCTTGATACTGACTCTATATTTGCTTTATCACAACCTTTCTGTCTTTTTCACAACTCTTTCAAACCTCTTATGGAGAGGAGGATCCTCTACTTTCTAGGCTATTTCATGGGAGCATGAAAGTCGATGTCGCAGCCTCTGCTGTGAATTTTTTCGGGATTACGCACGTTACAAACGTTTCACAGAACACTATAATGATGTCCAGGGAGCCCTCAGTAAAAAGGCTTACATCTGGTTATTATGTTACTCGCCCCCTGATTCACTCGCTGTTTGTAATACTCGCAACATTCCTCCACACCTTCGCTTACCTTTCATGCTCCGCCGTTACATTATACTAGACAATATTTAGGAATTCAACACACAGCTATGCTACGCATACTGTTTTGCATGGGGGTCACCAAGCGATAGAATATAGATCCCAGTAGGCATGATACATTAGCACAGGCTAATTGAGCGTTGCGCACAAAATAAGTATCAGTTATTGGTGCTTTTGGCGACGTAAAAAGTGTGCTGAAGAACATGGGCGGACAATTTTAAAGGACGTGGAAACTTCCTCTAATATGTTTCGTCACCCAATTTCGCGAGGACGCACATTTGGTAGCCGTCTTCTTAAAATCTTTCAGAAAATCAGGCTGGTTTTATCATGATGCGATATTTTTTATGGATGAGCGTAAGTATGTACAATTAGATAAAAATTTCGCCATACTGCAACCAATATTTTGTTTTCGGTTTGTTTCTTCTTCTTTATAGGATACTTAGAGATTAAAAAGTTATGCAATTATATTTCCTTGAATTTGCACATGTAACACTCCGTAAATTTGCATGATTTACTTAGGTTCTTTACATGATAATATTTCGGGTGAAGCGAAACTAACAACTACTTCAAGATATTGTCTTGATGCGGGCAAGGTGTTAGTAAAGTAAGCAATGTTCGTACAATGATAGGCAAATCTGGTTATAGGTGGTCCTCCGAGGCCAGCGAGAAGTTGAAATCTCGATCTCTCAAGCCATAGACGCGGTCTTCCTGCTGTGCCTCCTAACGGGAAGAAAACACAAACAGGATCACAATTAGATAAATTTTAGGACAGCTCATCGCATGACTACAGTGGGTGCAAGCAAACAGGGCCACCGGTTTGTTGCACTGGCAAGCTGTTGCAGTTTTGCCTTAACTATATACTTGGAGCATCCCAAATGTTAGTTCAATGCCAATGGTACTGTTCTGAAAATTAAGCTCCTGCTATTCCTAGCTAGTAGTGATAGGTGAGTTGTTATATATGGTTTAATACGCGCGTCTGACACGACGGTTGAGACATAACTGATTCTGCTGTAACACGTATCTGTAACAGAATAAAGTACAGTGTCCGCGTGTTGCACTTCCGGAAGTTTTGTCGCTGTCATTGCTTAAACTCATGTATGATCCGCGAAGGATGTTCTGCCTCATTTACAGAGCACATGTTTCATTTTGTCCAGTGCGGGAAGCATGGATGTGACGGGTGAAAAGAAACGCTACAAAGAAAAAGAAAAAAAATGAAATAATACGAACATAAAAATTAGAAGGCATGTGTGATTCTAAACAGCGTACTCATGATCCGTAGGCGTGCATCCGAAACACTCAGGATCATACAAGCTAGTAGAATACAGCATATACTTGTGTAGAATACGAGAAAAAATCGGGTGAAAAAAGCAGGGTGCTCAGCAGAAATGGGCGTTGAGGAACAGAAAAACAAGAGTGAGAGAGAACACATCGCAGCATAGACCGAATGAGAAAGAAAAAACGAAGTGACACATAGAGCGAGTATCAAATTCACATAAGGATGTATACAAAAAGCTTGAAAGAAAAAGGAGGCCAACGAGAAGCAAAGACAAAAAGAAAGGAAGAAAGTGGAATGAAAAATATAAAGAGAAAGAGCGATAATCAATAAAGATTACTGATGATTATTATACTGCCTAACGGAAAGGCTGCCCTCAGCTTCATATTGGAGCTTGGCCGTCTGTGTTTGGCAATCCGTGAGATATAGATTGCGTCATTTTTTATCTTTCTACGGAAACATGGTCTATGTGTCATGCTCCACATGATGCTTTTGTAGGGCCTTTTTTGCGTACTTTTTTCAACTATTAGCACGTCTTTGTATAGCATAATACTGTACGGGCACACAAAAGGTCAAAGGTTTTGGGCTTCATTTGATCTTCGATGATATATAGAGTTTCACGTCTTAAAACTACCATAACAATATGAGAGACCCCATATTGGAGTGCTCAGAAAATTTCGGCCACCTCGGGTACCTTAACGTGTACCCATATCGGAGCACACGGGCCTACAGCATTTTCGCCTCCATCGAAAATGCAGCCGCGGCAGCCGGAATTTGTTCCCGCGACCTGCGGGTCAGCAGCCGAGTACCTTAGCCACCAGACCACTGCGGCGGGTATCATGCAATCTTCGGCTATTCGCATCTTGAGTCATTCAACAATCATTCAGTTCACTTCATATATATCGGTTACACAACCCATGGTGCTTGCTATCTTCAGCAATGATGAAGGCAATGCCATCAATGCACAAACTGGCGCCTAGAAACTCTGCTAAATATGAAGAAAAAGAAAAGAAAGGAAGTATGAAACGTAAACAATATGAAGAATGCCACGCAGATCGGAAGTTTCTTCAGGCTTGGTACACTAGTCTACACATGACTTGATTAAAACAAAATATATTTCTGAATAATCCTCAAGTGTTTGCCTAGAAATACTTCAATCAAAAGCGATAGTTTCATTCGTTGCTTGTGTCACTGTATTAGAAGAAAGCTGAATAAGTTGCTGAAGTAGTACGTGAGCTTGCGGCGATGTGTAGTGCTAGGGCTTATGTAATAACGTTGGTTATAAAAACCAGGCAATACAAACCTTCTTCAACTATTGTAGAAAGACGTGGACGTTTCAACACCAATGCTTTTTCTTGCAGACCTCCCGGATGTTTGGAAAGTGGGTCATATACTAACGTAGAAAAAAAAGCAAAACTCAGAATAATTGAAATTATTAGGCAAAGATCTATACTACAATTTTATACCGAAGCAGTGTTCTGTAGTTTATTTAAGTGAAAAAATTTACTTCGTCAGGTTTTGTTGAAGAGTTGATAGAGTTCGGCACGTCCTGTGTTGCCGAATGAAGTTGTGTTTTCAAACCCACGAAAATAGTGACACAACTCTAGGAACGTTTATTTTGTCGTGAAGCGATGTATTTTTACTATAGTTAAATATTGTGGAACTTACAAAAGAGACATGATGGTGGTGCATCTCAACCGCCAATTATTCATGCACTTCAAGCTGCAAGAATACCAATAAAGCTAATGGAAGCAGATTGACCTAAACAGAATTCAAACCCAACGAGTCAGTCTTTCGTAATGTGGTTTATAACTGTTCTATTAAGGGTGGCACAAGCAAGAAAAGTCGATTCTTGCAACAGCAGAGGCAATTGAGTGACTTGGAACATATTTATGAATGCTTGCGCACAACAGTGCCTATTGCAGTTTGTGTTGCTGTGATCATCTTTTTTTGCCAGTCAACAAATTGGAGGGCCGCTAAGAGGCTGCGAGCAGTGCGGTCGTGTACCCCACGGCTCCTGACACCGAACCAAATTTCATCGGTTGATGTCCGTTTTGGCCTCTCTGCACTACCGGATCATCACCGGCAAGTCACTGGGAATATTTGGATACCAAATTCACCCCGGTAGGCTTCACTCTTACCTTTTTTTAAGTTCAGTTCTGAACTCGCAACCTAAGCCTTCCATATAACCTAGCACGACTACGCTCTCTCGGCGCCGCGCCACCCGGCGCTCGCCACCGCAGCTGCAACATGCCACTAGAAGCAATAGGAAATAATGAAGAAATCTCTCCCGAAGCCGCCACTTGATATGGCTGGCTCCCAGCGTATTCTCGTCGTAACGCGAGCAAATCACAGGCCACCTCCAAGGAGCCGCAATATGTCGGGAAATATGGGCCAGCAGTTGGCGCCCAACCACCCAGTCTACTTAAAAGGCTCACTACTGCAGCAAGCTGCCCAATCTACCCAAGGATCACCTCAGAGTTGTCGACCGCCCAGGTGGCGGCCTTGACGTACGTCTCTGCAGTCAACACAAGGTTTTCAATGCACTCACGATGACCGCACGCCAGCCGCTGTCGGCTACCGAAGAAAGTATAGTCTACTCAAACTCAGTGCAGAACATTTTCGTGGTGAGCACACCGCAAAAAACGAGTGCTCTTGCTTACTGCACCGTTCAAGAAATTATTCTCACCGAACAACGACACCAAGTCGCTACCTATCTTACCTCACCTGGTCACTCCTGCTGTGGGGTGATACGCGGCGTCGACATCGACTTCACGGACGCCGACTTGCAGCGCATGCTATGAACGCCACGCAACGCAACCGTGCTCGGCACACGTCGAATCAAGAACACTACAATGGTCGTGATCCTGTTCAACAGCCTCAAATTACCGAACTATGTTTGCTGCGGACCGATCTTGTATCGATGCACTGTCTACAAACGCCAGATAGACACTTGCCGCAACTGCGGCCGAGTGGGTCACTGCCAGGACGTCTGCCCGCACCCCACCGACAAGGTGTGTGATCAGTGCAGTCATGGCCCTCCCGGACCCGGACCACGTATGCTCTGCACCCAAGTGTGCGCTGTGTGGGGACGCGCACGTAACGGGCGAACAAACTTGCCTGAGCCGCTATCAAGTACCCTACCTCGTGCGGTGCCGTCGCCAACGTCATCAACGTCGCAACAAGAGTCGTTCGTCACTGCTTCCCGCTGCAAGCTTCCTGCCTTCAGCATACACCCAGGCTACACATATAAGGGCAGTTAAACCACAAGACCAGGCCACAACGGGCAGAGCACGGACCCCAGACAGCACCAAGTCCACTCGAGTCGACAAGGTCGCCGGTAATGGTGAGTCCCGCGCCACCGCGCGCTCCAGATCATTGCCACAGCCCGTAGCAGACAAAGTCCAAGCTTTAGAACGCTAGAATACTTTCCTTCGCAAAGAGCTTTGTGATATCATGGTGCTTCTTAAAACGCACCCGCCTCAAGAGCAACATGAGTGAACCTCCCACTGCCACTAACCTAGTACGTGGTGCGAAAAAGCGCACAGGCCCCGCGCTAGAAGCCGAAGAACCTATAACGATGTCGAGCATTATAGCACACCTGATGGTGCTGCTAGAACAGTTCCGTGTTGACATACTGTCCGAAATCAACCCGCTGAAGCTTCAAATGACTGAAATAAGAGCCCGAGTACAAATCCTAGAAGCCGACCAGCATCAACAGAGATGCAGGGCCGACCAATACTTCATCACTGATCATGGCTACCTCAAACAATCTCACTATTTGTCATTAGAATTGCCTTAGCTTCCCAAAACTGAATGATGCCTTGCAACAATTACTGCGCTCAAACGCTGAGAACCCTTCAGTCCTCCTCCTTCAGGATACGCTCACCGAGCATCCCGCATTACGAGGATACTGCGTTGAAGGGTAAACGAGGAATTACCGCTTGTATTGCAAAATATTTTTCGTACTCTAAGCATGAAGTTCATCCTGGCCCGAAGGTCGAACACATTTTGGTAGAACTCATTCCGAACGTGCACCTCAAACAGTCGGTCTTTTTTAACGTATACAGCTCACCTGCCGACAGCAAACCTTCACAGCTCGCTTTCAGAAGGCATGCAAGATAGCAGACGAAAACCCACTATTGATTGCAGGTGGTTTTAACACTGCGCACCCCGATTGGGGTTAGGGATACCTCCACTCGAAAGGCAAAGTGCTTGCCACTCAGATAGCACATCACTGTCTCACTCTACTCACAGACCCCGCGTTTCCTACACACACTGGTAACTCGGTAACAAGAGATACTGCTCCAGACTTAGCACTAGTGCGAAACATCTGCAACTCTACAAGAATTGACACCCATGTCAACCTAGGTAGTGATCACTACATCTGTAGCATCCCCATAGCCGTATCCCGTCCACCACCGCGTAAATTCAAGATAGTCGACTGGGATCATTTTGGCACGCTTAGAAAGCAAGATGACAACACCTAGACCTGTTCGCTCGGATACAAGAGGATGTAACGAGAGCCACAAAAGAAATAGAAACCACTCGCGATGCTCAACCGCCTTGCTCATCTCATCGAGGCGCAGCAAGTCCTACAGACAAAATGGAAAACTCAAAAGCTCAACCACCGTCTTCGCAAAAAGATCACGGAGCTCAACAAGCAATTCAAAGAGCACATTCGCACTTTAGCTACACAGCAATGGGACGTGGTATGCAACTCGGTAGACGCCCAAATGACTAAAGGATCCAAATATAACTTGCTTAAACATCTGTTGGGGGAAAAACCCACGAAATCCAATGAGCAGCTCACCATATATCGCTTTTATTTATTTACAAATACTGCTGTCTCACAGTTCGAGACATTGCAGGAGTGAGTCCATAACAGTGAATACACACTAAACTAACAAAACACATGGTTTGGTAGTTCATTCAAAAAACTATTGGTAGGCAACTTTCGGAGAGAAACATCCAGATTATTCCACAATTCCACTGTGAAAGGCAAAAATGAAAACTTAAAACAATCTAGAAATGGCATGAAGGGTGTGATGTTTATGGGGTTTGACCTGCGAGTGTTTGCAACGGAGTAGGAAAAGGAAATGGGCATGTCAATGGTGATTATCTTGTTCACAATTTTATGTAAAGTGCCGATACGCTCACAAGTACGTCTGTGTTCAAGTGATTTGAGTGATAGACGTACAGCGTGTGACGAAGGCGAAAAATTCTGATCATAACGGTGATATATGAATCTTATTGCTTTTTTTTGAACACCTTCCAAGTGTGCTATGTCGCATGCGCAGCGAGGTGACCAGACAACGGAGGCGTATTCAAGAACAGGCCGTATCAGGGATTTGTATGCTGTTAGTTTGCATTCGTGAGTTGCATCTTTTAACGTTCGCTTCAAGAAGCCCAATTTTCGGAGCGCTTTCGAGCAGATTAGGTTTATATGTTTATGCCATTTTAAGTTCGGTGAGAAGGTTACGCCAAGATACTTGTATTCGTTGACATGCTTCATGTTCTGGCCATAGGAAAAACGTAGGGGTTCCTTCTTGTTTGTGAATGTCATGCTTACCGTTTTGTTAAGGTTTAGTGCCATTTGCCACGTTGAGCTCCAGGTACGGAAAGAAGAAAAAACATTATTTAACTGTATTTGGTCACGGGAGGTACTAATACAAGAATAGAGGACACAGTCGTCGGCGTATAGACGGAGTTTGACCTTTGTATTTTTTGTTATTTCGACAACATCGTTGAGATAAATTAAGAAAAGAAGAGGCCCAAGGACCGAGCCCTGCGGCACACCTGATGTGACAGGGAGGGATGACGAATGCGAATTGTTAAACGCGACAAACTGCTGCCTTAAATTTAGGTAATCTGAAAGCCAAGATAACAAGCGAATGCCGTGAGTGCCGCGCAGAAAGGCTTTTAATTTGAGGAGAAGTTTATTGTGGCAAACAGTATCAAACGCTTTCGAGTAGTCAATAAAAATGGCGTCCACTTGACCGCGATCATTTAAAGTCGAAGCGATGTCATGCGTAAACCCCAGCAACTGCGTGACTGTTGAAAATCCTGCACGAAAGCCATGTTGATTTTGGGAGAGGAGGTTGTTTTCAGTTGAATATGTGACTACATGTTTGTGAATAATGTGCTCTAGAATTTTACAGCAGGTGCAGATTAATGAAATAGGTCGATAGTTTGGAATTACTTGTTTGTCGCCAGATTTGAACACCGGAACAACTCTCGCATTTTTCCAAATCTGCAGTACAATTCCTGTTTCAAGGGATCTCTGAAAAATGACTGCTAAATACCTCGCATTCCATTCAGTGTAACGTTTTAAAAATGTGTTAGGGATGTTATCAGCGCCGGCACTCTCATTTGTGTCGATGTTCAGTAGTAGATTAACAACTTCAGCGTAACTAATCTGTAGTTCTGGGAAGGCAGGCAATGTACTGTCAAGACCGAAAGCGGGACTGGTACCATCATCTGTACTAAACACTGATTTGAAATAACCATTGAACGCTTCCGAGATAGTTAAAGGATCCGAAGAGGGCTGCTCGTTCACAATAAGTAAGGAAGATGTTGGGCCTGCAGGATTAAGAGTTTTCCAGAATTTAGATGGGTCGTTTTTCATAAAGGTTGTTAACGAACTTTCATAGTAGAATTTGCGGGCAGCATGCATTTTTTCTCTTAGCTCTGATTTCAGGGAGTTCAATAAATGCTGGTTATTTAGGAGAGTGTTACGATGCCTTTGAAGTCGCTTTATTCGCCGAGTAAGCTGAATAATTTCTCTGTTTAGCCAAGGATGCCGAGGGTTTCGTTTTAGGCACTTCTGTGGGACATATGTGTGTATGCAGTGTTCAACAATCTTATAAAACTGCTCAACTAACAAGTCCACATGACATTGGTTGCTATTGAAGAAGAAATCATCAAAAGACGCTGCTAGAACTGCAAGAATTGAATTGTCGTCTGCGTGAGTAAAATCCAGAACCGTTTTGTACGTCGGAAGTTTGGGTTCACAAGCAACATTCAAGCTAAGAAGGACTGCCTTGTGGTCAGATACCCCATTCATAACATTCGCAAGGAAAAATTTACGGACGAACAGAATACACACGAGCTCGCGTCGCGTGACCCCTGTTCCGAATTGAGCTCAGACACGGATTACCCCCCCCCCCCCCCACCGCCAATGCACACGGAAGAAGACCCATTAGTTTCACCCTTCACGAGTGCGGAGGTGCAGGCAGTACTCGCTGAGCTGAACTGTAGATCAGCCCTTGGCCCAAACTGGATCACAAACAAACCACTAAAAAACCTAGCGGACGAGGGCATATACCTCTCCACTAAACACATCTACGAGGTATGGGAATCTGATGAAATCCCGCTCGAGTAGCGCGAAACCACCGTCGTGCTCATACCTAAGCGGGGCAAACCCCTTGAGCTTGGCTCACTTAGGCCAAACTCTCTCACTTCGTGTGTGGGCAAGGTGGCTGAGCATGTCATTCTCCAACGGGCCACGAAACATGCGGAAAAGAAACACCTCCTTCCTTTCAATCAAATAGGCTTCCACCCGGCCACGTCAACCCAGGACGTCATGCTTATTCTGAAGCACAAGATTTTAACGGGCTAGTCCAGGGACACCAGGGCCGTGCTTGCACAAGATCTAGAAAAGGCATTTGACAAGGTTAAGCACTCGCACATACTGCAAGTGATTGCTGACGCTAGACTCGGTAAACCCTTCTATGTATACTGGCGGTTGTTTCTCAAAGACCGCAAATCCACAATTAGACTAGGCTGTTTGGGTTCCAAGACGTATGACTTGGGTCCCAGAGGCGCGCCGCAGGGAGCAGTTCTCTTTCTATTTTTCTTTAACTTAGCTTTGAGTGCTCTCTCGAGAGAACTGAGCTCAATTGATGGCTTGGGCCACGCATTCTACGCCGATGATTTTACCATCTGGTGGGGGGCGGTAGTGGCGGGGCCATCGAGCGCAATCTACAGAAGGCGGTCGACAAAGTGCACGCCTTCCTCCGAGAGACGGGCTTATGGCTATCGGCCAAAAATTTGAACTCTACAGGCCGAAACTAAGCCAAAAATGGATCCCCAACTCACTCATCTCTATATAAACAGAAGACGGTAAGCAAGTACCACCTGTCACTTCGGTTCGTATACTAGGAGTGATCCTGCAGGAGGACAGCAGGAACAGACTCAGCATAGAGCGCCTAGCCACTAAAGCAGTATCCACGTCTAAACTAATCAAACGCGTTGCCAACAAACGAGGTGAACTATCGGAAGAATATCTGCGGCGTCTCTTCCACGCTTTTTTCAAGAGCCACATGAATTACGTAGCCGTAGTTCAACCCTGGAATAAAGGAGATGAGAACAAACCTAATCTGATCATTAAAAAGAGTATCAAACAGGTTCTTGGGCTCCCCATACAAACCAACACACAGAAACCTATGGCGCTTGACCTTCGTAACACTTTCAGTCAGGTTGTTGAGGCCGAGAAGGTAGCCCAAAATGCTCGACTCTCCTCAACTACGGCGGGATGTCAACTCCTGGCGTATCTCAAAATAAGCTCTCCAATCATCAACCAAAAAGAGTGCACGCTGCCGTCAGAGCTTCGCGAACGCCTCATCAATTCCGCACTCCCACGTAACATGCACCCAGAATACAGCCCCTGCAGACGTAAGGCTAGGGCAGCCACCCTCCTCAAAACGGCTGCAGCAATGCCCGATTCAATAGCTATTGTGGATGGCACCCAATACGTTAATTTCAAGCACTTCGTAGCAGCCGTTACGTCGCTACAAGGTGAACACCTCACTTCTCTAACACTCCCGAACACGGATGCAGACCGCGCGAAACAGGTAGCTATAGGATTAGCTTTGGCGACCACGGATCGCACAACAGTCTACACAGACTCCAAAGCCGCAGGTATGGCTTTTCGCGCTGGCTCGGTTTATAAGAGACATCCTGTGTGCTGTCGCGTGCAACGTGGGCCAATACTAAACACTTGATCCGGTTCCCCGGCCACGTGAGCTAAGATGCTCATCCCCTCATCCCTAACGCCAAAGAGCTAGCTCACTCCCAGGTGCGAGACCTTACTCGCTGCGCCAGGAGAGAGGGCGGCCCAAGTCCCAAGGGTCCTAATGCAGAACGAAATTTGTCAGCACTACCACCTTGAGCGCAGAAAGTTTCCTCCACCTCAACGTCATCTAACGAGGTCGCAAACTCTCACTTCACGCCTCTTACAAACAGGTGCTTTGTTACAAACGTACGGCTTTGTACAATTTCAAGATCACCCCCAACTCATCGTGTCCGCGAAGACCCTTCAACCATCTCCTATTCACGTTTTATTAGTGAAAGAAAGCCGGGCTGCCTTAGATGTGGGAGATGCGATTTGCAACATACACTGTGGTAATGCCCCATGCTTCGCGCGGCTGCAGGGTCTCCATCCACGAAGGAACAGTGAACCGCTCTCCTCACAAGTCCGAAAGAGGAAGATCAACTTCGGGCTGTCCAGAGAGCACACGACGTGACCGTCGAGTTAACCTCCCGGTGCCGTCGTGGACGCGGCCCGCAGACGAGCCCTTTAGGGGGACTTGTCTTCTCAGGACAAAATAAAGTTCACTTCAGTTCAGTTCAGTTCAACAGATCGTTACTACAGACAGGCGAAAAGTCCTGGTCTGAGCGTAACACAGAGCACCATCTCGATCAAAGCAAGTAGAGAAAGGTACCCTTTTGTAAACTTTTCTAAGGACAATTCTGTAAGGCAAAGTTGTATAGCAGCTCGCACAAATAACTATAGTTTTCGTGGAGTGTAAAAAAATTACCCATACCGCCCGTACTATCTTTTGAGATTTATTTTTTTTGTGTTCAAGTGACACTTACAAAAATGCTAGGTATGATCAACCCAGACCATTCTGCATTGTTGAACAAGCCTTATGAATGTCTGAAATCATTCCATCAGGAATAGCAAGAAAGAACGCTCGAATATGCAATGCTACATGCATAAACTTTCACGCCCCTTACCACACATTAGTTTCATCAACTGTCATCATGCTGTTCACTGCTGTAAGTGGGGATCTCTATTTTCTGACCTCTGGCAGCTCTTTGGGAGCGAGAGCTAGCTATAAGATCAGCCAGGTAGTGCTGGTTAGGACAAGCAAACTGCACTGCGGTCACGTGTGTGTGAGGAAACAGAAGCAAACCAAAGCTGCCCGAAGATAGGAAAATCGAATGCTGTACGGCCAGCGTAAAGGTAAACAAATGCTACCGTCTTGGCAGCAACTAAAACAAAGCGCTGCGTTCACTTTTTTCTTTCAGTATTTTCCGCTTGGAAATATGTAGCTAAGTTTACCTAGTTTCTCAAGTATTATACTTGAGCGTACACACTAATGTATGGCTTAGTTTGTTTGCAAGATCACTCGCAACTCGGCGTGTCCGCGAGGAAATTATCCAGCTGGAACACGCTGGAACACGGCGCCTCACCTCGAGAACAATTCTTGGTGAGGCGCCGTGCCGCTGACGGCTTAACTAGGAAGTGTTGGCCTAACAAGCTCACATCGTCTTAGCACATGTAACACTCACTGCACACCACGACGCGAAATCTCGTTAAGGTGACCCTGTCCCTAAAAGTGCTCGAGAATATACACCAGCTCAGCTATTTCGCAGGAAACTTCACGAGCACGCGATGACCAACCTGCATTTTTTGTTTCAATTTGGGGCATGCGGCGGATTTTGTTGAGTAGCGGGCAAAAGTACAGACGTAAGATGACGTCATGGAGGGGGCCGACGTGACCATGCTGATCTCGCCGCATTATTTGACGCCCGAAGCGGAGCCCTGGCGGCTGCCAGCATCCGACACGCCTGATGCGTGAGCTCATTCTGTTTTCGCTGCTCGAGAATCGCGGCGCGGTGTTCAAGAAAATGCTGATGATAATGATGATGGCGCTACCAGGCTCCCCCCTAGCGCTTTGCGTGATTTCAAGGTTTGTGAAAATTAGAGAGAAGAACAGGTATTATCTACATGAAAGACACTCGATAAGATGTCTGTTTGGAAAGTCTAGGGAGTCAACGTAAAGGTACCATCGGGAGCCAGTGGGTCTCTGGAGGGCGACACTGGGAGAAACGCAGTGGATGAAGACAAAATCGCCGGGACGCAGCGGTCATAGATAGACGCTTCTACGACGACTCGGCGGAGAATTCGATAGCAAATTTGGCGGTTAAGGTAGACGCGGCTGGCAACGGCGCCCCTACCCTATCTAGTGCGATGGATAGGCAATAAACAACCCACGTAGGCAATGTAGGTGAAGCGGTCTGATGAATCAAAGTTGAGCCATGAAGACTGAGGACTGAATTGTAAGGGTCGCGTAGAGTCTCCGACAGCGCACATGGCGCCGACAAGACTGTCGACAAAGAGCAGTTGGTTGGCGGTGCTTATGCGGACGCAGCTGTTGACGAAACATCGACCTTAGTGTTACAATGCGCGTGCTGTGCCGGCGAGGGTGGCCGAGTTGATGGACGTGCAAACGCCGTGCTCGAAGAAGCGCACGAAGGTCCCGGCAGGCAAGCAGGTCCACAGCGACAGGTCAGCCGATGCGCTGAGGGGCAGTGGACGCCTGAGCCGTGGCGATTGGCACGTCTGAATTCGAGGTGCTTTGCTGCGAGGTCATGTCGCCCCTCAAAAACACCGCAGAATGGTCATAAAACAAAGAAAGCCTGTGTTCTACAGGAAGGTCAGCTGGCGTACCCTTGCTCGTCAGGGCAGCCTGGTCGTTGTCCGCCTGCGTGGGTGGTACGAAAGGTGTGGTCTGTTCGGCAGTAGATAAAGCTGACTCGTAGTCCTCAGTCACTGACAGCATTGTAGTCCTCGATCAGCTTTGACACAGGCTGACGACTTCAGAAACTGTGCTCGAATTCCAAGCCAAGAGCATTTGGATTGCATCATTGTCAATGCCCTTCAGGATGTGTTTGATCTTGTCAGCTTCAGGCATGGTGCCATTTGCACGTCGACAAAGGTCGACGACGTCCTAATATAACTGATGAAGTTTTCGGCAGTCTGCTGAGAGCGGGCGCGCAAGCGCTGTTCGGCGCGCTGTTTGCGGACCACCGGCCGACCAAACACTTTAGAACAAGACGTCTTGAAGACGCTTCATGTGGAGATTTTGGTTTGTGAATATTGTACCACAATTTGCTGACGTCAATCAAATAAAATTTGACGTGGCCCAGCTGGTCGGCTTCATCCCACTTATTGTTAGCACTCAACAATTCGTAGTGCTCAAGCCGGTCTTCCACGTGTGTCCCATTCGCCCCGCTGCACACCTCCGGGTCCCGTCGCCTAGGATGGCCAGGACAGTTGATGAACTGGGGCGAAGGTGCGGATGGGTTGACGTTGTCAGTCATGACGGGCGGTAGCCTGCGGCTTCCCAGCTACAGAGGATTGCGACGGGGATAAACAGCCCCCTCCATCAAATATGACGAGGTTTATTAGTCGTTAAGGACAGCGGCGAAGCAGCGTGAAGAACCGCCCAGCGACCGGCACAGCAGCGAACCGAAGCACGAGCCGAGAGAGCCGGGCGTTGGCGATGCTTTTGGCGATCTTCTTTTTCATAATAGCCGCATCCGGAAGTTTGGCCGTAGTATGTCGCGGGCAGAAAGTGCAGCTGCGGGAGACGTCAAGGTAGATTGCAGTGGCTGCTTGCAAGAAACAGAGTGCGTTTAATCGGATGAGAGTCACCTTCGGACACCGTGGACGGCGATGCCTTTGCGATCGGGGGTGTATGGCGGTCGTGACGATGTCCGTAGTCACGGCAGGCTTCAAGGCAAGCGGCGAGGTTGCTGTCATGGAGCCCGATCTGCCTGAGTTGCCTCGGAGGGAGGAGGTAGAGGAATACGTGCAGGTGGCAGGCACGTATGACGCAGCTGGGTTTGCGAGCTCCAAGGGGCCTACACAACTCTCGGTGATAAGGTCAGTTGAATTGCGTCTTGTACCTCGTCGTCATGGTCAGGTGCAGAATTAGGTGTTCCTGCGACCGCATCTGAGGTACGAGTCGTAGCAGGGGCAGGTACGTCACGGTCAAGGCAGGGATTATGGCTGGTTGATACCACTTGCTGGGACTGACAGGCAACCGGGAAGTCGCGGGACCACGGAAACGGGTTGTGAATGAAGCCGTAGGAAGCCAAAAGCTCAGAGCAGAGGTCATCGTACGACTGTGGGCTGGAGCTTGAAGTGGCAGCGAGATGAAGCAGCTCTACTGGAAGGGCGTCAAGAAGAATGGTGTGAATCAGTGGCTGGTCCGTGACGCCATTCACTGCAAGAATGGCGTCGAGCTGCATAAACCATACCTTGGGGTGGGTGATTGGAATGGCCGCACTGGTGGGCAAAGTCACGGGAGCATGACAGCTGCTGGCTCGTCGAAGGGTGCCTTCTCCGGGTCACCACTGTAGCGGGCGAGAGTAGAGACGTGAGACAACGTTGAAGGCGGCTGATGGGGCCGTGCCAATCTCGCCACTTTATTGCAGGCCTGAAGCGGAGCCCCGGTGGCAGCCAAAGTCCAATACGCCGGGTGCGTAAGCTCGTTCTGTTCTCGCGCAGCTCGAGCTAGCCCCAGCTGTGCGAGAGACGCGGGGTGGTGGTCAAGAAAACGGTGATGCTGATGATGGCCCTATAGTACCACGAGTGTGCGTCGTATTTAAAATGAACTTCTGCGTGACGCGTTCTCCACTCGTTTTGGAACTTGCGTACATGGACTTTTTTCCAGTCGTAAGGGGCACTTACAAAATATCATATACCTCAGCTTGGATTTGAGCTACAAGGTAATAACCATACATACTGCAAAGCACTACTACTAAGGGGTAAAAACAGAAAAAGCTGGCTATAAAACAAGCAACGAAAAAATGACCACATTTCTAAATGCATGTACTAATGTTTTGCCTGGCACGCATATTAAGATTATCATGTTCGGACCTTCGTCATCCATTTTCGTCACGTAATACTAAATTTGCTATATGAGGAGCTAGTAAAACGACTGGGAGTGTGAAATGAGCGTGGCATGTAGTCATGTTTACAAGAAACGCATGTCATCATCATCATGTTTGGACGTGCCATTTACCTTCGTTGTTCATTCACGTCACGTCATACCAAGTTTGGTGTATGTGAACTCAGCGATAAGGCCACGAGCGCATCATCAGCGTGGTATGTTGTCAGGTTCTTACATGATAGCCATAACATGATTAGAATGTTTGTGCCAGTCAAATTCATTCGGCATCCATTGACGTCTCGTGACACCGAATTTGGTATATGCAATATTAGTGAAACGACAGTGAAGACTACTCAACATGAAGATCATGATATGCATTTCATAATTTTCACGTTAGCGTCTCTCACTTATTTTCGCTACGTAGCCATGTCACACCGTACCAATTTTGCAAAATGTCATGTGAACTAAACCATCGCAAGAGCAGGCATACCATGAAATGTAAATCATAATATTCATGACATACATGTGACTATTTTCGTGTAATGACTTGTCAGTTGTGCTCTTCATTCAGTCATGTTATGCTATAACAACTTTGGTTGGGCTATTATTATAGAGACGGCCAGAAGAGCTAAATGTCCTAGGCGCTACATTAACATATATATATATATATTTATATATATATATATATATATATATATATATATATATATATATATATATGGTAATGTAGCGCCTAGGACATTTAGCTCTTCCGGCCGTTCATATACATATATATATATATATATATATATATATATATATATATATATATATATATATATATATATATATATATATATATATATATATATATATATATATATATATAAGGTATGGGATATGGCACAACGAGAGCGTTGTCAACAAGGATAAATATATTTATTTCCCAACAGTTTCGAGAGGGGTCTTCCCTTCATCAGGGGATGAGTTATACTGACATCCCCTGATGAGTCCCATACCTTCACGAAAACTAACTGGCCCATTGAATTTCTACTCCCACTATATATATATTGTCAAGACGAAGGAAGACGCTGGGGCTCAGGCGCGTGGGCAGCTGAGGGAAGGTAGAAGAAGAAGGACAAAATAAGAACAGCTGGCGCAGGATCGGGTGTTGTCTCTTGTTGTCTGTCTCGCTCGTCACAATATATATATATATATATATATATATATATATATATATATAGAGAGAGAGAGAGAGAGATACGCTGAAAAATGCACAAGTTGGCTAAGAAATGCATCACATTTATAATCCAGTTGGAGGCAAGGATGTTTGAGAAGGTGCTGGATACTACGCACTGGGCTATACAATCACCTCATAATTCAAGACAGCATGCGTGCCATGCGAGTATCCTATGAAACTCCGCAGCCTGGAACTGCATGCGCTGCGGACGTTACACGCGAGGAAAGCCAGTAGGCACTGAGCGCTTTCATCTAGTGCCACCACAGCCAAAGCAAAGGGCTGCTCTGCTGCTGCCCGCCTTCACCTCGCCCCTCTGCGGCCTTTCAGTGACACCACCCCTCCGCGGCTCCGTCGTCAAAAACCGCCGCCACCAACCGCCTCGTACAACACACGTGTCGGCTAACGCTTCGCTGCGAGTAAGACCAATGCCTGGCGCAACCTTGGCTGCCCCCGCTCTGCTGCCGTGGCAGCGATTCCGAACACACATATTACTGCTACCAATACCATCATATGGGGCTACGTGAGTTTGGCGTAAATTGCTTGCGTTAAGAGCAATTCGAGAGATCCGGGACATTGCCGATAACCTGGCGTGCGAGTGGTAGACACCCCGACGATCTTCTGGATCACCATCACTCGGCTGCTACATCTTACCGCAGCGCCACCAGTACACGGTTCGTACTCTTGGCCCATATTCAAGCTTTTTTTTATATAGGTAAGGACTATAACTGGTGGAATACTGGCTTCTATACAACAAATTATTAGTGATGTTCCGCGACGCGCGATGCCTCGAAAGTCTTTAAAACAGGCCTGAAGTCGTGCAGAGCTCAGACGCATTACCACCAAATACTTGCATCTTAACATTCGTCCGACGATCGTCGCCATGGATGATTTCGTGAACGCCAGCAGTGCTTTCGATCTTCTAGATGCTACGAAACCTGCTTCAAACAATGGAGCTCACCAATCGGCTATAGAGGCTAACGCGAGCCTTAGGTTGTTCTTGCAAAACCACCACAAAGCCCTTTTCTTGCAATTTGAGGAGCTGGTTTGCGTAGCAAAAGAGCATAATACACAACCCAGTCACGAAACGTCGCATCACATGAGAAGCAGCCCGACCAGCGTGTCAGAGCCCGTATCATTTTTCAGCAACCAAAATTATGACCTTAAGAAACAGTTCGACGAAATAATACGCGATGACATGAATAAGTCTTCCTGCAGTGCATGAGTGTCTCCCATGTTGTTGGAGAAAAAAGGGTAGAACTTTGAAAAAAATTTGAACATTTAATTTCTTAACCACAAATGATTGCGTGAAAAAATCACGAAGAAAAGGCTTGTTGGCTCTCCCGCGGATATACAAAGCCCTGAATCGACTGCACTGGGCCAAGTATTTTTTAGGGCAGACCTCAAAGCTGGCCACTTGCAAATCAAAGTCGGCGAGAAAAACCGAGACTCTAGGTGGCATGTTCGAGTTCAAGGTTATGCTCTTTAGTCTGAGTTTGTCTCCTGTGGCATTCCAATGCGTTGTGGACAGTGTTGGCTGGCTTGAAGTGGGAGACGTGCCTCGTGTACTTAGATGAAGTCGTTGTGTTCACCTCTAACTTCGACGGGCACTTTTCGCGCATCGGAGCTGTAGCTTAATCAACAAATGCCTCTGGCATCCCCACTATCGCTTACTCGTCTAAGCCAAGGATCAATATTCTATTCTAGAGACACGTTTTTGCTTAATTTTTACCGTGAACTTCACGCAATGTTTTAAAATATTCTTTACGTTTTGTCTGTAGCACGAGCAGGAAAGAAAAAAAGCAACTGAATTGAATATTTCTTAACAGCGGAACTAGTGCGTCCACTCACTGTGGTGGCAAGTGCTTACTATTACAAGAATTTTCAATTGCTGAATGAATACGTTATTTGAAGTGAAGGATGCAAGTCATAAAACGAAAAAAACGTACCTTCTTCTCGTATTGGAGGAAAAAGTGGGTACCAGCGAAGCCGACTTGTTCCTTGGACATTTTGCGGGAACTTGTCTTGTGGAGGTTTTCCTAACACAGACAGAACAAAACTAGCCCGGTATGTGTAAATCTTGTTTGCAAAAGAACTGCAATCAATTATTTTCCTGAATAGAATGACAGCTTTTGTGTTCTTCCTACAAATTATATATTGTTTTCAGAAGATCGTAGATGTAGATATAGCTTGCAGTTTTCTTGCTTTTATTCGCGGTGTGATTATGATTTAAATCTGGGTCTGATTAGGCTAGTGGTTTGCTACATTCAATCAAGTCATTGTAATGACAAAACATATGCCGGCTTTTTAATGCTTTTTATTGGGCTGTTATATGCGCTATTATTTTAATGATTAGGCGAGTGCTGTCAAAGCGATTATTTGGTTTTTTTTAATAAAATGCTCAGCGCTAGAAAAAACTAGCCGCCTACCACACCTCACTTATTTGGTATTCGAAAGATATAGGTTTAAGGCAACCCTCGTGAACATCTGACCACATACTTGTTCCATGTATTGAGTAATTATTTAGCGTCAGAAAACAGACGAAAAAAAAACTGCGATACGTTTTCTGCGTTGCTGCCCACCATGGCATATCACAATTGATGCATACTGTTTCAGACGACTGCATGAAATTTTACAGAGAGGTGCTTTATTCATAGTGTTTTTACTGTATAAATTGTATAAATATTATTTTAGTTCTGTGCAATAATTTTTGTAATATTATTCACACAATTCACAGCCTGCCCATGTCCTAAAATGACGAACCTGCTACCACTTCAAGCTACACACTGTGGTAGCTTTTTTGTGAGAGCTCGCATCTTTCCTTCTTTTCAAAGGAATAATAAACAAGACTTGATTTGATTTGAAACCAACTATCAAGCTCACGCTGTGGTTAGATCTGCCTCAAAGAACTATCTACTTCATTGACGGAATGCCTTTCCACAGTTTTTGTTGCCAGCAAATAAAAAAAAACCACGTAACTTGAATTTAATTTGAACGTGGCTTCACAGCAATGCCTTGACAATTATGTGGGTCGTCCCTAAGATATTGTATATTTCTGTTAGGTCTGTGTATAAGATTACTCGGTGTTCTAGTGTTCTGTAGAGTAACACTGTAAGGTTAATTTGACGAGCACTAAAGGTAAATTTACAGCTAGGGTAAATGAGTAATTGTGCAATGTACCACACAAGGATATTGATGTGCTATAACCGTAAATTCTATGAAAGAATTGTTCACACTGCTGCTAATGATTGCAATATTGCACATCTGCATATCATAGTTGGTAGACAGGACAAAGTAGTTATTGCTGCAGCCGCCCATGAATACGTTTCATTCATCTGAATTTCGTCGAATACGTCCAAACTTGGGGAAAAAAGGCAATTTGGGCATTTTGATTGTATCGTTGCATCACACCTCAGACGTAAGGAACGCATAGGATAATTGTATGTTTCACCTGCAGCATGGGAATCGCAATATAAAAGAAAACAAAACTCAAGTTGAGCAAAAGTCAACTTGTGCTACCTAGGGACCAAGCCTCGCACAATATTCTAATTATGCGTCTATTGTGTAATATATATGTGGTCTGCCTCACAAGAACTACAAATATGACGAAAGTTGAAAGAGTAAGTCTCAGAATAGGGCTTTGACCTGGTAGTGTAGTGAAGAACATAAATTTAAATTGATCTCAGTCTGCGGTAAAACGTCTATGCAAGCATAGGAAGAAGAATGTACCAACCCTGTTTATGAATTTGAGCAAGCACGCAAGTTCGTCGTTGGTCTAACGTCGACTGATAAACAAATAGGCCTAGCAAAAGGACGACATTTGCATCGTGAAGCCGGATAGTCATTTGTTATCTGAAAGAGAGAAGGTTTCACTACTAAACTTGCAATTCCTCCCATTATTGCCATAGAGTGTTTACTAAACTAAACAAAAACCTGAGTTGAGCAGCAGTGTTGGCATGGGTGGTGGAGGCTCAAGTCTTGAATACAGCAGCGGCGCACTTTAAGGGTGAGCAAAGAACGCACTATGTCTGTGTACAGCAGGCTGATAACTAAGCACCTAAAGTGGCTAGCTGGTGCTAAATTGTGATGGACGTTTTTCTACATAGTCATCTAACCTTTATGTAGGACGTGTTAAATAACTTGTCAATCTTAATTTCCTAGAATTAAGATTGTACAGCAACTCAGGATTATTAGACAGATCATCCTGTCAGGTTACATAATAATGGGAATACTTTTGTTCATAACAGTTTCGTGCTCTGCGTGGTGACTGTCCGTATTTCAATGCTAGTTAAATGATAGGTGGAAGAAATCATATGCCACAAGATACTTCGCATAATTTTTCTACGTATCAAACGTATACTGGCCTATATTGCATTGAAGTGTTATGAACTTACTGCTTAGTTTATAAGTTCTCGCAAAAAATATTCTGAACTCATTGATGCCGTGAATTATTCGTGACAATTGGAACAGTCAACTATCTTAAAAGAATGTACAAGGGTACGTAATTCCAATCAGATTACTTGGGTAAACGATGAGCCAGGCTTCGCGAATCAGTACGCATCTTTATTTCATCCGCAATTATAATTTTTCCATTGCCGCGTCTATTATGAGGTCAGCTTTTAGATTCTATTTGACAGTGGCTAAAGGTTAAGGTTTCTTGGTAACTTTTTCATTCTAAGTGGCTGAAGGTTAATGTTTCTTGGTAACTCTTCCATTCTAAGGAACGACGACGAAATGATTCTCTCACAGAACGTTTGTGCCCGTGTCTAAGTATTTCCAAATTGTTTTCCTGAAAATCTTGGGAGCTGGCACTCCCTCCTTTGCGGTAATGCTTAAGGACACACCTGAGAATGTTCCGGGCGTGCAACCGTCGCACCGGGCTTTATCGTCCAGGAAGCGTAGCAACGCGTCGAGCGACATGGACAGCGAGGCAACCGATTTGTACTCGGACGGCTTTGAGTCATCGGATGATGACTTCACGGTCGTCATGAATCGAACTACAAAATGAAGACTGCTGCGGACGGCATCGTCGGCAAGTGTGTCCACCGTTAAGACTGCACCACAGCGGTGGCCGCACACCATGCTGTTCATGCCCGAAGACCCTGCATCTAAGTTGTGACTCTTCAATAGGCAAGTTCTTTCTGTGCTTCTCGAGGAAACCGCGCCGAATAAGATCAAAATCGTGAGGTTCAATACAAGGAAGAATGTCCTTGCTGTAGATGTTATGCACCGTAGCGCACTGCAAAGCCTTCGGCACATAACAGAAATCAGCAACGGGAAAGTTCGGCCAATGGTCACCACAGGTTGTAATGGCACTGTAGGGGTCATTTATGATGTGGATCTTTCCAACCCAGCTAATGACCTGCCAATACTACTAAAGCCACTGACAGAAGGCACCCGTATTACGCACATTACCAGACTTTGCAACTCTCGCTGCTGAGGCTTGTCCTCTTATGTCGAAGTTGGCTTTGTTTGCCACTCAGTGCGTCCATATGTACCGAAGCCACTGCAATGCTACAAGTGCTTCAAGATGGGACACGTAAAAAGTGTCTGTGAGAACAAAGTTGTGTGTCCGCGGTGCGCTGAATCTCACTCAAAAGACGCCTGCGGTGCCACCGTGTTGCGATGTCAAACTGCCACGGTGCTCATGAGCCCTCATCCAAAGATTACCCGAGGGTGCCAAAGGAGCACGCGGTACTCAGGCGTATGGTGCGGGACAATTGAACGCACATGGAAGCTGCCGCTACACTACGCCGACGACGGCGTTGTGGGCGAAGACTATCACGAAAAAACTGCTCTACCGATAGGGAGATGTCATCCTGTATCAAAGAGGCTGACCTACAAACACCGAGCTCACTGAAGACGGATACTGCCAAAGAGAAGAAGGGGACAGCAGTCGCACCTTCCTAACAGTGGCCCTCACTTCCACGAAGTCAACCTACTTCGGAGCGGCGTCAAATCCCGCCGCCCTTGACGACCCCTCAAACCAGTGATGCGAAAAATGAAGATCAAGGGACAACCTTGCTGCAATCGCTGATGAGTACCATGCTTGTAGTAATGACTAATTTGAAGACTTCGGCTGCGCAAACTGCACTGCATGTGCTGGACACCCTGAGTCCGGTGCTTGCAGCTCTAAGGCAAAGCCGTGACCAGCAAGGCACCGTCGTTTCGAGTGGAAGTCAACAATGCGTCTGTCTTTCAGTGGAACGCCAAAGGACTAAAGTCGCGCATGTCTGACTTTAGACAGTTTGTATTTGTGAACCGCTTCCCCATTATCGTGATTTGTGAACTCAACCTGTCTGCTTCAATCAAGCTGTCAGGATATAAGTGCATTAAGTCCTCCACTCAGAGACTACAGCAATGTTATTGTATTTATGCGCCATGACCATACTTACGTTCCCCACAGAGTCTCGCCTGATGCAGGGAATCACTATGTGTGCCTTACTGTGAAGAAGGATAAGGTTGCTTTCACGATTATCGGAGCTTACTTATCTCCATCAAGCCGCCCTGACTGCGAGCGCTTACACGGCATTCCGACATCAACTCCAAGGCCGTGGGTGATCACTGGCGACTTCAATGCCCACCATTTTCTATGGGGAAGCTCCAGGGTTAACTCTAGAGGAAGAAAATTGGTCTCCTCAGCCTCAGAGTACGAACTCTGCGTTTGTAACAATGGAAGCCCTACATATTTACGCAGATCAGCCTATAGCAGCTGCCTGGACCTTACATTGGTTTCTCGCTCACTTACCAAAAAAGTGCACTGGTTTTCGGATCTGGAAACGCGGGGCAGCGACTATATACCAACTTACCTGTGTATAGAAGGTTTCACCAGCTCCAAGTACTCAAGAGGCCTCAAATACACCAATTCTGCCGAAATTCAAAATGTCAATAGAAGACTGCTGTACCGACGGCTCAAAACCTAGAGGACTCGATAATGGATGTCCTGCAGAATACCTCGCATTTACTGTTGACTAGTCACAAGCGCGCCAATTTTGACATCGAACTTGAGAAACTTCGCGCAATACGCCGTCGTGCAGAACGAAAGTGCCGACGGACAAAGTGCATGGATAATTTGAGGCTGGCTAGACGCATTCAAAAGAAAATGCAATGGCACATAAATAAAATGGCTAGGCGACGTTTGACATCCTTTTGCGAGTCGTTGGATCCACGAAAGCCCCTATCACTGATATGACGAATTGTCCGGCGTCTTAGCACAACCTTGGGGCAGCGATACCCGTTTACATCTCTGGCACTTCACCTTCGATGCAAAGAGATTAACGTCAATTTTTCTGTAGAAAAATTGCCGGTGAATCCAATTTCACAGTATCGAGAATGGGAACATTTGACAAACCACCGGCCTCACGTGATCCCCGTATGGAATGACAGTTTTTTATGGATGAGCTAGAGGCGGCACTGGCACTGTGCAGACGTTCTTCAGCACCGAGTCCTGACGGCATTACCTATCGTGCCCTTTTTAATCTTGGAGACGAAGCTCGGAAGGCACTCTTACACCTATATAACGACTCCTGGCAGACTGGTACGGTTCCTCAGGCATGGAATCAAGTCGCCTCATTTCACTTCTAAAGCCTGCTAAATCTCCTTCGGATATTGCCTGATATCGTCCTATCGCTCTTGCCAGTTGTGCGTGAAAAACGATGGAACGAATGATTCTAACACGAATGGAGTGGTATTTAGAGCACAACGAAATCTATTCTGTATCTATGACCGGATTCAGACGCGGCCATTCGTCAATCGACAACGTTGTTGATCTGGTGACATATGTTCAACACCAGAAAGCCTGTAAGAGACTGTGCGCCACCTCTAGACGTTAAGGGGGCTTACGACAATGTCACCCATGAAGCCATCCTTCGTGCTTTAGAAACGGTAGGTATATGTGGAAAGATATATATGTGGGTGTGCAGCTTCTTACAGCTGAGATCATTTTTCGTGATGACAGCGATTGGCCCAACACCTGATTAATACCGCAGCCGAGGAGTCCCTCAGGGAGGAGTGCTAAGCCCTACACTTTTCAACCTAACTCTCATTGGTCTAGTCCAGTAGTTACCTAGCAAGCAGAACTTTCTGTCTACGCTGATGACATCTGCAATTGGACATCAGGTGTGACAAGGCCTCAGCTTCGCGCCCGACTTCAGAAGGCCGCTACAACGACCTCATGCTACCTTCGTAAACAAGGCCTCGAGGTGTCCTGCGGAAAATGTTCTGTGGTAGCGTTCCCGCGGAAACCAATGTCTGCTTACAGCATATCGATTAATGAAGAATATATATCGTTCTGCAGAAGCCACAGGTTCTTCGGAGTCATAATGGACAGAAACCTGTTGTGGACTCCACAGGTGAACTATGTGAAGAATCGGCTGATCGCAACGTGCCACATGTTCAAATTCCTTGCAGGAAACAGTTGGGGAGTGCCCATACCATCCATGCTACAACTATACAGAGTGCCGTTTAGCGGATTCTTACGGTACAGCTTACCTGCAATATCTAACACCGGCAAGGCCAACCTGCGCGCAATTCTGAGCATTCAAGCCCAAGCACTAAAGATATGCCTTGGGTTACCCCGCTGTGCTTCAAGGACTGAAACCATTGCCATCACTCAAGATCACTCAATAAAGATGCATATTATTACCGAGACAATGCGCGTGCACCTCAGGCATTATGCCAAGACCCCTTCCCACCACCTGGTGAGCCTAGCTGCTGAAAAGCCCCACACGACATACGGCACTACTGTCTACAAGCATCATTCATCGTTTATTGAGACGTACGCAGCAGCATCAAAACCACTGCTTCCTCCTTGGAGCTTGAGCCGGCCGCGAGTTTACTTCATGATTCCAGGAATGAGGAGAAATCGGACTTGCCGACACATGCCGTAAAACAACTGAGTTTATTCCTACTGGAACAAAACTACAGTAACCACGTGCACATTTACGCAGATGGCTCTACTACATCGTCTACAGGTTTTCCCGCTCAATTTAATCCAAGCGCCAGCCAAATTAATCTAGGCGCCAGTCAATTTAATCCAGCCGCCACTGAAATTAATCCAGGTGCCATTCATTTTAATCCAAGTGCCACTGAAATTAATCCAACCGCCAGCCGATTTAATCCGGACGCCAGCGAATTTAATCCTGATGACATCGTGACTTCAAAACGACCCAGAATTTTCGGGAATGCGTGAAGTGAATAGCTTTGGAGTGAATTTAACAGGGAAAAGCCATGAATGAGTCACTGCATAGTGACACAATGCGACTCGCGCGACTTTATCACGCCTATCACCCGCGTAAGCACTATTCACACCTTCGACATGCATATCAAAGGTAACGCCGTCCACACAGTAATAACTTGATAATTATTAACCAGGCCAATGATCTCATCACGAGTGACTTAGGTGACGTCCTCACGCATATCACCCACGCACGCACTGTCTTAACCTTCCGTCACGCATATCAAATGAAAGTCTTTGAAAGGGCGGGATCTTGATACCTAAAACTCGGCCAAGTCACCTGATAACCAGTTCCTCAGGGGACGTCATCACAAATATCACCCGCACACGTAATTTACTCGCCTACCGACATGCATACCAAACGAAACGTCTTTGAGAGAGCGATAACGTGTTACCTATGACTCGGCCAACTCACTTGATCACTTGTGATTTAGGTGACGTCATCACGCCTATCACCAACGCACGCAATGTCTAACCTGCCATCATGTATACCAAACGAAACGTCTTCGAGAGGCTAATAAATTGAACGCTGTCAATCGGCAGAGTGACGTGATCACTAGTGACTCGTGTGACGTGATCGCGTTTGACACCCACGTACGCAGCGTCTAACCTAAGTTCATACATATCAAACGAAACGTGTATGAGAGAGTAATAACTTGAACGCTGTCACAAGGCCCAGTGACGTCATCACTAGTGACTAGCGTGACGTCATCTCGCCTAAGACTCACGCAAGCACTCTATTATGTGCCTTCATGCATATCAAACAAAACGTCTTTGAAAGGGTAATAACTTGAATGCTGGCACTAGGCCGCGTGACGTCATCACTAGTGACTCACGTGACGTCATTAAGCCTATCACACGCACACGCAGTGTCCAAACCTGTCTTCATGCATATCAAACGAAATGTCTTTGAGAGAGTAATAACTTTAAAGTTGTCACAAGGCCCAGTGACGTCATCACTAGTGACTGGCGTGACGTCATCACGCCTATCACACGCACACGCGGTGTCTAAACCTGTCTTCATGCATATCAAACGAAATGTCTTTGAGAGAGTAATAACTTGAACGCTGTCACAAGGCCCAGTGACGTCATCACTAGTGACTGGCGTGACGTCATCACGCCTGACACTCACGCACGCGGTGTCCAAACCTGTCTTCATGCATATCGAACGAAATGTCTGAGAGAGTGATAACTTGAACGCTGTCACAAGGCCCAGTGACGTCATCACTAGTGACTAGCGTGACGTCATCACGCCTATCACACACGCACGCAGTGTCCTAACCTGTCTTCATGCATATCAAACGAAATGTCTTTGAGAGAGTAATAACTTGAACGCTGTCACAAGGCCCAGTGACGTCATCACTAGTGACTGCCGTGACGTCATCACGCCTGACACCCACGCACGCAGTGTCCAAACCTGTCTTCATGCATATCGAACGAAATGTCTTTGAGAGAGTAATAACTTGAACGCTGTCACAAGGCCCAGTGACGTCATCACTAGTGACTAGCGTGACGTCATCACGCCTATCACACAAGCACGCAGTGTCCTAACGTGTCTTCATGCATATCAATCGAAATGTCTTTGAGAGAGTGATAACTTGAACGCTGTCACAAGGCCCAGTGACGTCATCACTAGTGACTGGCGTGACGTCATCATGCCTGACACTCACGCACGCGGTGTCCAAACCTGTCTTCATGCATATCAAACGAAATGTCTTTGAGAGAGTAATAACTTTAACGCTGTCACAAGGCCCAGTGACGTCATCACTAGTGACTGCCGTGACGTCATCACGCCTGACACCCACGCACGCAGTGTCCTAACCTGTCTTCATGCATATCAAACGAAATGTCTTTGAGAGAGTAATAACTTGAACGCTGTCACAAGGCCCAGTGACGTCATCACTAGTGACTGGCGTGACGTCATCATGCCTGACACTCACGCACGCGGTGTCCAAACCTGTCTTCATGCATATCAAACGAAACGTCTGTGAGAGAGTAATAACTTGAATGCTCTCACTAGGCCTAGCGACGTGAATACTAGTGACTCATGTGACGTCATCACGTCTATCACACACGCACGCGCTGTCCTAACCTGTTTTCATGCATATCGAACGAAACGTCTGTGAGAGAGCAATAATGTTATACTTATGACTCGGCCAACCGACTTGATCACTATTGACTCACGTGACGTCATCACGCCTAACAGTCATGCAAGCACTCTCTAACGTGCTTTCATGAATATCAAACGAAACGTCATTGAGAGAACATTAACTTGAAGGCCGTTGCAGGCAGCGTCTGCTAGTAAAAAACTAACTTCTCGCGCTGCACAGCCGTTCACCAGCTAACCGGTATAAGTAGGCACCAGATAGCGGGTTTCGAATTCAGTCAAAGGCGTCTTTACATGGCTTTTGTTTGACGTGACGCTTTTCTTGACTCGTGTAGATGCGATGGAAGCAACAGTACCTTCAAGCAGCAGTGCGGTACAACCCAACAACAGTGTCACATCGCTCGTTGAGGGCAGCGCTTCTCCTTCATTCAATAAATAGAAATAATGAAGTCGAAATGACAATTAAGCATTTTACAAACCATACTCAATTACGCAACATTCAACCGATACCCTCACCTCCCTGCGACACGTTTACTCCAGATCGTCGTGTGGGTAGATGTACGCGTCTTTTTTGTTGCTTCTCGTGTTTCGTAGAATGCCTTGAAAATGCGGGCAGCCAGGCCGCAATACTGTGAACGGACAGGCGTTCTACACTAAACAGGCACGCTTATTCCAAGCACACTAACCTATAAGAAACGGCGTGGCGTAGAATGTAGAAAGGAAGGCACGAGTAAGCCACCGCATTGAATGGCGCATCAGCAAATGGCCAGTTGCAAATAGCAATAGTATATATCTCAAGTATGGGGACTGCCCTCTATTACAACGAATTTGTTTCCCAGGGTAACCAGATGAAATAATTGTTGAGCCGAAGGAGTGGTAGACAAATCTTTTTGTAGCAAGCTTTGGAGCAGGCAGACCGTGCGTCTTATGCTTGATTAAGGATATACACTGTTATGACTATAGCTGAATTATATGCAAACGCCTGTTTCGTTTCTTGTGCTCATATCGTGTCATTTTGACACGTGAGCACAAATTAGAGGGCGAGGAGAGCTTTTATAGTGCTTTTATAGTGCCTATATATACCTATTTCGGGCGTTGTAGCCTCAATTCGTATAGGTGCCTGTAAATGTCTGTTTTCAAAATCGATGCCTATATAAACGCTATTTAACCTGAAATTTTGCTTTCAAGTACCACTGAGCCCGGTATTCATGTTACCGGGCAAAATATAGGTTTCGGGACACTGTGTGGTGCAAACTACTCTTTATTTCACGAGTTACGTTTAGAACTGTCAAACTCAGAAGGCATTTTAGCCAAGAGGGAGCTAGACTAGCCTCTACACATGTATACCATCCATGTCGCGTCGTCTGCTCAGCCTCTTTCCAGTGTGCGCTCAGATGCGTAGGGAGCAGAATGTGCCTGTGTGCAGCGGCAGGAAGATGAAGAATGAATGCGAAACTGTGGAGAGTCATCAGGGGAAGTAAGGAAGTAGAGTGCAGATAAAAAAAGCAATATCTATGTAGTTTTTGTTTTTTGTTTGTCATTTACATGTGGTGCTTCACTGGGTCACCTGAAAATATTTATTTAGGCAGTGGAAAATGTTGCCTGCCCAATGAAAAGGTTTGTGTCACTAGAAATTTTAATTTGATCATTAGAAGCGGCGAAAGCATAATCTCAGGAGGTGAGCTTGAAACCTTCGCCACTAACTCTAAGAAGACTTCGTAAGGCCAATTCCTTCCCCGCTATTGGTATGAAATTCACTCGGAGCTGGAGCATCACACGACGTGCATGAGCACGTCATGCGCGCGTAACCTACACTCGCATGAGATGCCCATGTCAGCCCGTGCGTGCAAGCGGTGTTCTGCCGTCTCGATGTTCTTTTGTATTGTACTGCGAGTTTTTGTGGGATGGATCCCTATCTGCGCGCACGTTTGGAGAGGCTGGCTTGAATAACGTATCCTTACCCCGATACACAGCGTCACACCGCCGCATCTTCTGCTAGGGACGATACTCCAAAACCACGCCCAGCGTTGTGAATGCTGGCCCCGACACAATGCGCAAACTGCGAGAACACCAACGCAAACAAAATGGAGGCACCTTAGTCTCGCGTCTCTCTCGATATGAATTTAAATAAATAAGGCGAACAGATTTCGCCTGTGTGTTCTAACATTTTTGTAAACTTTCATGCTTCTATTTAGGCAACAGTTTGTACAAATTACACACGTTGTCTCAAATAGTTCTCGCAGTGTCACGTACTACTTTGACATAGGCAGGACCATTCTATCACCTTCATCGTGTTGGGGCGCACGCCCATGAGATGAAGGTGAAGCCGTGTTCAGTTTGGCCTATCACCTCTTTATGCCACGCGTAGTACTGGAAATCTTGGTAAATGAGATCTTGAGCACTCAGTGCATTCATTCCTTTACGCTTCTCAAAACTCTTAAGTTTGTGTAACGACCCTTAAAGTGTTCACAGACAGAAGAAAAATTGAGCCTGTGTGGTTAGGCCAAGTTAATACGCCGCAAAAAAAATCCTTCTGGCGCCTGGCACTCTGACTATCTGCACCGTTGTCTGCACCGTCGTCTGTCGTCGTCTGCAGCGTCGTCTGCACCGTCAGATTGTCGTCTGCACCGTCGTCTGCATGACTGCCCGTCGTCATGCAGACGACGGGCAGACGTTCTACAATGCAGATGACAATCCCACGAAATAATGAATCGAAGAATTGAAGATACGTTTTAATTCGTGTTAGAATATCCTAATGCTGGTTATTTATGAATTAAAGCAATTTTGCTCTAAGTAAAACTGAAGCAGACGACATTGTGTCGTAGCTGTTTTCGGCGAGTGTCTTTCGGGCAGACGACAGGACGACGTTGTGCGACGCAAGCGACAAGACGGCGTAGTTTCAAGTTTCCGGCCAAGTCATCGTTAGGTGAGCGCTTTTGCAGTCCTGAGAATAAGTGAAAGTTTGCGCTTCGACTACTGGTGCTATGGAAGACCGAGACTCTCGGCGGCCCGGAAGGCCACGGAAGGCGCCTGATGAACCGAAGAAAAAGTACGCTCGCGTTTCTCCTGTAGATCGTTGCCGTATAATAGATGTTCACAGGCGCGGAGGCGATTTAAAAGTGCTCTCCGAAACACTCAAAATCAATATAAAGACCGTGCGTTCTATTGCCGCTAGTGATCGTGACACAACTAAAACACGTGGTGGTTCGTCGAGGAAATTTGGACCGGACGTGGTGGACGCCCTGCAACGAATCGTACAGGGAAACCCATCCTTCACACTGGAACAAATAAAGAGAGCTCTCAAAGATGAGATGTCTAACATTGAAGTGAGCACGTCGACGATTGATGGGCTTCTCGATGGCCATGGTTATTCGGTGAAGCTGCTGACCCCGAGCCCAGTAGATAGAAATCGCGCCGACGTGAAACAGCTGCGGTGCCGATATGCCCAGTGGCTTCAGAGCGAGGGAACTACGCTAACACGATACTACATCGACGAGACCAACTTCAACGTATGGTGCTCGCGCAGTTTCGGTAGGGCGAAACGAAGTGCTCCAGCATGCCGCTTGTCAACTAGTGCGAAAGGGGCGAATGTAAATGTTATAGCCTGCATGTCAGCAAATGGCCTTCTCCACTGGACAATTGCCGACAAGGTCCACTGGGCTGTCTTCAACGACTTTCTTGCAGAAGTGTCGAGTAAAGTTTCACAGCAGGAACCAGGAATACAGGCAGTGTTCCTGTTTGACAACGCACCAGCGCACCGCCGCGCCGAACAGGCTGTCCTCGCGACAAGCGACCACACAGTCAAGTGGCTACCGCCATACAGCCCTTTCTTCAATCCGATTGAGGAGCTCTTCTCAAAGTTCAAGGCAGGTGTAAAGGGATTCCTAAGCGAGCGGAGGGATGATCTCCTCACGACACCGGAAGGGATCTCCAAGAAAGAACATTGCCGTGATCTGCTGGTTGAGGCCGCGGGGTGCTCTATGCAGCACATCCAGCGTGTGGACTGTGCCGCTTATGATAGGCACAATTACACTTTTGTACAAGCTGCCCTCGACTGCCTTGATATGTAGAACACTGCTCAGCAGCACATCTATGGGTGCGTGTTTATGAAAATTGCTTTGCCTGTATAATAATAAATTTTGTTTCGCACGGACTTGCCCCAGTTCTCTTTCATCACCCATTTCATAACCAATTTGACGAGCTCGACGTTATCAGAACAACAATTTTTTTCTTGAGGTACGGTAGATGTTTTAAGCGGGCATCATCTTTGCTTCGGCGTTGCGAAAACATGTCAGGTAGGTCGTAACTATAGAGGCCAGCTCTATAGGCACTGAAAAACCGGGATTTAGGCACCAATAATAGGTGGCCAAAACACTCTTTCAGGCTTCCAAAATTGTGAATATAGGCAGAATAATCTTTGACAAAACTCAAATTTTCCAATAAACAGGTGTGGTATCTGTCTCTACGACATGAAAGCAAGCAAAAATGTTCTAGTTTATAATTGTACAAACACGTAATGATTTAGCATAAACATGCGTTTTTCCGCGGGATTCGCAGAATACGGTCTCTCCATTTCTAGTTCAGCATGGTCAGTTAAGTGTGCACCATCGTAGAAATATGCTTCTGGGTCTCTTTCTGTGTGCCATAGCTAAGAAGGGCTATACATGCGCAAATAGTCAGAGTGCCAGGCGCCAGAAGGATTTTTTTTTGCGGCGTATTAACTTGGCCTAACCACACAGGCTCAATTTTTCTTCTGTCTGTGAACACTTTAAGGGTCGTTACACAAACTTAAGAGTTTTGAGAAGCGTAAAGGAATGAATGCACTGAGTGCTCAAGATCTCATTTACCAAGATTTCCAGTACTACGCGTGGCATAAAGAGGTGATAGGCCAAACTGAACACGGCTTCACCTTCATCTCATGGGCGTGCGCCCCAACACGATGAAGGTGATAGAATGGTCCTGCCTATGTCAAAGTAGTACGTGACACTGCGAGAACTATTTGAGACAACGTGTGTAATTTGTACAAACTGTTGCCTAAATAGAAGCATGAAAGTTTACAAAAATGTTAGAACACACAGGCGAAATCTATTCGCCTTATTTATTTAATTTCATATCGAGAGAGACGCGAGACTAAGGTGCCTCCATTTTGTTTGCGTTGGTGTTCTCGCAGTTTGCGCATTGTGTCGGGGCCAGCATTCACAACGCTGGGCGTGGTTTTGGTGTATCGTCCCTAGCAGAAGATGCAGCGGTGTGACGCTGTGTATCGGGGTAAGGATACGTTATCCAAGCCAGCCTCTCCAAACGTGTGCGCAGATAGGGATCCATCCCACAAAAACTCGCAGTACAATACAAAAGAACATCGAGACGGCAGAACACCGCTTGCACGCACGGGCTGACATGGGCATCTCATGCGAGTGTAGGTTACGCGCGCATGACGTGCTCATGCACGTCGTGTGATGCTCCAGCTCCGAGTGAATTTCATACCAATAGCGGGGAAGGAATTGGCCTTACGAAGTCTTCTTAGAGTTAGTGGCGAAGGTTTCAAGCTCACCTCCTGAGATTATGCTTTCGCCGCTTCTAATGATCAAATTAAAATTTCTAGTGACACAAACCTTTTCATTGGGCAGGCAACATTTTCCACTGCCTAAATAAATATTTTCAGGTGACCCAGTGAAGCACCACATGTAAATGACAAACAAAAAACAAAAACTACATAGATATTGCTTTTTTTATCTGCACTCTACTTCCTTACTTCCCCTGATGACTCTCCACAGTTTCGCATTCATTCTTCATCTTCCTGCCGCTGCACAGAGGCACCTTCTGCTCCCTACGCATCTGAGCGCACACTGGAAAGAGGCTGAGCAGACGACGCGACATGGATGGTATACATGTGTAGAGGCTAGTCTAGCTCCCTCTTGGCTAAAATGCCTTCTGAGTTTGACAGTTCTAAACGTAACTCGTGAAATAAAGAGTAGTTTGCACCACACAGTGTCCCGAAACCTATATTTTGCCCGGTAACATGAATACCGGGCTCAGTGGTACTTGAAAGCAAAATTTCAGGTTAAATAGCGTTTATATAGGCATCGATTTTGAAAACAGACATTTACAGGCACCTATACGAATTGAGGCTACAACGCCCGGAATAGGTATATATAGGCACTATAAAAGCACTATAAAAGCTCTCCTCGCCCTCTAATTTGTGCTCACGTGTCAAAATGACACAATATGAGCACAAGAAACGAAACAGGCGTTTGCATATAATTCAGCTATAGTCATAACAGTGTATATCCTTAATCAAGCATAAGACGCACGGTCTGCCTGCTCCAAAGCTTGCTACAAAAAGATTTGTCTACCACTCCTTCGGCTCAACAATTATTTCATCTGGTTACCCTGGGAAACAAATTCGTTGTAATAGAGGGCAGTCCCCATACTTGAGATATATACTATTGCTATTTGCAACTGGCCATTTGCTGATGCGCCATTCAATGCGGTGGATTACTCGTGCCTTCCTTTCTACATTCTACGCCACGCCGTTTCTTATAGGTTAGTGTGCTTGGAATAAGCGTGCCTGTTTAGTGTAGAACGCCTGTCCGTTCACAGTATTGCGGCCTGGCTGCCCGCATTTTCAAGGCATTCTACGAAACACGAGAAGCAACAAAAAAGACGCGTACATCTACCCACACGACGATCTGGAGTAAACGTGTCGCAGGGAGGTGAGGGTATCGGTTGAATGTTGCGTAATTGAGTATGGTTTGTAAAATGCTTAATTGTCATTTCGACTTCATTCTTTCTATTTATTGAATGAAGGAGAAGCGCTGCCCTCAACGAGCGATGTGACACTGTTGTTGGGTTGTACCGCACTGCTGCTTGAAGGTACTGTTGCTTCCATCGCATCTACACGAGTCAAGAAAAGCGTCACGTCAAACAAAAGCCATGTAAAGACGCCTTTGACTGAATTCGAAACCCGCTATCTGGTGCCTACTTATACCGGTTAGCTGGTGAACGGCTGTGCAGCGCGAGAAGTTAGTTTTTTACTAGCAGACGCTGCCTGCAACGGCCTTCAAGTTAATGTTCTCTCAATGACGTTTCGTTTGATATTCATGAAAGCACGTTAGAGAGTGCTTGCATGACTGTTAGGCGTGATGACATCACGTGAGTCAATAGTGATCAAGTCGGTTGGCCGAGTCATAAGTATAACATTATTGCTCTCTCACAGACGTTTCGTTCGATATGCATGAAAACAGGTTAGGACAGCGCGTGCGTGTGTGATAGACGTGATGACGTCACATGAGTCACTAGTATTCACGTCGCTAGGCCTAGTGAGAGCATTCAAGTTATTACTCTCTCACAGACGTTTCGTTTGATATGCATGAAGACAGGTTTGGACACCGCGTGCGTGAGTGTCAGGCATGATGACGTCACGCCAGTCACTACTGATGACGTCACTGGGCCTTGTGACAGCGTTCAAGTTATTACTCTCTCAAAGACATTTCGTTTGATATGCATGAAGACAGGTTAGGACACTGCGTGCGTGTGTGATAGGCGTGATGACGTCACGGCAGTCACTAGTGATGACGTCACTGGGCCTTGTGACAGCGTTCAAGTTATTACTCTCTCAAAGACATTTCGTTTGATATGCATGAAGACAGGTTTGGACACCGCGTGCGTGAGTGTCAGGCATGATGACGTCACGCCAGTCACTAGTGATGACGTCACTGGGCCTTGTGACAGCGTTCAAGTTATCACTCTCTCAAAGACATTTCGATTGCTATGCATGAAGACAGGTTAGGACACTGCGTGCGTGTGTGATAGGCGTGATGACGTCACGGCAGTCACTAGTGATGACGTCACTGGACCTTGTGACAGCGTTCAAGTTATTACTCTCTCAAAGACATTTCGATTGATATGCATGAAGACAGGTTAGGACACTGCGTGCGTGTGCGATAGGCGTGATGACGTCACGCTAGTCACTAGTGATGACGTCACTGGGCCTTGTGACAGCGTTCAAGTTATTACTCTCTCAAAGACATTTCGTTTGATATGCATGAAGACAGGTTAGGACACTGCGAGCGTGGGTGTCAGGCGTGATGACGTCACGGCAGTCACTAGTGATGACGTCACTGGGCCTTGTGACAGCGTTCAAGTTATTACTCTCTCAAAGACATTTCGTTTGATATGCATGAAGACAGGTTTGTACACCGCGTGCGTGAGTGTCAGGCATGATGACGTCACGCCAGTCACTAGTGATTACGTCACTGGGCCTTGTGACAGCGTTCAAGTTATCACTCTCTCAAAGACATTTCGATTGATATGCATGAAGACAGGTTTGGACACTGCGTGCGTGTGTGATAGGCGTGATGACGTCACGCTAGTCACTAGTGATGACGTCACTGGGCCTTGTGACAGCGTTCAAGTTATTACTCTCTCAAAGACATTTCGTTCGATATGCATGAAGACAGGTTTGGACACTGCGTGCGTGGGTGTCAGGCGTGATGACGTCACGGCAGTCACTAGTGATGACGTCACTGGGCCTTGTGACAGCGTTCAAGTTATTACTCTCTCAAAGACATTTCGTTTGATATGCATGAAGACAGGTTAGGACACTGCGTGCGTGTGTGATAGGCGTGATGACGTCACGCTAGTCACTAGTGATGACGTCACTGGGCCTTGTGACAGCGTTCAAGTTATCACTCTCTCAAAGACATTTCGTTCGATATGCATGAAGACAGGTTTGGACACCGCGTGCGTGAGTGTCAGGTGTGATGACGTCACGCGAGTCACTAGTGATGACGTCACTGGGCCTTGTGACAGCGTTCAAGTTATTACTCTCTCAAAGACATTTCGTTTGATATGCATGAAGACAGGTTTAGACACCGCGTGTGCGTGTGATAGGCGTGATGACGTCACGCCAGTCACTAGTGATGACGTCACTGGGCCTTGTGACAGCTTTAAAGTTATTACTCTCTCAAAGACATTTCGTTTGATATGCATGAAGACAGGTTTGGACACTGCGTGTGCGTGTGATAGGCTTAATGACGTCACGTGAGTCACTAGTGATGACGTCACGCGGCCTAGTGCCAGCATTCAAGTTATTACCCTTTCAAATACGTTTTGTTTGATATGCATGAAGGCACATAATAGAGTGCTTGCGTGAGTCTTAGGCGAGATGACGTCACGCTAGTCACTAGTGATGACGTCACTGGGCCTTGTGACAGCGTTCAAGTTATTACTCTCTCATACACGTTTCGTTTGATATGTATGAACTTAGGTTAGACGCTGCGTACGTGGGTGTCAAACGCGATCACGTCACACGAGTCACTAGTGATCACGTCACTCTGCCGATTGACAGCGTTCAATTTATTAGCCTCTCGAAGACGTTTCGTTTGGTATACATGATGGCAGGTTAGACATTGCGTGCGTTGGTGATAGGCGTGATGACGTCACCTAAATCACAAGTGATCAAGTGAGTTGGCCGAGTCATAGGTAACACGTTATCGCTCTCTCAAAGACGTTTCGTTTGGTATGCATGTCGGTAGGCGAGTAAATTACGTGTGCGGGTGATATTTGTGATGACGTCCCCTGAGGAACTGGTTATCAGGTGACTTGGCCGAGTTTTAGGTATCAAGATCCCGCCCTTTCAAAGACGTTTCATTTGATATGCGTGACGGAAGGTTAAGACAGTGCGTGCGTGGGTGATATGCGTGAGGACGTCACCTAAGTCACTCGTGATGAGATCATTGGCCTGGTTAATAATTATCAAGTTATTACTGTGTGGACGGCGTTACCTTTGATATGCATGTCGAAGGTGTGAATAGTGCTTACGCGGGTGATAGGCGTGATAAAGTCGCGCGAGTCGCATTGTGTCACTATGCAGTGACTCATTCATGGCTTTTCCCTGTTAAATTCACTCCAAAGCTATTCACTTCACGCATTCCCGAAAATTCTGGGTCGTTTTGAAGTCACGATGTCATCAGGATTAAATTCGCTGGCGTCCGGATTAAATCGGCTGGCGGTTGGATTAATTTCAGTGGCACTTGGATTAAAATGAATGGCACCTGGATTAATTTCAGTGGCGGCTGGATTAAATTGACTGGCGCCTAGATTAATTTGGCTGGCGCTTGGATTAAATTGAGCGGGAAAACCTGTAGTTGAGGTGGAGCAGTAGTTATACCTTCACAAGGGTTAACTCGGTGTTTTAAGACTTCACATGTGACAACATCAACGGCGGCAGAACTCGAGGCTCTGCGCAATACACTGAAACTAATCAATTCAGAAGAAAGACCAGGTAAACGGGCTGCGCTTTCTGACTCAAAACCAGCGTTACATTGCCTGACATCAGTTCTTCGACGAGGATGCCATGACCAGTTGACCTACTAAACCGTAAAACTTCACCACCTTTTAATACAAAAAGGCCACAATATCGTCTTTCAGTGCTTACCTGGGCATTGTGGTATAGGTGGCAATGATTCTGCTGATGATGCTGCTCGCACGTCGCATAAAGACGCGAACAGCGTTCCGATTCCGCTTTCAAAAGTGGATGCGGCGAGGCAGATTCGTCAACTGTCCCGCAGTCTCACACTGACTGAGTGGAACACACCAAGCATACGACGTACAAGACTGCTCGAGCTCGACCCTTCACTACAACTCCGGACTCCACTCGGCCTACATCGACGTGCAGCTTCGCTTCTCTATCGCCTTTGACTGAGAGTTGCTTTCACGAAAGCTTATACCACGTTAATCAGAATTACTGACAGTGCGGCGTGCGATGTTTGCGGCACCGACGAAAATATTGAACACCTGCTGTGCCACTGTCCTCTATTTGCCTCAGATAGACAAGTACTTGCCAATGCAATGCGGCATCTGGATAATCGGCCTCTTTCTGTGCAGGTGCTAATACAGCAACGTCCACATGTCTCGACAGCCCACAAGGCAGTGAGAGCCCTGCTGTGTTTCCCGAGAAAGACAGGCTTGTGTGAACGCCTCTGATATCCGGTAGAGTTCTACATGCTGCAGTAAAATGACTGTCAGTCTCTACCCCACTCTTTTTTCTTTTCCCTCTCTTCCCTAATTCTCGTCTTTCTTGCCCCCTTCCCTGATACCCCAGTGTAGAGGAGCCAACCGGATGTCTTTCTGGTTAACCTCCCTGCCTTCTCCCTTTTGTTGCTTCCTCCTCCTTCCATTCTAAGCGTTCCCTCGTCATATACGACATTTTATGCGTCGCATATGTGGCGATACATTTGACATCTAGGACCTGAGCATTGAGTGGGCAACTTGAGCGAGTATTCTAACAGAAAAGAAACCTATTGTGACCTACGTCCAAATTTCTCGCTGATGCCACAGAGTTTCTTGAAACTAACTAGAGGGGACTCTGGTGCGGCGATCGTTAAGCGATCATTGGAATGATGGGTAGTGCACGGATTAGCCTAGTCTTTGTATTTGCGGGCTTCAAATCGAACTTGCGGCTTCGTTTATAGCTAGTTTTGGTTTTGTTTTGAAGGAAAGAACAAACCGTTTTGAACTTTGTGACCCGATTCGAAATATTACGCATAAAAGAATAAGGTGATGAAGTGCAACAACTGAAACCTTGCCAATTTTGTTTTTTTTTTCGAAAAAACAGCTCCAAGCCACAAGAACACACACGGAGACAGAAGCAGGCCAGAAGGAAGAAAATTAGACAAATACCTGTACTACCCATCATTCCCATGCTTTCTGAAGCACGTACGTAGCAGCTCCCGTAGACACCAGCGCTAGAGTTCCCTCTAGTGTATATTAGGAAACTGTATGGCAGATGCTGCAAGCTTTACTTGCAATCACTGTAGCGAAACGTATCAACGTAGTTTGATTATGTTGTTCGTGTTTCGGTATATTGTCTATGACACGGAAATAGCAATTGATGATGATTTGAACAGGATGATGTGTTCGGAAGGAGCATAGGTAAATAAAGTGCAAGAGCTGCATGTATTTGCATCAAGTTTGTACAAAGTGACAATGATAACCGACATCAGCTGCATTAAGGCCACACAAAGCAAACACTGGTCAACGAGCAAGTTTGAACAAATGTTCTATAGTACCTAACTCTCACTTATATTGATCTAACAGACAATGATGTGAAAGGAAGTATGGGGCATGTTACTAGGAATGTAATGCAGCTGTTGAGAAAGAAAACAATGCTGCCCGCATGTTCTCACAGGGGAACTCGCGTATTTGCGTCGCAGAGTGATGGGAGTATCGCGTGAATGTTGCGTAAGTGGGTGTTGTTTGGGAAGGCTCCATTGAATTTTCGTCTTACTATTAGTACTTATTGAAGGAAGGAGACACGTTTCCTTCAACTAGTGATAAGACGCTGATGTGCGATCCAATGCCTACATTTACGGGGTGGCCAGTGAAAGCTGTGCAGCTTGCATTGCATATAATACTAACAATATGTCCTGTACGTGCGCTACGATCAGTGTACCTTAGTTCTCGTCTATATTTCACCTAACACAGAAAGAAAAATCCATTCAACCTTGCACTTCTTTCCCAAATCTGAGTTGAGGTTTAACTTCACCCAAGCAATCATTCAAATAGCCAATTATAAGTCACTGCAGAAAAGATGTTATGTTGGCGTCCTGAAAAGTCGCTTGCGATGCTTCGGTTGAGTAGTTCCAGGAAAAATTCTATCTACCTAAACAATATTATGTGAATATACGTATTCAGTACTGGTAGTTGAATAGGCGGTCGCTAATAGGTTTTTGTCTTTGTGATGTGGTACGTCTTGCATTGAATTTACCTATTGACATTGGCAGTGTTTGCCTCATCTTTTCTTTGCTGTCTATAGTCATTTGCGCTTATTATTCACTTTGGACGTTATGTCAAAGATTTTTCTAAAGGATAATTGGGAAAGAATAGTTGACAGAATGAAAAAAAAGACATGCTGAAAACTGGCTGCGCACGCAACTTTCATTGCAAGACTTTCGAAATGGCTATTGTGGAGCTTTTCTGCCCTAATTAAATTCAGAAATATTTCTACGACAAAATGCATAGCTATGTTATTACAGCAGTAACTGAAGTAACACGATTAACCTTGACGTCAACAGAGACAAATGTATGAAACTACACTGCAGCTATATTACCAGAAAAAACTACCTCGGAATATGACGTTGGTACGCGAAATAATTTAGGGTACATGTCATTAATGCAATGAGTTGAAGTTGTAGTATTGATTGCAATGGCTTGATAAAATAGGGATATCCCTTCAGGGAATGTCGGTGCCTAAGCACAGAGTACAAGATTGTCTGTGACGCTTCTTTCTGCCAACAAAGAACGCAATGTCCGATTTGTTTGAAAAAGTTTAGTTTGAATGAAGCTCTGCCGAGAAACTTCGGTTCACGATATGCTGTATTTGCTCCGCCATTTCATATACCAGGTTGAAAGGATGCAGTGAAGAATGTACTGACCAGGACTGGTGCTCCGCCATCCCAAGGACCGGTTATCCTGCTGAGCCGCTTCTACGAATGAAGCTTTTTAGGGCCTAGCCTACTTTGTGTCTGGCTACATTGTCCTACTTTGGCCTAGCCTACTTTTTGTGATATACAAAACCAACACCGTGACTGAGCCCCTCCGAAAAAGAGAACATAATAAATGTGTAAAAAATAGATTTATGCGTACACCATGAAGCGTATGACCGCAGAATGCACGCTAAACTACGTCTACAACCTGTCGTACGTCAGTGCACCCGCCCTCTTGCCCATGCATGCATCCGCGCGTGCGTGCGTCCGTCCGTTCGTCTGTCCGTTCTTTGCACTAGTCGAATACCTAAACATAGACAGTAAGAATTACAACGAAGATTCGCACACTGCTGATAATTCTCTTCATCGATATATGTAACTCTTTAAAGTTTTATAGTTTTTCTTCGGAGTCTTCGATGCAAAAGAGTGTTCTGTCTCTCTGTCTGTCCGTACATTTGTCTGTTTGTCCGCTTTTAACGGTACCTCAAACGACACGAAACGATACCCCAATCGATGGACCCTATCCGCACCATCAACCAATAATGATCAAGTTTTAGCGTTCATACTGCTGCGATTGTCTATTGAAATACGACCATTGCTTATATCTGAAGCACAATAGCAACACGTCAATATTCTGTATGTGTGCCTGTATACTAGAAAAGGCATGCATAAGTAATTTTAAGAACCGTAGCGTTTATTAAGCTGTGCTGAAAATGAAATGCTACCACCAAAAGGCAAGTGTTCCCAACGCTTTGCTGAGACAACACCACGCGTAGGTGGCGGCGCCCACCTGTCATCTTGCATTCTACGCCTTAACGCCTCTAAGAAGGGCGTGCATGGCGCGCGCTTCGTTTTCTAAGGTAACTGCCAGGTAGGCTCATTTCTCACGTGTGGTGTGACGATGCGTTCATTCGCCTCCGTTGCACTCTCGAGCCACTCTCAAGTAGCACCTCTAGAATACACTTCACCAATTTTCTTGTGCAGAACATCAAATGAACGTTTTGTTCACTTTCTTCAGGCGCAAGACTATCGTCTTTCGACGACATTTGCAGAGTAACAACTTTTTTTCATTTGTGTCTCTCCCGAGCTGTTTTGGCGATAGTTTACTGACAAATGGCCGAAGAACAAAATAATTCATTTTATTCCTTGAGCGTTTTTTGATAACTAGGTAGGCTTAATCAACTACTTTGTCAACTACCCTGTATGATATAGAAAATGCGTCTTTGCTTCGCTTATCTTGCGACTGTTTCTAGTCAACGCACATACAAATGCTCTGGAAACAGTAATCTCTCAGCTCAACTGCGAAACAGCTGTCAACTGCATCTTTCAATTCGTATCGGCACACGCTCTGCCTTCATTGTTCCTTTGTCGTCGATAGGTATCAGTATTAGTACTGTTTCTTCAGGAGTGAGCGCAAAACTTAAATAATAACCATTTCACCACCAAAGAAAACAACAAATACGTAGCCAAACGGTCAATTTTCTTTGCTGAATCTGGAGACATTTTTGTTCTTTATAATAACGGTATCATTATTTATATGAAACCTTTTTGGTTTGCGTGAGGGGATACAACGTGAACGGTATCATAGGCGGCAGTGCAATGAAAAGTGAAACGCAAGATTGCACGCCAAATAAACTTTCTCAACAAAAGATGCGGAAATATGATCATCCCACATTGAAAGACGCAAGTACAGTGGTTTTAGTCATTAATGGTTCTACGCACGTCTAGCTGAGGGCGAGAATACTCGTCATCGCTGAATTTGTTGGACATTTTTATGGTTATTAGATGCGGAGCATCTAATACTCGAGGCTTGTAGTGCGGCGCCGTCCGCAAGCTTCCTCCTCCTTCTTCCACCATCTGTGCATCCCTTCCTCCTCTACACACCGCGCGCGCTTCACTCCTCCACCATCTGTGCACCCTTCTTCTTCTACACACCGCGTGCGCTTCTCCTCTTCACGAACATTCGCTAGCTGTATAATGTAGCGCGCATGCGCCGTCACGCTTCGAGAACATCGGCAGCTGACGCGCGCGCATGCGCCGTCGCGCTTCGAGAACATCGGCAGCTGACGCGCGCGCATGCGCCGTTGCGCTTCTCCCCCTTCTCGAACATTCGACAGCTGAAGCGCGCATGCACCGTCACCCACCATCTGTGCCGCGCGCGCTTCTCCCTTTTGAGAACATTCTACAATTCTTCTGATTCTCCAGTGGACGCACATGCGCCGTCGCGCTTCCAGAACATTCAACAGCTGACAGTGCATGCGCCGTCGCGCTGTATATATACTCAAGGTCGGCGCTCGCTCGCTCAGTTGCCACTCGTCGGTTGGTTTGTACGGCGCGTCGACGTCCAAGGTCGCGGTGAAATGAATTCCAACGAATCCACAAACACAATGATCGACGTCCCTTCGACCAGCGCCGCCCTTTCACATACGTGTGTACGTGTTCACTCATTTAACACCCCCTCCTACAACCACGTTAACCAATTTAGTCATCGACCCAAGTAAGTCGCAATTTAACACCCCATTTCACAACCACGTTAACCAATTTAGCCATCGACCCAAGTAAGTCGCACTTTAACACCCCGTTAACCAATTATATGCTCCGCATCCTCCTCAGTGTTCCCCCGAGGGAAGCCGCGGGCAATTTTTTATACCTGTCAGTGGTCTGAAAGTGTTAATGCTGCATAGAGTTGCAGTTGAGGCCGTTACACAAAAGTATTTTTGATGAAAATGCAGTGGTATTTCACGGCTAAAAAATCCTGATTGCAAGGCTCACTGTATAAATCTCACTGGCACATTAGCAGCTTCCACTATCATTTGCACGTAAGAGTTATTTAGCTGGCCAATTTATTGAGGAAGGAGCGCCAAGCCCCATTTCACGAAGGCTGTGAAAGCCATGGAGGTAATGCGCATTCGAGAGCTTATTTTGGCACACTTTAGGGTTCATGCTGTAATGTGCTGCCGTATGCTGAGATTGTACGCTCTCGTCAACTTAGCACAACGCACGCAAATCCATATAGGGTATCCCTATAACTATTGCAGCAAATCGAGAGTGCACACGTTAAAAAGTTATCTTCCTCGGCATCGTCGAGAACATTATTATACCAAGTGCGGATATTACTACAGTGACAAAACATCACAAACCACGAGAGAATTTGAAAAAGGAGCAAGCGGAAAATGCAGACGGAAAAAAATAAGTTGCTTTGAAAGAAAAGGGGAAATAATTACGACTAGTGAAATGCACACAAATAATGAAAAGGAGAACAACAAAGAAACATTGAAAAAAACCAACTTCAAAGAAAAACGAGGAATAATGTTCACTTCCTACAGTATTCACTTCATTAGGGCGAAGCAGCCCTATTTTTTGTGAGAGTTTTCAAGAGTAAAAATGCTTCAGACTTTTTTACCTGTATGCCTTAATGTAGCTCTTTATACCACCCTCTGTGAAGCTATGAGACGGCCCGATATGCTCAATCACGCCTTAGCTAGAACACAAAAAGCATTGAAGTGCTAGAGCTTAGCACAACATGAACACCGTGCCAAGAATATTTGATGAGGAGGCAATTGAGATAGAAACTTAGCCATCCTAGCTAGCGTACAACGTCGCTCGTCCCCACCATCCCTTTGTAGGAGTTTTTCTGTCACCAATATTAGCGAATACGCAGCAGTGACCAATATTACGAAGAATGAATTCACATTTGTCTATAAAATCAATATCAAGTTATCGTTCAAATGAGCAGCCTACATGTTTTATCAACTAAATTTAATTGACTTGAATGAATATGTGAGCTAACTCACTATAACCTCAATGTTAACACTTAAGCGCACTACGTGATATCCCCTTTGTTGTGCTTATAAAAATATGATCAACATAAATAACGTTACCTTATTGTTCATCATGCATAAGAGAGTGTTAAAAAGCGTGCAAAAGAAATAATGTATTGTATACTTCTTGCACTTCACGATGAAGTGCTTTGAAGTTTTCATCTGAAAGTTTATTCAATTAATAATCCTGAAGAAATTTTTATATCAATACCACCAACGAACGCACGTGCAGAGTCAATCTTTCCTGGTACCTTTGGAAAAAGTTTTTTTTTTTGTCCAAACCTAATTCATCGAAACCATTACATGACATTTCAGTCCCAACAAAGCTTATCAAAAATTTAGGAGCAGAAACACCAGGAAATCACACATGCGTAATTCCAGCCTACACAGCTCTATGTGAAAAACTGCCCTGAGGCGTAGTTTACAGAGAATTCAATTGAATATAATGCAGGCATTTTAGGTTAATACGAACAATATAAACTCTTCATCCACCTATAGTCCTAAACTTTTATTCTTAAAATAAAAAAGTGACAGCACATTTACGTGGTGAATATTGATGAGTAAGGCGAAGGGTCTGTCTGTCCAGTCGTTAGCTCCTCCGTCCATGTGTCCGTCCGTGCACTCATCTGTACGTCAATGTTTCCGTCTATCATTACACCCATCAATCCATGCATCCATCCACCTGTGCATTCGTTCGTTTGTTCTTTGTCCGTACGCCCATCTACACTTCAGTCCTTCCATCATCCGTGCTTTCATCCATGCGTCAGATCATCCGTGCATACTTCCGTCCGTCCGTGAGTCCGTCCGTCTAATAGCACACACTATTGAATCTCTAGTGAATATGTTCTTCTTTAAATCTATTTCAAGTGTTTCGATGTAGCCAACATTTCTGTTATGCCATAGATGCATGCCTATAACTGAAATGGCTTTAAAAATTAGAGACAAATTGTTGGGCACTTTTTCACACAAGGTGCATCCTACAACAATCTTATCAGTCTGGCGATTGATTAGTGAAGTTAAACAACCCAAAACCACCACACGATTTTGAGAGATGCCTAGTGTAGGGCTCCAAAAACTTCAGCCACCTGGGGATGTTTGCCGAGCACGTAAATCTGAGCGCACGGGCCTACAGTAATTTGCGGACATAAAATTGCAGCCTCTAAGCCGGGAGAAGATCCTGCCACCTGCTACTTTTTAGGTCAAGAATTCAAGTTCTACTCAGATGTCGTCTTTGCTTTAGGAGCTTTTGGACTGCAATTGAAACAAGCTCTAGCAACTGTTTTATTTCGGTTTTCTTATTTAGTTCTTTATTTCATGTCTTTATAAATATTGTACATATTTCTCCCACTACTGCAGTGGACTTGAAGACGTCGCTAGTGACGTCGCGTGGTATAGTTTGCTTATCTGACTAAACAGTACATGCAAGATAGTGACTATACGACATGACAACGACGATGAAGAATAGTGACTATGAGCAGTTCATATAGGACGTGATCACTATCACTGACACATTCAAAGTTTTCGATGAAGATGACGCTGTCATCAAAGCTTGGCGTATGAAAGGCACCCATTATTCAGCATGACGATGACACTTACGACGATGAAGAGCAAGCGCGTTACAAACCACACATTTTCGCTTTGTCATGAAAGAAAACTATCTCGAAACTGCTTTCACCTGCGAAAGGCAAAGTAGCAATGCCGACAACAAAATGCTACACTAAATAAGCAGAACCAGGGGCAGTCAGTCGCCAACATGCATATTCTGCCGATCAAACTTGTCTGAAACTCAATGCTATTGCTGGCAGGTGACTCCAACCACAACACCTCACTCGCTTGGACAATGAAGGGAAGGTGAGGGATGACAAGCATGTCCCTACAGTTCCTTCTCAGAAGGTTCAACTCTCAGAAGACAACGGGCTCCACGCATGGTATTTTGTTGAGTAAATAGAAGTTCGCTTAGGTTATACAGCTAATCACTTGCTCATTTGAGAGCTTTTTGAATGGCAGAGCGTTTCTCCAAAGCAGGATGATCAAGTGCTCATTTTTTGCGTACAATCCAGCCACACAGTTAAAATTTTGTTGTGCTTGTCTCATGAGAGATATTGTCTATAATGTGTTGTGACGTATGGTGGATGCGAAAACATTTAATGCCCATCTCCTTTGATTCATGTACACGTCAAAGAGCGCCAGGTGGTCAGAACATCTGGAGAACATCAATGCTGTTGTTATACCGATCAGCCTACTTAAGCAAAACAGACGTGGCTTATAATTCTCGTGAAAGCAATTAGGTACATAAACAACTGTACACTGCTGAAGTCTGCTTTCACAGTCATCAAAAAGTTTCAGAACAACTAGGAAAATGTAACTTATTACTCCACAGTTGCTTCTTTAGATCTGTAGACGATAGCTTGGCATTTTGAAAAAAAAATGCTTCTTAATCGCTACAATTGGCAAGGCACTTTTGCACGTGCCCTGGACACTGCACTGCATATATTCAGGGTAGAAAAGACTTCGCAACAATATTAACCGACAATATACGCCCTAAAGTTCTATACGAGGTGCAACTGAGGCTTCTTCTACCTATCTTGTTTCAATCGCCAACTGCACGAGAGCTTCCTCATTCAAAGACAGCTATATCTATACACGTAAAATGACGTTGTTTAGCCGCATTATTGGTGACCTCGTGATAGTAACATTCAATTGGGTATAAAGCGCCACATTGATTGTTTCTCTAAGATTGATTTTCCCGCCGTCGCACTGAAAAAGAATAAAAAAGGTAGAAGTGCTAAACCAATCCATAAATATTTTTAGCAATGTTAAGGAGGCAGGCACTTTATTCAAAATTGAAATATTGAAATTCTTGCATTCTAAATTGAAACAAAAAAATGGTTATTGTTACCTCAACTTATTGAAGACACTTTATAAGAGCGCTATTCAAATAAGGGTCACGGGTAGTCACACAATGGCGATAGAACTAACCTGCCGTACCGATGCATACACACGCAATCACATATGCCATAATGTCCAATATAATATATACACTAATCAATAAATTCAGAATTTCAGCACTTGCTTTCCAGAAAAGATGATTCGAGTGATCTGCTAACTGTACTTTATTTCTCAATCTACTTTAAAGCAATTAATGACAGCTAAAGCAAGATGTGGTAAGACGATTAAAAAACTCTCAGCCACTGTCACGTCTCTTAAAATTAATCCTGGTATTGCCAAGCTCCTACTGGTCATACGTTCCTGTGGTAGCACGGCTTCAATTCCGCTGTGTTGCAAAAGTATAGCAGGGTCCCTCAATCACCCTGCAGACATACAACAAAAGACAACTAGATTAGTATTTTAGAAAATTGTAATCTATTTCGTTATTTTGGTCTTTATTTGGATTTTTGGGCTCCTTTATTTTCCCTTACGGTTTCTTCGCTTACAGTGAAACGTACTGAAGATCCGTAAATAATTGCGTTCTATGAATTTTTTCTATAACTCTCCTGTGATATTTTGTGTACCTATGTCATATTCTGCTACTGCCTGTTCTCCAACCTTATTCCTGCCTACCTTTGCCTTGAAGACATCCATCAGTAAGATGTACTGTTTTACTTGACCCATTGCCGATTCCACGTCCTCCTAAAAGCTTCCACGCCTTTATGGCTGGATTTAGTAGTGTTAGCGTGTACAAGCTTCGACTTGTACCTGTTATTGAGTTTGATTACATTACCTTCCACCATTTCATTATTGCTATTGTATTCCTCTTTGTTACAAGCTATTGTTCTGTGGACAAGAAATTTGATGCCGAGTTCCCTTTACCGGCACGAAAATGCCATATATGGACCTATATGGAAATATCATATATGGCAACATCGGGAATAGGGCATATTACTTCATATGGAATCCCCATATATGGGCCTATATAACCTTTTATGCCCCATTCCTCATAGAGCCCTATATGGGCCTTGTACAACCTGATGCACCTAATTTCTTGTATATAGATATGTGGACGTAGCTGTACATGTATATATGTGGTATTCATCTAGAAATGGCTATATATAATAAGTATTCATATAAGTTTAAACATGTTCTTATAAGCATGCTTTTATATATTGTTGATTCATCATCATAAGTTTAGATTTGTCGCCGGCATTGCCGCAATAATAATTCTACATCAAGTAATATCACTGTTTTTGAAAGATCTGCATGCAGGCACCATATTCTCTAAAACAAGGCTGTAAGCATCCTCTCAACATTCTTGTTTAAACTATCCTTATTATATCCCGAGTTATTCCGAAGAAATCATTGCTGAAAATGTATGTTGACAATCTATTTCAGGTTATGGTGGGCTCATGTCACTGTTGGTCACTTATACAAATAGATACATTGACTGTGTTCAAATTTTAGGCTTGCTTATCGACACTTCAATTATTTATTTTATTACTCACCACACCAATTGGCATTACAGTGCAGAAGCATTTGCAAAAAGTAGAATACAAAAAATACATAATCAGTCAAGCTTTTAGTCAAAGTCACCTCGATCATAATTCGCCACACAAATACTTCTTTTAAAAATACAAAACACCTAAAAAAATGCAACACAATCACGCTACCATAGAATAAAACAAAACTTTTGAGATGGTAGAGGCAGTGCTACAAGGCATTGACACTAATTTCTGATTGTTTTGGGTAAAAACATTACTAAATACATCAGTTTCGAGCACACTTTTTCTTATCTTGAACATATGGCCAACGCGGTCTTCGACATGGTATGGTGCAGGTAAAAATTTCACTTTATCAATTACACTTAACAATGATAAATAACATGAAAATTGTTGAATCGCAATTTAAGTACGAAAACAGCGGTAAAGAGCTCGTTCCTCAAAAATTCCGGCGTAGGCGTTAGTAGTTCTGAATGAAAAATCATTTTTTCTGTGACCAAGAATTCAGAAAATACAAATAAAACATATAACTAAAATTTTCGGGTCTTAGTGATGATCAAAACCATGCAGGCCATTTTCATGGCAAGGGAGCATCCTACGACATAGCTATACTTCTGCTTGGAAATAAATTATGAATTCCTTCATCTGGTTAAAAATGCAAAAATAGCTGTCATGTTTAACAAACACCCGTATTTTAACAAACACGCGAAGGTAACTTATCTTAACTGAGTTGCGCAAAAAAATTGCAGTACAAAACGAAGCCACCTGGACACAGCACACACTAACAACTGAAACGTTATTGGAGAAAACAGACATATATATGCGGTGACGAGAACAGGCGAGGCGTAAAAAAGAATTAGATCAGCAGACGTATTATCATTTTCTTTCGCTGTTTGGACATCGTGCGGTGTAAAGCACTCCACTGTCATGTGGGAAGTATTATTTTGAATGCAAAATTTTAATTACGGATCACAAAGCTTTTCTAAAGGGACAACCATGCTGTAAACTATCTTTGTAATGTAGAGAGTGCGGCTGCGCGTCCTCGTTTTATAATACGGTAGTTAAAGCCAGATTCAGGGACAAGGTAGCGCGAGAAATTAAAGGGGCTCATCTTTTGAACAAAGCGGGTGATTCATGCGTCCCCAATTCTCAATTAGGCTGCTTGCCACTAGGTAGCTTTTCTAGAAGCGCACTATTATAACAATCTGTCTGCTCATTTATTCATTTTCTTTCACCGCACGTGTTCTCGTAGTCGCATAGATACGTCTCTTGTCTCCATAAAGTTTCAGTTTTTAGTGTGGGCTGTGTCCATGTGTGTTCCTTTTGTACTTCGATTTGTTCACGCGACTCAGTTAAGATAACATAATACTGCTCGTGATTTAAACGATACTACCCTTTTTACTACCCTTTTTTCCCACTACTACTGTCTGCTCGTACCGGCTTAAAGCCGGTACGCACCGATGATCTCACCAGAGAAGAATTGGCCACCCTGGTGCAGTATCTGGCCACCCCCTCCCGTAGGCATTCGTCAATTAACTCACGTCCCTCAGTCCCCACAAGCTGCGGAGCAACTGACCACGGCGGCGGTCAGATCTGCAAAGCAGCAGAGGGTGCTAGGAATCTCTGGATACGGACAGACCACCATTGCAACTTGAACTTAGCAACGTTTAACGTTAGAACGTTATCTAGTGAGGGAAGTCTAGCTGTATTATTCGAGGAGCTAGAGGCAATAAATGGGATATAATAGGGCTGAGTGAGGTTAGGAGGACAGATGAGGCCTATACTGTGCTACAGAATGGGCACGTCATTTGCTATCGGGGCTTGGCAGACAGAAGAGAACTGGGAGTAGGGTTCCTAATTCATAGAAACATAGCTGGCAACATAGAGGATTACTATAGCATTAATGAAAGGGTGGTAGGCATTGTAATTAAACTGAATAAAAGATACGAAATGAAGGTAGTACATGCTTACGCGCCTACATCCAGCCATGATGACGCTTCAGTTGAAAGCTTCTATGAAGACGTGGAATCGCCAATGAGTAAGGTGAAAACACAGTATACTATAGTAATGGGCGACTTTAATGCAAAGGTAGGGAAGAAGCAGGCTGGAGACCAGGCAGTAGGAGATTATGGCATCGGCACTAGAAATGCCAGAGGAGAGCTACAAGTAGAATTCGCAGAACGCAATAATCTGCGTATTTTGAATACCTTCTACCGAAAACGAGAAAACCGCAAGGGGACATGGAGGAGCCCTAATGGCGTAAATAAGAACGAAATGGACTTTATAATGACTGCACACCCAGGAGTCGTGCAGGATGTGGAAGTGGTTGGCAAGGTAAGATGCAGTGACCATAGAATGGTACGGGCTCGAATCCGCCTAGACTTGAAGAAGGAACGACAGAAACTGATACGCAAGAAGCAAATCAATGTGCTATCACTGAGAGGGAAAGTACAGGAATTCAGAGTGTCACTGTAGAACAGGTACTCTGCTTTTAGCGAGGAAACCAACCTTAGCGTAGATACAATGAATGATAATCTGACGAGTATCATCACGGAGTGTGCAGTGGAAGTTGGAGGCAGGGTAGCTAGACAGGACACCGGCAAGCTTTCCCAGGAAACGAAGAACCTAATTAAGAAGCGTCAAATCATGAAAGTGTCAAGTACAACAGACAAAATAGAACTGGCAGAGCTTTCGAAGCTGAATAATAGACCTAAAGTATGCGATGTAAGAAGGTATAACATGGAGAGAATTGAGCACGCTCTGAAAAACGGAGGAAGCGTCAAAGCAGTGAAGAGGAAACTTGGGATAGGCAAAAGGCGGATGTATGCACTAATGGACAAAGAAGGCAAATTAACTACCAATATGGATAGGATAGTTAAAATAGCGGAGGAGTTTTACAGAGATCTGAACAGTAGCCGAGACAACCACGACCTTAATACTATAAGAACTAGCAGGAACCCAGACGACACCCCACCGGTAATGATAGAAGAAGTCAGAAAAGCTTTGGAGAGCATGCACAGAGGCAAAGCTGCTCGTGAGGATCAAGTAACATCAGATCTGCTGAAAGATGGAGGACAGATTGTGTTAGAAAAACTAGCCACTCTATTTACGAGGTGTCTCCTGACGGGAAAAGTACCAGAGTCTTGGAAGAACGCTAATATCATCTTAATACATAAGAAAGGAGATGACAAGGACTTGAAGAATTACAGGCCGATCAGCTTGCTCTCTCTAGTATACAAGCTATTTACAAAGGTAATTGCTAGCAGAGTAAAGAAAACATTGAAATTCTATCAACCAAAGGAACAAGCAGGATTTAGAACAGGCTACTCAACAATTTACCACATTCATACTATCAATCAGGTAATAGAGAAATGCTCAGAGTATAACCAACCACTATACATAGCCTTCATAGATTACGAGAAGGCGTTTAATTCAGTAGAAATATCAGCCGTCATGCAGACACTGCGGAATCAGGGCGTAGATGAAATATATATAAACATTCTGGAAGAAATCTACAGGGGATCAACTGCTACCATAGTGCTTCATAAAAAAAGCAACAGAATACCAATAAAGAAGGGTGTAAGGCAGGGGGACACAATATCCCCAATGCTATTCACTGCGTACTTACAGGACGTTTTCAGAAGCCTAGAATGGGAACAGTTAGGGATAAGAGTTAATGGAGAGTACCTCAGTAACCTGCGCTTCGCCGATGACATTGCATTGCTGAGTAACTCAGGGGACGAATTGCAACTCATGATTACGGAGTTAGACAAGGAGAGCAGAAAGGTGGGTCTTAAAATTAATCTGCAGAAAACAAAAGTAATGTACAACAACGTCGGAAAGGAGCAGCGCTTTGCGATAGATAATAGTGCACTTGAAGTTGTAAAAAACTATGTCTACTTAGGGCAGGTGGTAACCGCAGAGCCTAACCACGAGATTGAAGTAACTAGAAGAATAAGAATGGGATGGAGCGCATTCGGCAGGTACTCTCAAATTATGACAAGTAGATTGCCACTGTCCCTCAAGAGGAAGGTATGTAACAGCTGTATCTTGCCGGTACTTAGCTACGGAGCAGAAACCTGGAGACTCACAAAGAGGGTTCAACTTAAATTGAGGACGACGCAGCGAGCAATGGAAAGAAAAATGGTAGGTGTAACCTTAAGAGACAAGAAGAGAATAGAGTGGATTAGGGGACAAACGGGAGTTAAGGATATCATAGCTGCAATAAAGAAGAGGAAATGGACATGGGCCGGGCATGTAGCACGTAGACAGGATAACCGCTGGTCATTAAGGGTCACCATTTGGATTCCCAGAGAAGGGAAGCGGGGTAGGGGGAGACAGAAGTTTAGGTGGGCAGATGAGATTAAGAAGTTTGCGGGTATAAATTGGCAACAGCAAGCACAGAACCGGGTTAACTGGCGGAACATGGGAGAGGCCTTTGTCCTGCAGTGGACGTAGACAGGCTGATGATGATGATGATGATGACCCTTTTTTCGACACAGAATGCAGCCATGTGCGAAACCTTCATTGAAAGGAGGCATTTTTACTTTCTCAAATACACAGTACTATTCCGCAATAAAAATTAAGCACATTATGCAATAAATAGTACATACTGAGTGTATAAACTACGCACAAGGGACATGATCTTGGTGTCACGTTAAACTTTGAAAAATGGAGCTTATTGGCACCACAGTCAAAATCAGCATTGACACTATCGCTATTACACATTGCGAAAAATAATAAAGCGCCTCACTTATAAACATGCCCACTTATTCGTCGCAACTATCACTACTCATGCATTGTTTAGTAAATGCCGCCACTACGCTTAACGCGACAACCTCCTGCACCGTCGCAGTAAGAACGCAGACTGCAGCCAGTGACTTCCCCCGAAAAGCTACTGTCGAAATTTTAAAATATGCGAGGCATTCCACTCGGCAATGAGTGCAGTCTTGGATATTCAGGACTTACCACGTCATTAAGCAACGTTGCTTCGGACGAGGGACGTACGCGCTGTAGCTTGCAGAAGGTTTTACGTTCTTGCACCCATTACCAAAGCCAAGCACCTTCAAGGCACTTGTCGCGAGCAGGTCTGTAACTTTTACTTCGCCCTAACCAACTGTTTAGGCTCGACAGCATCAATTTGTAGGGACCACTCATTAAATACAAAGCAGCTGTTTGACTAGTATTTGTTTCTTAAATACAAGTCAAATGCGTCTTCCCAAAGGGTTTCCTTCGGAAAGCCGTAAATTATTTGATATATTGGCTGGTAACCGCTAGAACACTTTCCATACTCTTGGTAATTGTAGCTGACAAGAACTGCGTACTGGGGTGTCCTCTTCAGCGCCACTAGGTGGTTTGCTCTCTTGGCTGCCATTTGAATTAACTCCTTCTGAGTTGGAATTGTGTTCTTATTTATGAGTTTTACCAATATTGACTGTCAGTTAGTGCCAACATATATACAATACTTGGCTAAATATTATGTTTACGAGAACATTCTTCGGAACATCCGTTATGTGAACGAACCATCCTCGCTTTGTAGCGCAAATAAACTCAGCCGCTCAATGTATACACATTTAGGAGGCAGCTAACCACAATATTTTCAATAATTTCATCACAATTGACGACATTCCGATGTCTAACAGGCTTCAGCGTAACAAACACTTTTCTGCCATTACACGCGAGATGGCGAAAAGGAAGCGCTTTGAGAGCCATTATTCCTGCGCGCCTTTCGCTGCGGTTTGAATGCGAGTCTCCACCTTGTGCTTTGACCTAAAGGGAATGGTTGCCAGTAATAACACACTCTTCAAATGAGCTTGGAAGAATGTGCATGTTGTGCTTTTAGCGCGAAGCGAAATACCGCACGAAGGTCACAATGCTACCTGCAACACTCGCTTATGCCAAAGACGTTAGCTTCAAGCTACACAAAAGTGAGGGTATGGTCTAGTTTTTTGTACACGCTCGGTATTTGCAGCGCTGTTCTGAAACATATACAAGGACTGTCAGTTCAAGCGCACGAATAAACAGAAAGGAAGAGAGGACAAGTGCTTGCACGAGTAAACAGAAAGGAAGAGAGGACATGCTCGTGCGCTTGAACTGACAGTTATACCATGCATATCCAACTAGCCCAACTTTCGATTCTGTTGATATACAAGGACGCACAAAAAAGGCCCTGCCTGCGCGGAAGGCGAAGCATAGTAAAAGCAAAAGCATAGAAGACAGGCCATTCAAAGCCATTTTCAACTCTGAATAGCTAACTCTTGCAAGAACACTTGCTTGTACCCACTATGGTATTAATAATAATACTTTCTGTGTAGTAGGCTATTTTTCGTCAATCTCCTGATGAAAGTGGTATCCGCTGAACACTTGCAAGTAATTTTGTGCAAATTGTTCATGCAGTTGCTGACGACAATGACGAGTTCAGCCTGAAGTGGGCATGCTCAACAGTGCAGAAAAGAAAGCTTTTGTAATGAGTTGAAGCATTGGTTGACGCACCCGTTATGCTATTCGCATTGTGTGACGGCGGGTTGTTCTTTTGCTGTTTTAAAACGCTTTATTATTCATAATAACGCGATTCAGTTCCCGACCTCTAGCCTGGCTAACGCACGCAGCGGACCCAGCCTTGAGCCCCACTGTATTATTGGTGCTAGTTTTTTGTTCCATTTCTGCGATAGTGGCTACGGACACCGGCTGTGGCGGTGGTGGACAACCAAGACGCTGCGCGTCACCCAAGTTTTTAACGCATAAAAGCTTTCACTGTAAAACATACCCACGTGTAAAAAGCGGGAGAATGCACCAGAACTGCTCACAACTGTTAGTTCACACTCTTTGGAAAGCTGTGTTTTGTTTTTAGCGCCCCTTTACTTGAATACAATCACCATTCTGAAATCAAAAAGCTGCTAGCTTTTGCTCGTATGAAGTTCTAATTAGTTGCTATAAAATTGATTTGTTTGCTGTTGGGGGTGAAACTGTGACGTTTTTATTGAAAGTCTCAATACAAGTCTAGCAATAATAATGATTAGTGTTATCCTTAAGGAATGCGGTGAATACAAAGTAGAAATAAGCAATCCGGCAGATGAAACAGCATTTAATCAATAAAAGTCATTTCACTCATACTGAGCTGGTGAGTAGTTTATTACGCAGGAAAGTTAGCTTTTCATTACATGGTGGTCGTAAATTGTTCCATTTCGACATCCCATAGCGAAGCAATAATGTATTATTTTTCATTGGCATTTGCGCTATTAAGGTTGAACACACAGCTGTTTATTAAGTCACCATTCAAGCGGTGTTCTGGTACTGCGAGAAAGCCTGCCAAGACGCCGAGGTGAACTCTAGGTGAGTCTGTTGGAAAAGGTGGTATGCTCACTAGATTCTACATATAACACAACGGAAATCAATACACTTCAAAGAGATATCTTTACAAGAGATTCTTTCGAATGATCATTACAACGAATTACCTAGACTTTCATAAATTTGGTTAAGGGTTGCAAGTCAGGACGTCCAAATGAATGCAAAATACATACCCTGTCCTGGAATATTACGCCCTTAATTAGGATTATTGGGCTGAGCGACCATTCTTTGGCCTGTAAGACAATGATATGGACGTTGAACCTTTAGCAACCCCGTTGAAACACAGCAATGAACCATTAGTAGTCGTTACCAAGCACAAAAGCCTCGACTTGGCAAGTGTACCAAACGTGCGAAAGCTGATGGTAGTGCATATGCTTACGAACATGAGATGTTATTGTAATAGTAATTATATGAGCATTTTCAGCTGGATTTTGCCACCAGCGTCAGCGTCGCCGTCATTCAACGTAAGTGTGTACATGTCTATATATATATGAAAACGCAATAAAAAATTATTTCGAAAAAATACACGGGTGCACGCAATCCAACGTCCAACCTATTGCTTGTGAGTTCGAGGTGTTATCCACTGAGCCACAAAGGAGCACCTCCTTCAGCGTTGAGAGGCAAAGGATTTATATCTACCACTTACTACTGGCGATGGGCATCTCGGGGGAACTATTGCGTTTTCATCATCACCATAATGGCACAATGAGCTCGCGTCGCCAGAACGCCACGACAAGGTGGCGCGAGCTCTCATCTTCTATGCGTACTTTGCCACGCAGAGAGGGGAGGGGAGAAGTGGACGCTCTTGTGTACGTTCACCTAACTTGCGGTGGGGAGAATTGTACACCTTGAGCTTTCCTGGACCGTTTCTGTTGTAGTTACCAGGCGAACAAAGGTAACTTCTCTCGTTGCAGTGTCTCCGATTGCAAAATGGGCGCGCTTTTTAGACAAAGCGAAGTAACAACTGAAATGCTCACTTGCATTCACCTGCACTTGTGAGTACGTTTTGTGCGTCATTTGTGCGTGAGAAAATCATCGAACGTTTTGATATGCTTGCCATTTTTTGCATTACATTCCAATTTGTTGGTGCCGGGTACATTGATTCACCTTTGTGGCATAACTGTGACTTTTTGAAACTCTCGATTTTCTCAACTAATGTTGAACATGGAAGTGATAGCAATTCAAGTTCAATCATACCTTATAGAAGAGACAAATCAGAAATTCACCGTGCTTATCGAAAATTGTTAGGGGTGAAACGTTTTGCCGGTCTTCATTGTGCTGGTAGAAAAACGTGTATTTTTGCACTGACCACCACAGCCACGAAATATGTCGAGCAGTGGTTCGCGTTCCCTTAGTAAACCACGGCATTCACGGGCAAGAATATGTGTGAGTCTTATACGGTGTCAATTACGGAAGACGAAACCTACATTTTTAATGCTGTGGCGATCTTCCTCTTCGTATTTTACTCTCATGTGCATTCTGATACCATTTTTTTTCTCCATCAATTTTCTATCCCTCACTCTTGCTGTACTGGATCAGACGTGGCTAATATACATCACTCTCTCTCTTTCACTCATCATCACCCTCATATGTGCCTTCTTTCCATCACAGAGAGCGGCAAGCTACTGCCATCGCTTCCGGAAACCAGCCTGGATAGATCCGAGTCGCGGTTGATCATTCGCCTGAATACCCACGGCGCCTGGCCTGCAGCATGCTGGTATTCCGTTGGTCGCTCTTCATTGTCTGCGTGCTGAAGGTGCAGCGACAGCGAAGCGCTACAGCATATTATTTGCTTCTGCCCTGCCGTGTTTATGGAACACCGCGTCCTGACAAGCCATTATCACCTACTCTGTCTGCCGGCGGCAACGAAGGAAGACATCCTTTTTTGTGCGCACTCGATGACGTAGGCCCTTCATGCCATTCTTGAGTTTTGTACGTCTCGAGTTCTGTGCGGCCTTTTACATGATGGTTTCGCTTTGTGCTAGTGACTTCACCGGCAACTGTCTTTTTTCATGCCTTTCGCTTTTTATTTCTCTTTTCTGCGGTTCCTATCATCTTTACTTCACCCTCCTCATCTATAAAGGCACTGAGACGGTCAGAGTGACGTGAGGCGAGAAGTAGCGTTTTTTTTGTCTCTTCCTCTTTCATTAAACTTTTTAAGTTGCTGCCATCAGTTTAACCAGTTTCACATTGCGCCACAAGATGGCTCTTTTCATCGCTGTTTTGGGCGATGAAAACAAAGCTTTATAACTACAGTTCAAGCGATCAGATTAGAAGGGGATGAGGTAATTGAATATATAATTGTATCGATTCTATTGTTTTTTATATTTTTTGTACCAATCGAGTCGAAAGGAGTAGCCGTCACCAAGTGGTGACAGAAACTCATTCGTTTATTTACTATTTCAATAAAAAATGGATATATCCAATGATACAGGAAAACTTACACCAAGAACGCACTCTATGCGCCGTACCAGGTAAGGATGAACCGAATGGCACAGTGGCTCCACTTGGACAACGAGAGTGAGAAAGGGCATAGAAAGGGGTTCCTATTGGCACATCAACAGTGTCGTTGGGATCCCAATTATGCTAATAAAGAAACTAGGAACAAACTCTAAGAAAACTTTGAGAGAGGCAGCGAGCAATGCGATAGTCAGTATTGAGGTGAATCCCTCAATAGGAGGAAACTGAGCAGCATGAGCATGATCTAGAAAGGGTAGAGGGACATAGCCGATATAAACAACTACTGTTATATAACAGTGACAACAGTAGTTTAGGTGCTGCTGACGCATATAATAAAGGAAATACTACACACGTGGGTGCAGATTGAAGAGGTGCTAGGAGAACTGGAAATTGGGTTCCGCAAACGAAGGAGGTTGAAGGAAAATCTGTTTTCTTTGTTGCAGTGCATTGAAATAGCGGCAAAAAAACACAGGCCCCTGTAGCTGGCATTTATAGATGTCAAGGCAGCTTACGATAGTGTGATTCATGAAGACTTGTGGAGAATACTGAACACACTAGATGTAGAAGATGGGACAATTATTCTTCTAAAATATTTGTAATAGTGATAAGGTAGTTATCAAAGGGGAAGAACAGGTATCTCAACATGTAAAACTAAAACGCGGGCTTCGACAAGGATGCCCCTTGTCACCTTTGTTACTTATGATTTATCTACAGGGACTAGAAGCCAAATTAGAGGTGAGTCGACTCGACTTCAGTCTCGCTTTTGCCAAGCAAGTAAAACACGTTGAACAGTCATTACTAGCATTGCTGTGTGCAGATTGAAATAGTAATAATAGCCGATAGAAAGGAAGATCTGCAGGCATTGATAGACGTCTGTGGTAATGAGGGAGATTCGAAGTTAAATTTGAAGTTCAGCAGAAGAAATTTGGCAATCATGATTTTTAGTGATAACAAAGGCAGTAAGCATAAGATACAGCATTCAGGATATAAGAAGTTAAGCGAGAAAAAGTGGATAAAAACAAATATTTGAGCAAATGGATATATAAGGGGGCGAAGTACCTAAGGGAGCACGAAAGATACGTTATGACTAAGGGTAGCACTAATGTAGCTGTAATTAAAAATACGGCACTGTGGAACTACAATGGGTATCACCTTGTGGAAGGTATTTGAAAAGGTGTCATGGTTCCTGGTTTGATGGTCTTGTGCATGAAATCATAGGTTCAAGCGAGATTAGAAAAACACTCGGTGGCATAGGTAGACTTGCTTTGAGAACACATGGGAACATCCCAAATCAGGGGGTACTGGGTGACATGAGATGTACATCATTTGAGTGAAGGGAAGCTAGCAGCAAAATAGAATTTGAGTAGCAATTGAGAAAAACGGAACAGGAGCGTTGGGATAAAAAAGCTCTTAAGCTACTTGTACACGAAGAATGTTGATACCACATGGAGAAAGCGAACTCACGAATTGTCAAGCTAGTATTTAGACAACAGCAGGATATTATTCCAAAAAGAATCGTCATTTAGAAAGAAGGTGAACGAAACAGAGAGAGGGAGAGAGGGACATGTGGATGATTGGAATGCTTACGAAATCATCACAGTAGAGACCTACCAAACGGTCAGGCAGAGAATTGCAAAAGAAAATATCTACCATAATTCTCAAGGTAGTACTCTGCTGTTCGAGGCCATATTGGGAGTATTTCTGTTCTGTTCTGCTCCGTTATGTTCTGTTTTAACTGTTTTGCTGTGGAGAGGTTGAGGTGCATATTGCCTCGGCCACTCCATATCACAAAGTTCTGCAGCGAAGAAAAAGAATAATGCAGAACGGTACCCAAAAATTAACAATACCAAAAAGAAAAAAAAACATATTAGCACACATAAACCAGTTCAAATATCATGACAATACACAGTTTTCTTACAGCAGTTCACACAGTCATAAACTATTTACACGCACACTTACTATTCTACTGTCAGTATATACATGACCACATTTTATATATACCTATCTCTGGCTGTCTGTCATAGGCGCTTGTCCAGTCCGGTCTCCACTAGAAAGTCTGTCAGGAAGATTATTGCCTTTTTCTCGAGATGCATCTCAGGCCATGGTCCGAGCAGTTTCTTTATTGTGAGGAGCCGTCTGTTCAAACTTGATAATTTGTTCTTTAATTTTTCTCTTTCATTCGCGTATTTAACTCACTCCAAAATATTATGGCGAACATTTTCTTGTGCATAATCACAATGGCATTCCGGTGAGTTGAATCGATGTATCTTGTGCAGGAAGCTGTTTGTGTATACTACTTCCAATTGAAGTCGATGGATTTATGTCTCTAGGCGCCGTGGGAGGTCTGTCGCTATCAAAAATTTTCTGCTTAGATCAACTTCATAAAGTACTGTTTTCTTTGATTTAGGGCTCTCAAACAACTTCTCCATCGAACAATGGTTAGCTCGTTGCGTTATAAAATGTTGAATATCTGCCCCAGACATAGGAATGGACAATCCCGTCCTTCCTTCAATGATTTCTTGGCGAGGCTATCAGCCTTTTCATTTCCCTTTATTCCAATGTGGCTGGGTAACCATTAGAATACGACGTTGTCACCTTGCGATGAGGCATATCCCACAGTTTCTGCAAAACATTGTGCAATTTTACCAATTTTGTAAGCTGATCTCACATTTCTGATTAGCTGAAGAGCAGGTTTGCTATCAGTGCATATAACCTACTTTTTGTGGCTCAAGATTCTCGCAGATAAGCTTAACTGCTTCAAAGATAGCCACCAATTCTGCTGTCGTCGATAAAGATTTGTGCGATAATTTGTACATCTTTTTCTGAATTTTGAGTTTAGAGACTGCACAGGCTGACACTTCTTCAGTGCATGATCCGTCTGCATATATTTTTGTTTTTTCACTATGCATTACATGAAGCTGATGAAGTACCATTTGTGCCGCTACTAGAGGTGCCATATCTGCTTTCTTCTCTATGCCGTCCATTTCGAGGATAACGTTGAGAAGTGGCAGCGTCCAAGGTGGTTTTGAAGGTTTCCATTGTGTAAATTCTGGTACTACAGCTTGAAATGATGATATACTGTTCTTTACTCTCGTTGCCGTCCTTTGTGTTAGTGCACCAGATAAAAAAAATTCCGTCATATCCACGAAGTGAATGATTATGAGTGGGCGAAGCTCCGTAGGTAAACCTGGTAAACCATGAATCCTCTGTACATTTTGCCCACTCGATTTTAATACTTCGCTCCCCCTAGCGTACGTCGCCGCACTAAATCGAACGATTGCCTTCAACCAATGACACGCGCCATATGTGACATCATTCCTATTTTATAAGATCTCGCGTCTTTCATCAACTACAAGTACCGCTTTCCAGTTGATAACATCTTGCATCTTTTCATCATCAGCTACAAGTACCACCATCTAGTAAACACTACAAAAACTAAACGAGAGGTGGCTACATACAGGGGACGGTACCGCCATCTAGTGAACACTGCAAGAACTAAACTAGAGGTGGCTACATACAGGCTACAGGGGACGCACAGCCCACGCCCTAAGGAGCTTCGCCCCTAAAATGACTTTCATGTTGCGTGAAAATTCTAAATAAATTTCGAGATGTTTCTTTAGTTCGGAGTACTGCCAAAGGTGGCTGTGGAGCCTCTGCATACACTAAAGCACTACGAAGTTGACCGCGGAAAACCCAGATATACCCTCAAGCTCCTTGCCAATAACAAGTCTCCTCTCAGTGGAGACTGGAAGTCCGTGCAGCAGAAGCAGCGAGTAAGTTACGATGGGCTGTATCCAGGCAACATGTAGGGCTAATAACTACTCCGCAGTACCACCCCATTTGGCCCCACAGAAATGCCGGAGAATTCGATTGGCCTGATTCACTTTTTGTTCAAGGGACTGGACATGAGGCGACGACGTTTGTCTCCGTTCTAAAATAACTCCCAAGAGTTTATGAGTTTTAACACTTTGAATAGGCTGATTTGGAAGAATAATCTGGAAATTTCCAGGTCTTTTTATTGTGAACGGAAGTAAAGCTGTTTTAGCCAGACTCAGTGCCCTACCTCTTTTTCTTAGTAAACGGTCAACTTAATCCAATCCTTCTTGTGGAGTTTGTTGTACATCCAAAACCGATAGACCAGATGTCTATATACTTATATCATCAGCATATACTGAACATCTGATGTTAGGTGGAAGATTATGCGGGAGCTGAGCCATGACTGAATTAAAGAGAGTAGGGCTTAGCACGCTGCCCTGTGGCACTCCTTGGTTGACGACATGTTCTGACGTTGGGCCCTCCTGTGTAACTACAAACATTTTACGGTGCTTCAGGAAGTCAGCAATCCAACGCAGTATCTTGCCCTTGAATCCCTGTAACGCCAGGCCTTCCAGAACATGAACGTGAATCACTGTGTCGTATGCTTGGTGGACATGAAGGAATACAGTGACAGTGATGTTTGTTTGCGTTCGCTGGTTTTCCACATCTGTGACCAAACCCAGAAGGCAGTTCATTGTGCATCTATCTCTTCTGAAGCCGGCTATGCTTTCTGGTAGTAGTTTTTTCATGACTTGCCACCATAAAATTCGTTCATTGATGATTTTTTCCATGACTTTTGAAAAACAACTTGTCAAACTAACCGGCCTAAACGAGTCCAACTGCATAGGGCTATTCCCTGGCTTTAGCAATGGTACTACTTTTCATATCTTCCAACTTTCCGTAACTATTTCTTCTTCCCAACTTTTATTATAGATGTCCAACAGGTGTAATTTTCATTTCTTGCATAAATTAGCAAGTGCAGCGTATGTACCTCTGTCTGTTCCTGGTGAACTTGTTCATTTACTGAAGACAGCACATATTGGAGCTCTTCTGGTGTGAAGCTGTCATCCAGATCTGGGGAACTGATCGCAGAGAACTTTGTTACAAGCACCGAAGATGATTCTGCTTAGGATTTATATTCGATAGTTTGGATTGTCTCTCCATTCCTCAGTATAAGATCGCAAAATTCTTCGGCAATCACACGTTCTCTAACTCCTCGAGACAGCGCTAGAGCCTGTAATGGTCTCGAGTGGACTACTGGCTGTCGGAGGGCACGTTCCATGTTCCACAGTTTAGGCGCCAATGTAAATAGAGAAAGTGATGCACATAAATCTTGCTACCTTTTGGTTGAAAGCTTCTGCAGTTGGTTATGCATTGCAGAATGTACTTTCTGTGCAACCTAGAAATCTTCTAAATGACCCCGACCTGCGATATCTTCTTTCAGATCGGCGGCGTGTTGCCCGAAGCCTCTCATACTCAGCGTCAACCCCCGAATACCCATCCGGAATGGGTACTGCACGAGTTACTTTTGTTAGAAAAAGTTCTATCTTCGATGCATACGTTTCTGCGTCAAAACAAGGTTCAAGATTTTGTCTCTGTAGTTCTCAAAAATTGCCCAATTGGTAATTCTTGTTGTGTGGTTATTTCGCGTTTTCTTCAACTTTGGATGATATATGAATACTGGCAAGTGGTCACTTCCTTTTGTATCAGCGTCTGCAGTCCAGCCTGCTCCAGCCGCTAATTCACAGGAGCCCACAGTCATGTCGAGTACGCTGCAGTAGTTGTGTTCCCGTAGAAACGTCGGAGAACCATAAGTTAGCATAGTGTAACCATGGTCTTCTTATATTTTTACTATACAGATCCCCTTACATTGCAAAGCTTACTACCCCACAACTCATGGTGCGCGTTAAAATTACCACATATAATTATGGGATCATGATCAGATCTACACACTGCAGCCAACTCTGCGTATGAAACGTTTGCTTGAGGTTGCACGTGTACACTAACTACAGTTACAGTAATGTTACTAAACTTTACCTTAGCGCATCTATATTTGAAGTAGCCACAAGTGTCTATGGAATATCGCATCTCACGCACATCACTCTGCTTTTCGCAGCAGGACGTTCTGCTTGGTACACCACATAATTGGACAAGCGAAAGTTAGTGGATACTCTTGTTTCGTAAATACACAAAATCGGAAACGCATGCTGAGCGACGAATTTCCGAAAATCTCCACTGTTGTTCCGCAAACCTTTGCAGTTCCACTGTAATATTGCACTTATTTTGTACACGTTAGATAGTCCGGTAACCATGATTACTACAAGATAAGATGCTCAACATCTAGCAGATATTTCACTTCTGGTAAGGAGCCTGCTTGTGGCGGGGATCTGTAGAATGGCTTTAAGAACCACAAGAATTATTCACAAAATGACTAGCTCACTTCCAGCTCTCTCCGTCAAGATTGCAATGCTTGAACAATTTTTCCTCAGCAAGCTGCCGTGACCCTTCTCTTCAGTAGTCAGTGGCTCCTTGGCTGTGTCTGGCCCGGCCGAAATTTTCACTACAGCATGTTCTTGGGACCGAACTTCTTTGCGTGGCGCCACTGTTTTGCATTTCTTTGTGCCGCAGGAACATCTTCGACTATATTCACATTGGGTGCTCGACCTCTTTGTATCTTATGGTACCCTTTTACAATTCTCTCTTTTTGTACAGCCGATGCCAAACGGTTTCGAGAGCAACCTGAAATCGACGCAGGGTGTGGTTCAGCACAGCTGGCACACTAAGGTTGACACTTCAAGGTGCATTCTTTGTAATCATACCTTGCATCTCTTGGTTCCCCTGCAAGTCTTAGCCAAGTGCCCATATCTCTGGCACTTGTAACACCTTACAGCCGGCTCAATGTATTCATCGACAGTGTGAACTGTAAAGCCGAGAAAAACTGTTTTTTGGCAATGGCATGTCATGTCTAAACTGTAGTATTTTTTAAGTATGGGCTGCGTTGTGGCACTTCCATCTTCAGTTCTTGCCCATCCCTTTTGCCGTTTGACTGAGATTACTCCAGCATCTTTTATATATTCCAGTAGGTCATAATCACCGTATTCAACTGGAACATCTCTTATTTTTGCTGGTGTCTTCTTGTAAGACTGAGGTTCATCACATGTACAGGCAATCCAGCCAGACTCTTGATCGGCAGCAACTTGTTTGCCGAGTACAAAGACCGTACTCCAACACAAAAACTTCCGTCTCTGTTGATTCTTGATGATGTCACTTTCTCATTGATAGCAGAGAGTATCTCTGATGACATGCGATTTGGATTCACCTTCCAGAAAAAGTCTTCGGCAGCGATTAGTCTGAACACCACCGGTATCCCTGTTACTCGGTTCTTGTGACGGCTGAACCCCATGTAAGCTCCCTCGTCTTCATTGGGTGCTTCTGTATCCATCTGTGTCATGTCATTAAGGAAGTACGTCGATGTGGCGTCATCGTGGTCAACTTCTACTTCCTCTTCTGTACGCCTATTCTTACACTGCGAGGCCTCGCAGTTTTCTGTAAGGGACGTCGATATCGTTGCTGAGCCTATAAACTTGAAGTCGAGCGGGATGGATACCGATGCTCCGCTTGGCGGTAGCGGCATCTCGTTTTGACCCATACCCGGGCTTTGCCAGGTATGTGGCATGGGCCCGCTAAGCGGTAATTCTGATCGCGACGCGTAGTGAAACTCTAACTCACCGATGTTTAGCTTCAACTCTGGACACAGTCTACCTACCGCACACACCATAAAAAGATCCCGAACTCAATATAATAACTGATTTAGGAGAGCGAAATGAAGCTACGGACATACCGAGCCAAATACGAAGGTACAGACACTGTGTGGAGAGAAGGAATAAACGGCTCAACGTTCGATAATGTTCTGTGAAGGGCTCCGCCTTTTATAATGGCGTGGAACTTTTCAAAGCATTAGGGTTTAGGGACAGTGAGGATAAAATCGACAAAATCGGTAGAAATAAGCAGAAAGAGGCTAACCAATTGGTGGCTACAATCAAAGCTTGAGTGAAATTCAGTTATACAGCACATAGTCATAGTACTCAACTTTATGGCTAGGTGGCATGAGCCACGGCCTGATTTAAAGAACACAGCCGGATCCGTCCGTTCGTTCGTCCATCCGTCCATCCGTCCATCTGTCCGACCGTCCAACTGACTGACCGGCCGACCAACCAACCGATCGACCAACCAACCAAGCAATGTGCAAATTGTGAAATATTCCGTCGAGCTAAGTTTCAAAAATAATTATCAATTCTGTTATTTTGGAACTCTTTCGCAGAAAACGCTTGGTGGTGTTAATATAGAAAATGAAGTGATGCACGCTTACTTAATATAGAAACAACGTTTTGAAAAACGTCGCTCTCTATCTTTGTCATATCTGATGCACAATAGTGTGACAAAAAATCGTTTTAACCATGAAAGCATACTATGCCGTGGGGTAGTTCATCCATCGCAACCTGCTGAATGGTAACTAAAAGATATCTTTATAAGAAACGTTGACTGCCATATATTTATTTTAAATATATCTTTGCATTCTTCCACCAGATACTTTTAGATGCGGAAGCATCTTATACTCGCGCCTTGTAGTGCGCCGTCCGTGCCGTCCGCACCGCTTCTCGAACATTCGACAGCTAACGCGCGCGCATGCGCCGTCGCGCCGTCGCCCACCATCTGTGCCGCGCGCGCTTCTCCTTCGAGAACATTCGACAGCTGACAGCGCATGCGCCGTCGCGCCGTCGCCATCTGTGCCGCGCGCGCGCTTCTCCTTCGAGAACATTCAACAGCTGACAGTGCATGCGCCGTCGCGCTGTATATATACTCAAGGTCGGCGCTCGCTCGCTCAGTTGCCGCTCGTCGGTTGGTTTGTACGGCGCGTCGACGTCTAAGGTCGCGGTGAAATGAATTCCAACGAATCCACAAACACAATGATCAACGTCCCTTCGACCAGCGTGTCCTTTCGCATACGTGTGTACGTGTTCACTCATTTAACACCCCCTCCTACAACCACGTTAACCAATTTAGCCATCGACCCAAGTAAGTCGCAATTTAACACCCAATTTCACAACCACGTTAACCAATTTAGCCATCGACCCAAGTAAGTCGCACTTTAACACCCCGTTAACCAATTATATTTTTTATTTATTTATTTATTTTAACATACTGCAGCCCCTCTTGGGGCTATAGCAGGAGTGGGTACATCGCACAAAACCTTGCATCGAACAAGTTCAATAATGAAACAAAAGCAAAAAGAAAGAAAGAAAACACAGTAACGACGAAACCAGGTGTTCGAAAGTCAACATAGAAGGAAGTGTACAGTTTTAGCGGCATGGTAAAGGGTTGCATAAAATCGACTTTATATACACATCTAAGTACAAAAGTGCACTCGTACAAAGGGGGAAAGGAAACAAGCGGTATATGTACGTAGTTTACAATAGTTGTATTTTAGAAGAAAATGTAAGCAAGTCAAGAGAGCGCACGTGGCCAGGCAACAAATTCCAATGCTCAATTGTTCGCCGAAAAAAGCTATATTTGAACGTGTCTGTGCGGGGATGATACGGGGAAACGTTAAGGGTGTGATTGCTTCTGGTCTGAGTGGGGCTTGCATATGTGACATATTTGTTCGATGACAGGCGATATGAACAGTGAACGATGCGGTGAAAAAAGGTTAGTGATTCAATTTCACGACGGGCAGCTAAGGTGGTTAGCTCTAGAGATACGAGGGCTGTGGTTGGTGAAAAAGCGCAGTCATACCTGCGACAGATGAATCGGATGGCTTTCTTTTGAACGGCTTCAATTTTGTTAATTTCGCTTTTTCGGTAAGGGTTCCACACGGAGCATGAGTAGTCGAGTGTCGGTCGGATTAGTGTTTTATACATCAGGAGTTTGGTGTCTTTCGGTGCTTGGTTGAGCGTGCGCCGAAGATAACCCAGTTTCTTGAGTGACTTTGTGCATACATATTCGATGTGTTTCGACCAGGATAGGTTACTTGTGAAAATAATGCCAAGATACTTATATTCTGTAACTCTTTGGAGGTTTATGTCAGCGGATGAATACGTGAAATTAGACAGGGAACGTTTGTGAGTAAAAGACATGGATACTGTTTTGTGGAAATTTACGGACATCTGCCACGTTTTACACCACGCGCAAAACCTAGAAAACGACTCGTTTAGTTTTTGGTGACACTGCGGTGTGCTAATGGTGTCATATATTACGCAATCGTTCGCATAAAAACGGATTTTAGAATTGATGTTGCCAGGCAGGTCGTTTATGTAGATCAGAAATAGCAGTGGTCCAAGGACCGAGCCCTGGCAAACTCCAGAAGTTACGTTAGATTGATTGGATACGGAACCATTAAATTCTACGAATTGCGCGCGATCTGAAAGAAAGTTTTCTATCCACTTGACCAAGACAGGGTTGTTTAATATGGCAGTTAGTTTGCATATCAGCTTAGTGTGAGATACCGTGTCGAATGCTTTGGAAAAATCGATGAAAATGGCGTCGACCTGCTCTCCGGAATCAATTGAACAAGAAATGTCGTGAACGAATTCTGTTAATTGCGTAACCGTGCTGAAACCACTCCTGAATCCATGCTGAAACTGAGATAATAGGTTGTGTTGTTCTAAATACTTCATGATGTGTTTATAAATTATATGCTCCAGTAGTTTACAAGAGTAGGAAGTCAGTGATATTGGTCTATAGTTAGTAATAATATGCTTTTCTCCGGACTTAAATAACGCAATTACTTTTGCCAGTTTCCATGAGCTAGGCACTAGGCCAGTTTCAAGGGATTTCTGAAATAAGACAGTGAGATATTTGGAAGCCCAATCGGAATAACGGACCAAGAGCGCATTGGGAATGTCGTCCGGACCTTTGCATTTCTTAGTGTTTAAGTTTAATATTAGGTTGAGAACCCCCTCTTCGCTAATAATAATGTCTGGTATTGATAAGAATGAGCTTGTACTATGAAAAAAAGGAACTTCAAGGTCGTCGCGAGTGAAAACTGACTCAAAAAACCTATTGAAGGCTTCGGAAATTTCCGCAGGATCATTGGTTGTTTCATTGCCAATGGAAAATGACGCTGATGCGGCATCTCGGGGCAATAATGATGACCAAAACTTGCGTGGGTTATTGGATAACAGGTTCGGTAGTTCTATTCGAAAGAAATGGTTTTTTTCGGCGTTGATTGTGACCCGGAGCTCTTCCTTTGCCTGAAGAAATCTACAGTGATCATAAGAGGAACAGCGTGACCTCGCCTGCCTCATCCTACGCACCCGACGTGAAAGATGCAAGATTTCACGGTTCATCCAGGGAACATTAGTATTTTTCTTTTTTGTTTTGATCGGTACAAATTCCAGAGTGCAAGTTTTCACCAACTGTTCAAAGAAACCAACTAAAGCATCAACATCATTGCGTGTGGCGAGTGCTAAAAATTGTTCAAATTTATCGGCTAAACAGTCGAGAACGGAAACGTCATCAGCGCGGTTAAAATCGTGAAAGGAAGTGACCACGAATTGCCGTTTCGTAATCGAACACTGCAAGGAAACTAGCATTGCCTTGTGATCCGAGATACCGTCAATAATCTCGCATTTACACACGTTATGTAAAATATTTTAACTTACAAATACCAAGTCAAGGAGTGCATTATGCCGGGTGTAGCCAGTTACGATCTGGGTAAGCCCGAAGGATAACGAAAAATTTATAAGCTCACCACAAATATGGGAGTCGCGGCCGCTGTGCGTCAAGGAAGGCCAGTCAACTCCAGGGGCGTTAAAATCCCCCATAAGAACAAGATGCTTGGTGCCGAAGTTGTGTGCGTTTGCGAACTCGTTAAGAGTGTGAAACATATCAAGGGAGGAATCCGGGGGGCGGTATATGACACCAATTACAATCTGAAGTTTGTCGATGTGAAGTTTGCACCATATTGATTCAATGCCAGAAGGACTAGGCAAGACTGAGAACCGTAAGTCCGACCGAAAGAGCAAGGCTACACCGCCGCCTCGGCCGATTCGTCGATCGACACGAACCACGACATATCCGGGTGGTGTAAATTCAAAGTCATCTATAGCCTCGTGGAGCCACGTTTCAGTTATACCAATGATGTGTGGGGAATATGTCGAAACGAGAGAAAGGAAGTCGGGGAATTTGCATGTTATGCTTCTTGCGTTAAGGTTAATAATAGTTAGTTTGGGTGCAGAGCTACGGGGTAGTCAACACTGAGTTCCACGGACGAGCGGCGCACTTGAACTACCGGAAGTATTCAGGGGCGGCGATAGGCCCTGTGAAGAAACTTTCGGGGAAGTCCCAGGTTTATTTGTAGCACGGCTATGGTAACCAGAGGCCACAACTAGAACATTCGATGCGTCGTTCCAGTTGTAGCGAACGTTGTCGATAAATACATGGTCATACACTATTTTAACTGAGGAGCCATTCTTGCGGAAAGTGGAGGTCGCGTCCCATAACTTCTTGCGGATAGATCGCACTCTAAAAGAGTAATCTTCTGAAATGCTGAAATCGGAGCCTTTAAGATGTTTGGCTTTCTTCAAGAGAGCCATCTTGTCGTTAAAATTTAGGAGTTTCAATATGATCGGACGCGCCAGCCTTTCACGCGGTTTGCCTAATCTATGTATGCGCTCTACGCGTGGCATTTCCATTTTCATTTTCTGCGTGACGAGTACAGACACACTAGACAGCATAGATTCGCCATTCTCGCCAGCGTCCTCTGGAAACCCGCGTAAGATAATATTATTTCGCCTGGATTCATTTTCGAGCTCGTGTATTTTGAGGCTGAGCCGTGCAAGAGTTTTATTCACCGAGGCACCTTCAGCGCGTAAGGCTTCGCACGCAGTTTTTCACTCGCAGATAGCTGTCACAGACTCGAGTGCCGCCACCCGTGATTCCAGCGCATCGAATCTTGCGTTGAATTGTGTTTTTATGTTTGCTATATCGCTAGCGATTTGATTTTGGCTTGTGAGTATCTGAGAAAGCATAGATAAAACGATAGCATTTTCGGGCTCGTTTTGTGTAGCATGGGCTGACGGAGTAGGCAGTGTAACCACCTCCGAAGATGTATTTGAAGTTGTCCTAGATCGCGTTGCGGGGCCATCTGAGTCTTTGAGCGGTTTATTTTTAGAACCAGGGCCAGGATTTAGTTCGACGTCACCACTAAGAATCAGGCGGCAAACATTATACAACGCATGCGAATATAGCGACACAACACCAGGTGGGCAAGTGAGCAGCAGCAAGAAACGATCGTCAGATCTCAAGCAGTATGCATGGTTTAGGTAACGTACCTGTGCAAAGAAGACGAAAAGATTGAGCATGGTGCTCGAGCTGCTGCCGCCTTGCCCACTGGTGAAGCACAGTGCAGCCAGGACTTTTATACCCGCAGTGGAAGACGTCACATGCCAGTGACGCTCGGTGACTGGGTGATCAGTAGTGACGTTCTTGCTTTGGTGGGCGCGCAAACTGTCAGCTGAAGTGCTGCCGAATCCAACGATGATATCAAGCACGGGTAGCGCATGATAGCTTAAGAGCACGCCGTCGGTGAGGTGCGCACGCAGTTTCGGAGCGTCTGTCGATGCCGTAGCAGTAGATCGCGTCGTTTCCAGCGTGGTGACATTGTGCAACCATGGTCCGGACAGGCAGCAGGCAATCTGTGCAAAGAAGATGAAAGGATTGAGCATGGTGCTCGAGCTGCTGCCGCCTTGCCCACTGGTGAAGCGCAGTGCAGCCAGGACTTTTATACCCGCAGTGGAAGACGTCACATGCCAGTGACGCTCGGTGACTGGGTGATCAGTAGTGACGTTCTTGCTTTGGTGGGCGCGCAAACTGTCAGCTGAAGTGCTGCCGAATCCAACGATGCTATCAAGCACGGGTAGCGCATGATAGCTTAAGAGCACGCCGTCGGTGAGGTGCGCACGCAGTTTCGGAGCGTCTGTCGATGCCGTAGCAGTAGATCGCGTCGTTTCCAGCGTGGTGACATTGTGCAACCATGGTCCGGACAGGCAGCAGGCAATCTGTGCAAAGAAGACGAAAGGATTGAGCATGGTGCTCGAGCTGCTGCCGCCTTGCCCACTCAACACTGAGTGGGCAAGGCGGCAGCAGCTCTGAGGATATGCTCCGCATCCTCCTCAGTGTTCCCCCGACGGAAGCTGCGGGCAATTTTTTTTTCAGCTTTTTTTCAGGTGCTCAAATAACTGCATACATACAGCCTACTGCTCTGCCTGCGCTTTTCACAGAAACCTTGGTGACCTTGGTGGAATCACGTGGCTCCACGGGCCACCTCACTAGTCACGTGACAGCGTCCGCAAAAAAAAAGGCGACCGCTAAAAAACTACAAACCAAAGTAAAAACGCCTCGGATGAAAGGCGAGAAAATGGGACGTTGGTGCGAAGGAAAACATATATATAGTTGGTGGCTTGAGTGAAAGCACCCTTTCTTTGGTTCAAACCAAGATTGAGGCAATCGGCGTCGAACACTGACTTCACAGAATGAAACGCACAGAAGTGCAGGAGAGGAGTGCGCTGACACTACGTTGGGGATGGTGACCAGCACCGTTTCCACTTGCACCCCTCGACACTACCACTGGGCATAAGACAGCGCTTTTGGAAGAGTGTAGAACAGGTGCAAAAGAGAAAACGTGAAAAAAGCAACAAAAAAGAGGTTGTGGGCGGGGTGTTCTTCCATCCCTAGAGTTACAAACAAGTATTATTGTATAAAACTCTATGCCTCCATCCCTCTGCTTGCTTCGCGTGGAAGCGAGAAATTTTCCTAGATGTTGATAAATTTTTTCTTTGCCCCTAAACACGGCCAAAATTTCTTAGACCTAGGGAAATTTCTCTAGAGCTGGCAGCGCTGGCGCGAGAACTGCAACAGTCTTCAAAAAACAAGCTTTCTTCTGGTAGTTTTCCTTCTACGCATTGTAAGACATGTGCATGCAGTCCACTGTTTGACCGATAAATTATTTTGGGCAGCAGCCACAACCAGTTGATACAAAAAGTTTTGAGTCAGACTCTATCGGAAAATGTGCGAAGCTGTGTGTGACTACGGTATCGCAAGCCTTATCTCAAAAAAGCTCAATTTTCTTGGGTGTGGGCAGTGACGTACTGATATGGAATTCTTATTTTGACGATCTGCCTAAAACTACAATTCCTGTCGCGTGTGCGGCGCCACAGGGTTCAAGTTTTTTGTAATGTGCGCAGTGCACGTGTTAAACCAAGTGAGTTATATAATGTGCTGTGGGTCCTTGCAATATACAAAAGTTAGAAGTTTAGTGGTAATCCTGTTGTCTGTATTTCCCTTTTTCACAGGCTTCTTTTTCTGTACGCTGAAAGAGAGCTGCATGATAACATTACAATTTCATCATGCACTAACTCGCCCAATCTGCTGTTCACACACTACATCTTCTTAAAAGAATAAGTGCAGCAACATGTGTGCCTTTTGTGATGAGTGGCTGGCTTGCAATCACGAAGTCGATATGATATTCCCGATTCGTGATGCCGGATCACTTGTACCAAACAGTAATACCACGATATTAGATGTTTTAATTTGCAGTCTGTATACAGGATTCGTGTGGTTGTAAGGAATGACTTATTCTAGATAGGCCATGTTGATGCTCAACATGGCTTATCTCTTCACCTGTTTTGCTGGTCAACCGTGTGCTGCTGGTAAAAGTGTGGTGCTGCCGTCTTTGGAAATGGCACGCAGCGTCAACAGTCCCGCCACGGACCAGGCCATTTCACAGTTCCCGGATTCCGCACCCTTCAACAGTCGTCACGACAACGCGACGAGCGTAATCGAGCCACCTTATCAACTTTTTGCTCACCGTCCACCAGCTCGTGGCACCCAGCTGATACTGACGTAACCGACCAGCGCTAAAAAGTCTTTCATCGACCGCGCGCGCACCAGTGGACTTGGCATCAACGTTTTGATGGCCAACGCTTACACGCCCCGCCTGTTTCTTGTGCAGGTAAACAATCGCTATTCCTTGTATGCATCGCCTACTAGTTATATGGCATTGATTGTGCTGCCACGCACCACTTGTTGTGCGAGAATCGCCTATAAATGTGCGTCTGTTGTCTGAAAACTGTTGCTTTTAGCTGGCGACATTAAGGAAAACACTGGTCCTCCTACCTGTTCGTCTCCCTCGGAAGAAACCTCCGACATTCTACAAGCCTTGCGAGATCTCCAATCAGGTCAAGCTGCGCTTTTAACCGAGATGAAGTGTCTCCGTATCAAACTGGCACAAAATGACGAAATGCTCGGTACTATCACTGAAAGACTTGGAAAAATTGTGATAGACTGCGCATCCCTCCTTTCCTTTAAGAATGACATTAAGGAAGTACAGGCAATCGCGACGCAGAACTCGCGTGAAATTGCTAGTCGTACAGTTAAAGTAGTTGATTCTGAGGATCGCGCCCGCAGATCCAATCATGTATTCTTTGGTCTGAAGGACAGCGCTAATGAAACATGGGCTCAGTCAGAACAATTAGCAATTGACATATGCAGCGAAAACCTTGGCGTTCCGTTAGCACCAATAGAGTAGCATAGCCCTCGTGTGCGCATAGCAGCGCCGGACCAGCAATGTGTCAACGTAGTCAGCAGAATGAAAAGAACCTTTATTCAAAAGTGTATAACGTATTTATAGGCAGCGTAGTGTTAGCGAGATAACGATGCGCACGTGGTAGTAGAAAAAGTCCGATGTGGTGCAGGCGGCCAGCTGAGGCGTCAACAGGTGCGCGCGCACACACACAGAAACCGCGAAGACACAACATTCCTTCCCCCTTAGAATTGAAAGCGTTGTACTGTCTTGCGTTCTCTTGTTGAACGCCTGAGGGCTTGTTGGGTGACACCGGTACTCATCGGGACGGCCGTGATCTTCGGTGATGCACGTTGTGCAGAACCAGCATCATTAGGGGTGAGCCAAGAAGACATGCCTGCATTCAAGCTTACCGCTTCCGGAGGCGATGGTTCCGTTGCTTGGTCTGACTCGCTTGGACTTGTGGCAGTTGTTACTGGTGGCGATTCCTGTCGCGGGCGAAGTTGATCAACTTGCGACTGGACGACCTCGTCCGGAGTGTTCACGGTCACCATTCTTGCTCCAGACGTCGCCTTCACATTGGCAGGCGTCCACTTGCTCCACGCACCATAATTGCGGGCGTATACGTCACTTTCTGGTAGCGGCAGCCAGTCCTCTTGGTCTTCTTTTGATCCTGTAAGGGCTGGAGAAAAACATGTGTCCAGCCGTGTGCGTATTTGGTAACCCAAGAGCAATTCTGCTGGGGATTTACCGCACTTTTGTGGCGTCCTCCGATAGTTAAACAGCAAGCGCTCAGATTCTCCTCTAGCTTTCCTCTCCTCATTTTCGAAGGCCATCTTTTATAGTACGCACTGCCCTTTCCGCTGCACCAATAGACTGGGGGTGGTAGGGCGCACATCGGAGGTGCACTATGTTGTTGTTTGCTACGAATTCCTAAAAATCATGGCTGGAAAACTAAGTCCCGTTGTCGGACACGATTGTGCGTGGTACCCGAAACCTGCTGCAAATGGCACGTAAGCAGTTAATGGTGCTTTCCGTTGAAGCATGTGACAGAGGTACGGCTTCGAGCCATTTCGTGTGGGCGTCAACTATGACGAGTATCATTTTTCCGCCGATCGGCCCCGCGTAGTCAATGTGAATGCGGGACCACCTTTTGCCGGTTTCCGGCCACTTGACAACGGGCGCCGCGGTTGGCATCGGCAAATTTTGAACACAGCTCTGGCACTGAGTAGACACCTCTTCAATATTTCTGTCTAGGCCTGGCCACCAAAACAAAGAGCGCGCGACAGATTTCATTGCCGGCGAACCCTGGTGAGTCTCATGTAAAAGCTGCAGCACTTGCACTCTTGCTTCAGCTGGTATTATGACCCTATTGCCCCAATAAACAAGGTCATGTGCAACGGTTGGCTCTAGCTTACGGTCAAAAAATGGCAGTATGTCCCTTGCCAGCCCATTGGCGTGTCTGGGCCACCCATGTAATATGTACTGTTTGACTTCTGCCAGGACAGGACCCGAAGCGGTGAAAGCCTTCAGCTCATGCGTTGTCACGACACCGTTGTTCAGCTGGTTTAGCGAGAGTAGATATTCGCGTGGCTCACCGTCTGCGTCAGTGTCCGTAGTTTGCAGCGGCAGGCGGCTTAAGGCATCAGCATTCAGAATCTGTCGTCCTGGGGCGTACTGCAGCTGGTACCGGTAGGCCCCCAGCTGAAGCGCCCAACGTTGGATCCGGGCAGCGGCCATTGTGGGCGTCTGCCTGTCTGACCTCAACAGGCCCAGCAACGGTTGGTGGTCAGTCACCAAGGTAACTTCCCGACCTAGAAGGTAGTCGCGGAATTTAGTTACGCCAAATCCCAGTGCCAGTGCCTCTCGCTCTAGCTGTGAATAGTTGCGCACCGCCTGTGTTAACGTACGCGAGCGAAAGCCGATCGGTCTGTGCACGTTTCCTATTGTGTGAAACAAGACCGCGCCCACTCCGTATGGCGACGCGTCGCACTCAAGTTTTAGTTCCTTCGAAGAGTCGAAATAGACGAGAACCTTGGCTGCTTTGAGGCTTTGCTTAACAACCTTAAACGCGAGCTCTTGAGGCTGTTCCCAGTGCCAGCGCGAATTCTTTTCCAGCAGCTGATACAAAGGAAAAGTGTGGTCGACATGTTAGGCGGAAAGCTCGCGTAGAACGTGATCATTCCCAAAAAAGACCGCATTTCGCGGACATTACGGGGGCTCTGAGCCTGCACGATAGCATCGAGGTTTTTCTCTGTCGGATGAAGCCCATCGCGATCGATGCGATGCCTGAGATAGGTAACTGCTGGGCTGCGCAGCTTGCACTTATCATGTGTCAACTTTACGCCTCTCTCTCGAAACCACTCCAAAACGTTTTTCAGCCTTTCACTACTGTCGCTTGATTTTTCAGAAATGAGCACGTCGTCAAGGTAAGCTTGTGCACCCACCAGACCAGCTAGAACCTCATCCATTTTTCTTTGGAATATCGCGGGTGCAGAGGCTATTCTGAAAGGTTGTCGGTTGTAGTAAAAAAGCCCTTTTGGTGTGTTAATGACGCAAATTTTCTTTGCCGACTCATCCAGTGCCACTTGATTGTATGCGTCCCGTAAATCCAGTGTGCTGAAACAATCCCCATCGTGTAGTTGCGCAAACATATCTTCAATGATAGGCAAGGGATATTGTGCAGTGGCGCATGCGGGATTCACTGTGGCCTTGAAATCACCGCAGATTCTCACTGCGCCGTCTTTCTTAAGAACTACGACTATAGGTGACGCCCATTCCGAGTGTGCCACCAGTGATAACACGCCTAAGGACACTAACCGATCAAGTTCAAGAGACACGCGGTCGCGTAGCGCATATGGAATGGGTCTGGACTTACAGATCTTAGGTACGGCGTCTTCCTTTAGGTGCAGACTGACCGGAGGGCCTGTGATGAGCCCCAGTTCCTCGGAAAACACGTCGTTGAAGTCCTTGAATATGCTATTCACACTGGACTTGCCCGTTTGTTCTGTGGGCTCACAGTCTCCTGCAACGCGAACCACCGGAGCACCAGCGGCGTTCAGCAGCTGAATTAAATTTCGACCACAGAGGCTTGGCCCCGCACAGTCTAACACGGTCAGCGCACACTCCGTCATCACTCCCTTATGAGAAACACTGAGCGCAAGCTTCCCAAGCACTGGCAGTCGTCCTGTGTAGCAGGATAATTTCACACTGGATGGTCTCAGTTTTGGCCACTGGTCGCGGTGCTTCTCGTACAGTTGACGTGGGATAACACAAACGGGCGACCCAGTATCAACTTCCATGGTGCACACCACACCAAGAGAATGTTCGGCGAATTGGTGGCATCAGACAACTCTTCCGTTCCGAGGCCAAGGCCCAGATGTGCGCTGCTTCGTGTTCGTTGTCTGTCGAACCTTCCGTCCCCGTGAGAATGTTGTTTTGTGCCCTGCTTGCTGTTCCTTGCTCGTGAGGACCGCAGCTTCGGCATTTCCTCGCAAGGTGACCACGTCCTCCACAGCGATAACAGCGAGCGTTAGACCAGGTGCAACCGCTCTCATTGCGCTTTGCACTACCGCACCTCGAGCCTTCTTGACGTGTAGCCCTCCATCTCTCGTCTTGCGGTGCTTTCTGCTGATACGCTTGTACTTTTAACACTGGTGTCAATCCAGATCCGTTCATGTTTTTCACGCCACTATCTGCAGCTTCAGCTGAAAGGACCATCGCTACAGCGTCTTCTAATGTTAATTTCCGCTTCGCAAGTAGCTGCGTCTGTAGTGCACTTGACCGGACACCACACACAATGCGATCTCGTAGCATGCGATTTAATGCACTGCCAAAATTGTAATTATCAGCTATTCGGCGAATGTCGACCAGGAATTCATTAATGGGCTCACCCTCTGCTTGACACCGACTGAAAAACCTGAAACTTTCTGTGATTTCGTGTCACTTTGGGTCGTAGTGCTCACTCAACACTGCCACAACTTCTTCATAAGTCAGTGCATTTGGCTTGCGTGGAGTCACCTTCCCTGCCAGCACTTGTATCGTGTGCGTGCTTAAGGCAGCAACCAGCAATGCTCTTTTCTTAGTGGAGTCTTCAATGGCATTCGCTTCAAAGTATGCTTCGACTTTGATAATGTATGGCGTCCACTTATCTTTGCTCTCTTCGAAGTCCGGAAGCTGGTGGTGAGCCATGATCGCCTTGGTTGCTCGATTTTTCGTAGTGTCAGGTTCAGGGTCGTCTTTCACTGCATGGGTGGTAAACATCTTCGTCGCCACTGTAGCATAGCCCTGGTGTGCGCATAGCAGCGCCGGACCAGCAATGTGTCAACGTAGTCATCAGAATGAAAAGAACCTTTATTCAAAATTGTATAACGTATTTATAGGCAGCGTAGTGTTAGCGAGATAACGATGCGCACGTGGCAGTAGAAAAAGTACGATGTGGTGGACGCGGCCAGCTGAGGCGTCAACAGGTGCGCGCGCACACACACACAGAAGCCGCAAAGACACAACACATTGAAAGGGCTCAATGAATAGGCCGTTTCAACCCTGCCAAGAGCAGGGCCATAATCGTGCGATTTCTCTACTGAAACGTTCCGTATGAAATCTTACGGAAAATATATGGACTCCGTAACATTTCCTTATGCTACATACGGAAAAAATATGGAGTCTTATGGTAATATACGAAAGTTGTATGGCATTTACGGAAAGCTTCTTATGGAGTATATGGAAGGATAAGGAAATTGTATGGCGTATACGCAAAGCTTTTTATGGAGTATACGGAAAGATAAGAAAAATGTATGGCATATATGGAAAGCTTTTTATGGAGTATATGGAATGATAAGGAAATTTTATGGCGTGGGTAAATTGAGTTTTATGGAAATTATGGAAAGATAAGGAAACTTATGGAGCATGCGGAGAGTTCATTATGGAAGATATGGAAGGATAAGGAAAGTGTATGGAGTGTACAGAAGCTTTCATAGGGAAAATGCAGAATGTAAGGTCTTACGGAAATATACAGATTTTGTAAGGTGCTTACGAAAATGTGCATAAGTGTATGAAAGGCATGTGGATTGTTGCAAAAATGTGGAAACTCCACACTTGTCACATTTTCAGCAGGATATCCGAGCTCTATAAAGTTATAAATGAATGCACAGTGACATATATAGTACAAAAAAATAACGCAGTCTAGTCTGTGTTGTCAGTCACTGCTGTTCACTCTTTTCCAGAATGAATACAACTTCTGCAGATGACCAGGTGCTGAAGTCTGTCACACGGAAAACGTGTCATTCACAAGGAATGACAAAAACTGTCATTTTACTTGCATGCTGTCACACGAAAACAAATCAAGCAAAAAAAGCATAACCTCAAGGGCTCGTTTTTTGGTAGAAACAATAATAATGAGAACTAAATTCAATGTGAATAAACTTGTCAATAATAATGAAACTGTTCTCATTAACATTAGCAAAGAGAAATGTCATTTTAAAATGTCGACCATGAGCTTAGCTCTCCTAAGCACCGACAAAGAAATGAAAATCTATGAAAACTAATTGCAAGTAGCCTAAAAATTATTTTTTATTGATAGTATGTGCTCCTACAATATAAATACAGCTATACACAACTTGCCACAGCTTCACGACAGAAACGAGGTAGGGGCAGAGGGAGTGGTCAGAAAAATAATTAAGTATGAGAGCACAACTGATATGTACAGACACACAACGGTGTTTATCATTGATGCTCGAATGGTCGTGTATAGAGCTGGGTCGTTTTGAGATTTTCGAAAGCATTGTTTCAGACCACCATGCAGATTACGCTTCAAATGTAGTGCTACATAAGACACAACTTATGGGCCAGGTATAATGAATAAGAAGAATGTAGGTTAAACAAATGCTTTAAAATATATCATATCATGGCTGCATGGACGCATACAAGCTATGTAAAGCGCAATAAAGTGAAGACGCATGAGCTTCTCTTGATGCTTCAGTTCTACAGAGATGCTTCAACTGTGCTGCAAAGAAATTTAACCAATGTATGTGTGTGCAACATTGTCCATTTTAAACTATGTATATATATATATTATTCCTATAGCGAGTTAAGCTACGTAGCACTCCAAAACTTTTCCTTTTATTAAGGGCAATTTTTCGAACAATCAACATTATTCATTTTCTGTCTCATGACTTCGTGCCCACAATTCTTGGTTTGGCTCGATCACAATTGTGCAGCCCTTATTGTGGAGGAATCAAAAAACATCAACCAAAATATATTTTGGAACTGCTTCTCGGCGATATTGCCTTCCCTCAACTGCCACAGCTTGAGATGAGTCATATAGCAAGTCTCGCGCATACCTAGGGCCTACCTTTGAAGAAACTGCTCCGGCTGCGAAATGTACAGTTTTTTCTCAAATAAATTTTTTGGTTTGAGTTTTCTCACTTCTCGAGTCCCTTCGTAACCAAGCAGACCCAAATTTCCCCTTAGTCTATAATTTTGCTATATTATGAAATAAATAGAAAATTAATAATGAAAATAATGATACTAATAACTGTTGCGCAAAAAACACATTCCCACATACGTACTTGAACGCAATATTGCTTTTATTTTGTTTCAGAACGTAAGGCAATAGATAAGATAGCAGCACAATAGAAACGTTGAGAAAAAAACGAGAAAAAAATTAGACTTGGCGGGACTCGAACCAGCGCCACTCAGTTGTGCTTGCGTACGTGAACTGAGTGCGTTAGCTTGCTAAGCTATTCGCGCTAAAAATATACGTCAGTTTAAGTTATGTATATAAATTTGATTTTTACACGCTATGTGTTGGCATATTTATGTACGATATGCGATCGTATCTATTGTTGTGTGCATATGTTTTGTGATTGTATATACCTCACATGCTTTTCGCATGTCTTTAAACTATAGATTGCTGCCCCGCCGCGGATGAAAACAAGTATTTTTACACCCTCACACAAGCTTGAGCAGTTGAAGGTTGTTTCCCGGGTCTCTCTTGCAATTGAGTCGGCCACCACAGAAAATTAGAGTGATACGCCATTAATCCCTGCATCTAGCTGTATTTCACTTCGTAGCTCTATTGCTTGATGACAAATCGAGCGCGGGGCGCGACGCTAGTGCGCACGACCATGCCTCGCGTAGTGGCGGCATCAGTTGATAGCGCCGGCCGGCTTGCTTCAATTTGCTTCAGAGCAAAGAAATGTAATACTTTGAAAGATTGCGTACTGCACTATGTCAAAATGTTACTGCTTTTTAGCCACCTTATGATTCATTGAGAATTCATAACTCTGATATCACTACTGTAGAGCTTTGCGTCGGCGACACGCACCGAACGTGAAACCGCACTTCGTCTGTCGTAGAAGCAGTAGGAGGCTGTCGTCTCCTAGAACAAAGACAAAACAAAGACCTGCAAAAATATTCATAAGTTGTAACTTGTTTTTTGAATTACCGTTTATCACTTTTAAAGTTATTTTGCCAGATAACATACATTTTTTTCAGTTTATAGCAGCGACAGATGATTTTTTTTTTTCATTTTACTCACACAGATATCCAAGCCAAATTCATTCACAGCTAAAGCCACATGTTGTTTGTCTTCTTTGTTTCCGTGGGCATGCCGTTTCGGTGCGTCTCTCCTGTGTTCGCGTTGCTACACACGAGAGCACGAAATGTTAAATTTACGCAAGGAAGCGCCGTTTCTCGATCGTGTGATGTGCTAAGATTGCGCCCTATTCCCGCGGTTGTATGAGTGCGGATCAAGTGCGAGTCGTCCAAGGAATCGGCGGGTCGGGCGGGCGCTCGAAGGACTCCGAGGTGACGGCTGACGCCTGTGGTGACATCCCTCAGGACAGTGTGAAAGAAACTAAAGGTAAGGGGGACACTTTTTTATGTAGACCAAGTATGCCACTCAGTGTAAGTGTGTGTTGCTGCACTCGAACGAGGCGTCGTGAAACGGCAACCTTACGCGCCTTTGCGAGTGTGGTTGCCGATTTACTTTGACAACGCGAACGCCAGCAGAGCCATGGCGCATCGGCGCGGCCTTACTGGAGCTAATTCGAGACAACTGCGGCAACATGCATGTGTATGGTGATCGATTTTTTCATAAGTGCAATGTAGTGAGAAATACGCTCACGGCGCTTGCTACGTTGTTGATTAAACGAAGCCTGCAGTGCCATTTGCTACAAAGCAGCATTTTGTTTACGTTCGCGGACGATACAATTTGTTACTTGGCTCGATTCACCTAGCCAACCGCCTAAGTTGGTTGATTAGCATACGTTCCCGGTAGAGCGTTATTATGCCCTTAAACGGTGGCGTGTGCTTGTTAAAAGATATAATGTGTGTGCCTAGTGTAGAGAGAGAGAGGTGTTAGTGCAATCTGCATGTGTACCTGCAAGACGCCTTTGCTTGTAACTAATAATGTACCGGCCAGCACCTACATTGTACGCCTGACTTTGAAGAAAACTTGCATGCACAATGTGAGATTTTGTAATCTGCCAGAGTTGCTTTTTATAAAATAATACACTGCCAGCATGTTCAAAATATGTTTCGCTGCTGTGTGGCAGGGGTGCGGTTATGACGCTGTTGTGTAGTTGCTGATGCAAGAACTTATAGTTTTGATGCGTTAATATTTCTCATCAAACTCATCAGGTGTTTGGCTGTTTTAGCACAAACAAGGCAAAGAGAGAAGGAAGACGAGTAATGACAGGACCAGTACCAACTTTTGTTAGCAGGAGAATACCCTTGTTGGTGTATTTATTGTGACATCCTTTCTGTGTTGCTTTTTTGCCCAATTTATGCAACAACACAGATGTCAGCAATATGAGAGAGAACACTGAAATTAGCTTTTAAAGATCATGGTGACTAAATGCCTAGTAATTCACAGCACAAAGTAACAACAAAAGACATTAGTATGATCAATGTGGACGAGTACAATCTTGCATCTAAAAATATATTGTGCAAAATGTTGCCTAAGAAACCTCTCTATGTTTGCAAATAGTGTGACGTCACTTTGAGCACCGTGCCAGCCATTCCCTCCCTCTGTGCAAGGGCTGGTCGGCAAGGAAGTAGTTTGTGACGTTCCTGATAGACCACTGAGATGTATGCGATTCTAAACCTGTAGCCTAATATATACGTAATCTTTTGTGCAGTTACATTGCTGCATGTGACACCTACAACTTATTTGTATATTTACATTGCCCCTTAGGACCAAACACACAAACTTGTTGTATGCATTGTCACTACATGAATATTGAGCGGTAAAGGTACTGAGTATATGTGAAACAAGAATCTCTGCTTATTACATGAAGACATGTGAGGCCTTCGATAAAACGAATTATACCTTTATTGGGCTTGCGTACTCGTCGGGCTGATTCATACATGCAGCTTCAGCAAATACTATCTTCCAGCCTGGTGACCATGCAATTTTTTTCTGCACACAGCGCAAACACCGAGATGTACCAACTCGCAGATGGTCGCGTCAAGTGCATATTTACCTTGACTAAAATGTCGAAACAAGTTTTTTCATCGACCGGTCCCTGCCATGAGTGCTAACGTCTTCGCAAACAAGACACATTGTTATTGACACTGCACACACCACACACAATATTCTCAGTTGAACCGATATTCTCAATACATTTCAATGCACACTACATGCCGCAATCAACAGTGCACATTTTTGAAGACTATGCCGCTGTTCCTCGCACATGCCACCACGTGTGTTCAATTCAAGGTAAACAGACAGCGCGGCAAATATTTTACCACACAGCTAGATGTTTGCTGACACATACTACAGCTAATGTCGACATTGTAACGTGAAGTGTAAGCTTTGAAAAATTAAAACTTGCCCCAAACACCGCACGACTGTACCAGGCTGAGCCACCAGCGGGAGTGTTTTTCCAGCCACACCTTTTACATGTGCCAGTGACATCATGCTATGATGTACCTCGGTAGGGGCCTATCGTTGCATACTTTATGTGAATGAGGTTCCTGTTAGTGAAAGCAGGCATTGTTGATTTCGTAGCTTGTTCATTCCCAACTGGACCTTCCTTTGCACGAGTTGTCTGACTGATATTCAGGCGAACTTTTGTGCAATAAATTACACAGTTGGCGGTCTGTGCTTTCCCCATAATGTTGTTACTGGTGTTTCTTGTTGTTACTTTGCACTGCTCATTACTGCTCACCTACAGAAATTAGCCTATCTTGCCGCTGTTTTGGACAAGATACAGCTGGCAAGTGCGATAGTGTTCATAACGTTAAATTCTGAAGCAAAAATTATCGTTTCATATTCAGTTAGTTGCACTCATATCAGTACATTATAAGAAATCATTGATTAAACATGAATCAGTGTTCCTTCACATAATGCTGACAACTTTTATATCAAATTGAAGGATGTTTATAAAAACATGGGTTTTAGCTAAACTTCATGCTCTTTTCTCGAACAGCTGACAAAACGCTATTGCATGCCTACTTGCCATGAATTGGACTGTGTTTGAAATACATTGCAATTCTTCACCGGACTGCCAGTACACTTCACATTGGGGGAACATTTATTAACCATGGATTGATCAATTAGGAACGGAAAGAAAGAAGTGGCAGGCCGGGATACTTAATATTGGCATCCGTTTTGCTATCCAGTGCATTATCATGCAAACTTCCTATAGAGTGGTTACGCGTCTTGCATGTGTGTCTGTAAACCAAGAACTTTGGGTAGAACTATATTTATCTTACAAATGGTTGCAGGACTATGGAGGCTGTAGGGCTGCTTAGGAATGGTGGAATCCCTGGACATGTGTTGAGCCTTGCTGCATCAGCTCCTTGGTGTTTTCATGGCATCTTTACAGATGTGTTGGGTGAGTAAAGCAAGCAGGTTTCAACACAAGAAGTATAATATGGCAGCACCTCTTGTGCGTGCCTTACATCCCACGTATATCAAATATTTAACTTGCACCTTGTGGCCTGTATTTTTAAAGAGACACTTCTTTTTGCTTTATATTTGAGTCTTGATGCTTCGACAGCAATGTATTTGTGTTTTACAGCAAGTGTTTTTGAACAAATAACTGATCTCATTAATGACAAAACAACCTTCATACTGGGTCCTTAGCATAAGCTAGCACATATCTCTAGCAGATTCAATTATTCATTTTTTGCTGGGATGATAATGGGCAAGTAGCAAAGGCAAGTTCAGATTGGAATGGTCGGTGACGTCTGTTTAGGCTCTGCCATATTGCTTTACTGTGTGATCGTACCGGCTTAAAGCCGGTACGCACCGACGATCTCACCAGAGAAGGATTGGCCACCCTGCTGCAGTATCTGGCCACCCCCTCCCGTAGGCATTCGTCAATTAACTCACGGCCCTCAGTCCCCACCAGCTGCGGAGCATCTGACCACGGCGGCGGTCAGATCTGCAAAGCAGCAGAGGGTGCTAGGAATCTCTTGATACGGACAGGCCACCATTGGAACTTGAACTTAGCAACTTTTAACGTTAGAATGTTATCTAGTGAGGGAAGTCTAGCTGTATTATTCGAGGAGCTAGAAGGCATTAAAAGGGATATAATAGGGCTGAGTGAGGTTAGGAGGACAGATGAGGCCTATACTGTGCTACAGAATGGGCACGTCATTTGCTATCGGGGCTTGGCAGACAGAAGAGAACTGGGAGTAGGGTTTCTAATTCACAGAAACATAGCTGGCAACATAGAGGATTACTATAGCATTTATTAAAGGGTGGTAGGCATTGTAATTAAACTGAATAAAAGATACAAAATGAAGGTAGTACAGGCTTACGCGCCTACATCCAGCCATGATGACGCTTCAGTTGAAAGCTTCTATGAAGACGTGGAATCGGCAATGAGTAAGGTGAAAACACAGTATACTATAGTAATGGGCGACTTTAATGCAAAGGTAGGGAAGAAGCAGGCTGGAGACCAGGCAGTAGGAGATTATGGCATCGGCACTAGAAACGCCAGAGGAGAGCTACTATAGTAGAATTCGCAGAACGCCATAATCTGCGTATTTTCAATACCTTCTACCGAAAACGAGAAAACCGCAAGTGGACATGGAGGAGCCCTAATGGCGTAAATAAGAACGAAATAGACTTTATAATTACTGCACACCCAGGAGTCTTGCAGGATGTGGAAGTGGTTGGCAAGGTAAGATGCAGTGACCATAGAATGGTACGGGCTCGAATCCGCCTGGACTTGAAGAAGGAACGACAGAAACTGATACGCAAGAAGCAAATCAATGAGCTAGCACTGAGAGGGAATGTACAGGAATTCAGAGTGTCACTGCAGAACAGGTACTCTGCTCTTAGCGAGGAAACCAACCTTAGCGTAGATAAAATGAATGATAATCTGACGAGTATCATCACGGAGTGTGCAGTGGAAATTGGAGGCAGGGTAGCTAGACAGGACACCGGCAAGCTTTCCCAGGAAACGAAGAACCTAATTAAGAAGCGTCAAATCATAAAAGTGTCAAGTACAACAGACAAAATAGAACTGGCAGAGCTTTCGAAGCTGATTAATAGTCGTAAAGTATGCGATGTAAGAAGGTATAATATGGAGAGAATTGTGCACGCTCTGAAAAACGGAGGAAGCGTCAAAGCAGTGAAGAGGAAACTTGGGATAGGCAAAAGGCGGATGTATGCACTAAGGGACAAAGAAGGCAAATCCACTACCAATATGGATAGGATAGTTAAAATAGCGGAGGAGTTTTACAGAGATCTGTACAGTAGCCGAGACAACCACGACCTTAATACTATAAGAACTAGCAGTAACCCAGACGACACCCCACCGGTAATGATAGAAGAAGTCAGAAAAGCTTTGGAGAGCATGCACAGAGGCAAAGCAGCTGGTGAGGATCAAGTAACATCAGATCTGCTGAAAGATGGAGGACAGATTGTGTTAGAAAAACTAGCCACTCTATTTACGAGGTGTCTCCTGACGGGAAAAGTACCAGAGTCTTGGAAGAACGCTAACATCATCTTAATACATAAGAAAGGAGATGACAAGGACGTGAAGAATTACAGGCCGATCAGCTTGCTCTCTGTAGTACACAAGCTATTTACAAAGGTAATTGCTAACAGAGTAAAGAAAACATTAGAATTCAATCAACCAAAGGAACAAGCAGGATTTCGAACAGGCTACTCAACAATCGACCACATTCATACTATCAATCAGGTAATAGAGAAATGCTCAGAGTATAACCAACCACTATACATAGCCTTCATAGATTACGAGAAGGCGTTTGATTCAGTAGAAATATCAGCCGTCATGCAGACACTGCGGGATCAGGGCGTAGATGAAATATATATAAACATTCTGGAAGAAATCTACAGGGGATCAACTGCTACCATAGTGGTTCATAAAAAAAGCAACAGAATACCAATAAAGAAGGGTGTAAGGCAGGGGGACACAATCTCCCCAATGCTATTCACTGCGTGCTTACAGGACGTTTTCAGAAGCCTAGAATGGGAACAGTTAGGGATAAGAGTTAATGGAGAGTACCTCAGTAACCTGCGCTTCGCCGATGACATTGCATTGCTGAGTAACTCAGGGGACGAATTGCAACTCATGATTACGGAGTTAGACAAGGAGAGCAAAAAGGTGGGTCTTAAAATTATTCTGCAGAAAACGAAAGTAATGTACAACAACCTCGGAAAGGAGCAGCGCTTTGCGATAGGTAATAGTGCACTTGAAGTTGTAAAAGACTATGTCTACTTAGGGCAGGTAATAACCGCAGAGCCTAACCACGAGATTGAAGTAACTAGAAGAATAAGAATGGAGTGGAGCACATTCGGCAGGCACTCTCAAGTTATGACAAGTAGATTGCCACTGTCCCTCAAGAGGAAGGTATATAACAGCTGTATTTTGCCGGTACTTAGCTACGGAGCAGAAACCTGGAGACTCACAAAGAGGGTTCAACTTAAATTGAGGACGACGCAGCGAGCAATAGAAAGAAAAATGGTAGGTGTAACCTTAAGAGACAAGAAGAGAGCAGAGTGGATTAGGGGACAAACGGGAGTTAAGGATATCTTAGCTGCAATAAAGAAGAGGAAATGGACATGGGCCGGGCATGTAGCACGTAGACAGGATAACCGCTGGTCATTAAGGGTCACCAACTGGATTCTCAGAGAAGGGAAGCGGGGTAGGGGGAGACAGAAGGTTAGGTGGGCAGATCAGATTAAGAAGTTTGCGGGTATAAATTGGCAACAGCAAGCACAGGACCGGGTTAACTGGCGGAACATGGGAGAGGCCTTTGTCCTGCAGTGGACGTAGACAGGCTGATGATGATGATGATGATGATGATATTACTTTGCAACCAGAGTTACTTGTGGACACATATACAATGAAGCCACATGAATGAGATATGGAAATCTCATTCTAAATGAGATTTCCATATCACAATTCACTGCATCTTAATATGTGCCAAACAAATGCAGATATCATTAGCTTGCCACTATAAAGGGATCCTAAACCAACAAAGGGTTGAAATTTAGTCGTGGTGTTGCAGCTGTGTATGACACTACAATGGATGCATAGCCGTGATAATTTGTCTATATGTTGTCGCAATAGTAATGTTACACACATTGTACGATACAAAAGAGGTCCTCGCTTATTTCGCTTTTTTTCGCTTTGCTTCTTTCTTGTCTCTTTTTGCCATGTGCTCCTCCTCACTGTACAAGGAGCAAGAGCATTCGGCACACAAACACGTATTTAAAAAAATGTAAAGTGAGCACTGAGAAGCTGAACACATTCAAAAGGCTCAAAGAGGTAAAGGTATTGTTTCTAGCTACGTTTTGGGCACCCAGAGCTAGTTGTGCTGCTGCAGTTAAAATTAAGTTAATTGTTAAAAATAATTGGAGGTGGTTTGGCACCCATATTTGCAGTTAATGACAGAACTAGGTTTCAATGTGTAAGCATAATCTGTTCACTCTAAATCAATCCTAATGATATCTGAAATTCAGAAAATATTCACAGAAAAGCTCAGGAAAAGGCTAAGTGGTTGCCCCTTGAACGTGAAGGAGATACCCTTCTTCTAAAAGGCCAATAGACAGTCTAGTAGCCTCGATATTACATGCACTATAAAATATTCTGGTGTGGTGCTTTTCATACATGTTATAATGAGAGGGGTTTTTAATAGAACTGTTGTCACTTCGCCCTGCTTTGCTGAAATTGTTCACATAGTTATAATACATGAATCACTTTATGCCTTTTGATTTTATGCAAATGATTTGCTTACCCAGTCGGTTTACCTTGATTTGGATAAAATCATAAATGCTCTAAAATTTTTTTACTATACAGCAGGTTTATTTTTAAAATACGCGACCATTGATGTGAACGCAGTTGGTGGCGTGCTTGATTAATCCTTCACTATCGACCACTCTAACTACACCTGTACAGTGCATAGTGTGACAAAAGTAATGGTACTTAACATTACTGGCAGCATACACTTTTATGTCTCAAAATTTGTTAAAAAGCCTGGTAAAAATGTGTGTACGTTTTTTTTCGCTCCAACTAAATATTCTGGTCTACTCAAATTAGCTTCCACTCTTTTAAGGTCCTCCAACTATTTGGTGTTCAAAAGAAGTATCAATTCCATGTACTTTCTTTGTCAGCCTACTCACCACTCTAATAATGAGAATTACCCGACAACGCTACCCAGTAAAAGATATGAATGTTATAAAAAGTAATGTCAATCCAATTGTCAAAAAACGTTGCCAAGTGACGTTTTTGCTCAATTTTCTTTTCACAATTTTGTTAAATTTACTTTTGATAACATCCCCTATAGTTTGTTTGGCATCATTTTCTACTAGTTCTCATTAAAATGTGTTCAACAAAGACAACAAACCCTTAAATTTATAGTTCTTTCCTTTACTCTTGAATCTGAAACAGTGAATCTTAGTAATCTATGCGGTGTGTGACTTGTTCTTTTTTTGATCAGTTGTGCATGTGTTCAAGTACGTGCATCTAGGTGGGAGGGCGAACCATTGCCACCTCCTGTGGCTAGCAGATTTTCTGAGAACTGACGGATGTATAATGCTGCCAAAGAAGTATAGGGATATTGGAAGTAATCGTAACGTAATTGCAATCGTAATGTAATTGCCAGTAGGCAAAATAAATGTGTCCCACACTCGCCCTAATGGTAACAGGCAGCGCAGACTGACTCTTCCATGTATAAATGCACTTATATACAGTACAAAATGGAAGAGGGATAGCCGCCATGGTAGCTCAGTTGATAGAGCATCGGACATGTTATTCAAAGTGCGCAGGCTCGGTCCCTGTACAGGGCAGGTTATCTTTTTTTGCTTCTACTTTCCTTTCTTCACAATTACAACACTTCTATTCTTCTTGAAGATTTTCTGGTGTAAAAAAGGTACCTTATAATCTGAAGAGGTAAACTGAATGTGCCAGTGTACGAGTTAGCTCTTGTAGTGGTTACAAGTAAAATATGTTTTGAAGAATAAATAACTTTGCCACTTGCCTAAAGAATGGCTACAGGACTTGGCGCTGGATGCACTTTGTTATTTTTGAATGAAGCTAACTTGTATTCTATTTTTATAAATTACATGGGATACACATGACGGTATCACACACTTTAATGCCACAAAGATTATGCAGCGAACAATGTTATAAATGCGAAATTATATAAGGATAAGGTGAAAACTGCACCCTCAACGAGAATGTACAGGGAGCACTGCAGGCCTCATTCCTTCTGCCCGTGCTTTTCAAGTGCGAGCTGTTTTCACCTCGTTCTGATAACTAACTTGATTGAGATGTGTTGTTGTAGTGCAAGAGGATGCTCCACGGGAAACTAGGTTTGTCTCAAACTCTGTGTGTGTCTTTCAACCTATATGGTGCCCGGTTCAAGAGTTCATGCAGACCAGATCGTGTAAAACAGGACCGTGCAAAATGGACCGTGCAAATAAAATAAAATGGACCATGTAAATAAACAGGATCGTGTAAAATGTCGTTTTCGTGTGCAACTGTAGTTGTGGTCGTGCTGAATGACCTTTCTTTATATACACTACATAACAAACTTGCTCCTTTAGAATCGAGTGCATCTTCCGATCGATTGTAAATGTTTGCATTTGCGAGGCCTTAAGTTTTATAAGAAAATCCTCAGTGTGCCACGAGAAAATGTGTTCAGCGAAAATTTGTATATCATTATATACAACTCGTAAAGCCTCGTCTACAACTTTGTGCAGGTTGACCTTGAGCAGAAAACGAGGAGCGGCAGCAGCCCCCAGAAAAGAGCAAGCACCCTCCAAGCTCCCGAAGCTCTCTTCGTCAGGAACAGCAAGGTCACTGTATGGCATTGAAAACCATTGCAAGGAGTGCCTTATCAGTACACTGTGCTGTTCTTTCATCGCAGAAAACGAAGTTGACCACTCCAGAGGAACATCACGCTGTGTATTGTGAGTGCTTCAGTGGTTTTGTTTTTGTCCAGCCAGCAGTTAAGAAATCATGTGTCAGATTCAGCCGGGATGGCTAGAGGGAGTCGGGCAGGCTTGTTTGGACATTTGTCTAGCCAAGTAGTGCCAATTTTCGCACTGGTCCTGTTGGAGTTACTGCCACAATCACAGAAGCTACGTCACCTCTCTAAATGTACAGATGTGTCGGGGAAGATTAGCTGCATTAGGTTTTTCTATAAGTGATAGCTGCCAACATTCTTCATTATACAGTTTTGTTCCTCACTTATGGGTGTAAAGCCCTCCACAGAACAAATGCAACACGTCTACTTCCAGAAGGCTCCAAGGCCCTACTTGTAGGTCTTTTCGGCTTTTATCACAAGCACCTAGTTTGGCTGTACATGAACATTTTATAAACATGTACAGCTAAAAATTTGGGTGGCTGGTCGTTTTGTCGCTATGATGTTCCTCGCAGTATTCTTAAGCATGTTGTGCATTACGTTGTCAATCTGGTTCATGGGCATAGAAGACATTACGAAGTTTCAGGCTATAGTATAAGAAGCCTGGAAGCAAGCTATCAATAATTTTTTAACAGAGTTGCTTAATCTGATACATGATACATCACTAAACTTTCGTGCGTATTCATCAATGTAAGCTAGTCTTAGTGTTATCCAAAATGAAGATGTGAGTCGACAGATGGAAACATCTAGTGGGGTAATCAGGGTGAACAGTGGAAGTGCCTCAGACAAGCTGGCTGATGTTGCGATAGGAGGACCTATTTTTTAGAAGTCACCTTGTCATCCTTGGCGTGTTAGTTTAAATGGGGTCAGTAATGACATCATCTTTTGGTGTAGGCGTGTGTGCCTGTTGGAAATGTTTGTCTGAAAAAAAAAACCTATAACGCAGAAGAGTGCAGCCCTTGCTTCTTTTCAAGTTAGGTTGCGCTGATACAAAGTGTTCTCCTGTCGGAGGTTGGGGGTAAGGAAAGCAAAAAAAGATAAATGATAGAAAAGAAAAAAGGAAGCAAGAAAAGGGGGATGCAAAGTAAAAGTAGTGCTACACTGCTCCTACTTTGCATCCCCCTTTTCTTCTTTTGTTCCTTTGTTTTCTTTTTTCACCTTTTTGTTACATTTGCATTGTGCCATGTAGTGCATGAATCAATGACACATGGCTCTGCTATAGCAAAGATGCCTATGTGGTGTTGGATTGAACAGTGCATTGTACTTCATTCAGGTAATTACAGACTGATCAGTCTTGCAATAAGTGCTTCCTGTCTATCACCACACATATTCAAATGAAACTTTGTGCTTGGCTCTTAGTATGCTGGTATATAGCTTGTGTCTTGGACTACTCAAAATGAATGTTATTTTGCTGCCTTTTATGGTAATGAATTCATCCAACATGAAAATATCTTGCCTTGTTAACTTTGTCGGACCTGCCTTTCTTTTTCTTTCCTATGCAGGCATTGTATGTGAGGGAAGCAGTAACAGGGAGGTGATAGCTTGAGCTTCGGAAGAATAAATGCTGGCAGTGAGGCAATTACACATCAAACATAGCAGCCATTTTGCCAGCCGTCCTAAATGTGTTTTGAAAAAAAAACATTGTGCTGGTTTACTGTATTGAAAACAGAAAAATGCTAAAATATATCGCAGAGAACAAAATATTAGGCCACGCTGGTGCCTTCTGGACTTCCCAGGATGTCGTCTGGGTGTTGTTTGTAAAATGTAAAAATAAGTGTTTTAAAAATACGGCCTCTTCTACAACCAAATTTGGTCTAGGTATTAAGTAAAGGTGATTGTGTGTAGTGCATGAAGCTCAGTAATAATAGTGCAATTGTTTTGCCACATCAAAAGCAAAGAAGCAGTTCTCTTTATATGGCAAGTTATATGATTACACTTTGTCTTAATGTAGAAATGAATTTTTGAAGTTTTCTTATGATGGCTGTTTTCTGCATTTGATATACAACAGCTTCCGTTCCGAAGTTCACCATGGCCCTCAATAGGAGACTTCAAAAATCATTTTCCTCATTTAAACAAAAATTGTAATGATAACACTTGCCATATAACATGAACTGTTTATTTGCTTTCAACTTACACATAAAAGTAATTTTCAAGTAGACAAACACAGAGCTCAAATTGCATCTCAATGTGGACAAAAAGGAATATATAGTGATATTTGTAATCTGGACCTAACATTATTTTTTGGAGATATATAACTTCTGTGCAGTGAGTATTTGTGGCTCAACTATTCATACAAAGTGCAGTATTGCCATACAAGAAATGCAAATGATAAACAGTTTGGCTGAATTCTTCAAGACCTATGTAGCGGAAAAATTGCACTAATGTTACTCGGCTTCAAATACCTTAAGAGGCACCTTTACTTATTATATAGATCAAATTTGATATGGCAAGAAAAAGCGGTACTTTGAAATTTTTCTCACAAATAACACCCGCACGGCATTCTGTGAAATTTTGAAGGTACCCACGTGACCACTACTTTTTTCTCTTCAAAACATTTCTGCAAATACCTAATTTCAGAAGTGTAAATTACCATCAGTTTTTTAAACTATACATCTGTGATGGTCGCCAGGCAGTATGGTTTGTATGTTTGGCGTAGAGTAGCCCAGTGAGAAAAACAACAAATGTCTGAGCATCCTTTGACGCTCGGGCAATTTCGAAAGCATTTGTTTGTTAGCAGCAATTCAGTTAAGCCCTTGTCTTTATGCTTAGGCCCAGAAACAAAACACAAGTAACCAAAGTGGTCCTAAGAGTCATGCAGTCTCGCTGTTCCAAGGCTTGTGAAGCCTAATTTAGCGCAAGCTTCACCATTTTTAAAAAATTCAGATTCAACTAACAGGTCTTGGAGGCACACTGCATTTTCAGCTAACTTGTTTCACACCAGTTACTTAGATAAAAAGCGGAAAGTAGAGGTAAAAATACCTTTTTAAAGGCATTGTAGGTAATAAAAAAAGGACTGCTTTCTTTTTTGTTTGGTGCTTTGCCTGAACACTGTGCTTTTTGTGGTATAGTTCATTGTATAGTGAACATAGGCCTTAAAAACTAACATTAGCCATGTTGAGGTCGATTTCTTGGTTATAGCCATATTAAAACTTCTGACTTCAAACTTGATTGTTCTTTTGAAGATTTTTTCTTGCATAATGATATTTCAGAGCCTTAGTCAATTTTGTTATAAGAAAACGTGATGTCATAATAGGGTCACTTTTTGTAGAGTCGTTCAGTTCTACCTCACCTTTTACATTCTTAATAGATCACCTAGTTTCAATATCGGTACATAAAATGGAATGAGCATGCTGTATGTAGTAAGGTGTAAGCACTTACAGATAGCACATGCACCCAACTTTTCTGTTGGCAGTTTATTTCTGTTATTCTTGATTTATATGTGGGGTTTCACGTCCGAAAAACACTATATGATTACGAGAGACGCCGTAGTGGAGGGCACTGCAAACTTCGACCACTTGGGGTTCTTTAACGTACACCCAAATCTGAGCACACGTGCCTACAGCATTTCTGCCTCCATCGGAAATGAAGCCGGCAATCGATACCGCGACCTGCGGGTCAGCAGCCGAATTTCTGTTACTCTTGCTCCCCTATATGTGTAGAGTTCGGTTATAGTTATCTGGCTTGCACAGATTTTTAATGGCACCTGCCTGGTCCTGCTTGCTTTCATGGTGAATTCAACCTTCATAAGTTGCATAAGTTTAACTCTCAAAATGGTTCAAGATGCCAATTTAGTGCACAAACTGTATAGTATAAAGGCAACAGATGTACATGCACACACTATTAAATGTACATTGAGAGCTTTCACTTGCAGTTCCTTAAGTTTTACTGTTCAGGAAGCATTTAAATCATAATTTCATAAAGACATAATAATCGATTATCTCTATCACTGAAAATCGTGACAACTTAGTTATTTTCACTGTGATAAGCATGCTAATTTCTTTGAGGTGGCAGAAATAATTTATACGCTCATTCCTTCTACTATTCACACATGCATAACATGAAGGATTGTGTGCCTTACATTTTCAGTTTCATTCTGTGTGTTATATTTCTTGTGCATGTGAACTAATGTGCTAAGATGTGTCTCTGACATTATTTGTGCCAATTATTTTCATTTCCAGGTGCCTATGAAGGACACATAAGTTCTATGGCAGTGACCTTCCAAATTTATAGTGGTGCCGGAGCCTCAAGCAGCATTTCGCCGATCTACACAAGGCGTTCATGAGATAAACACAGTGCCACACTTTCACAGTGCTATGATTATTATTTATGTTCAAACATTTCGTTCTAAAATTGCTGTTACATTGTGTTTGGTGTCACCAGCCTGTGGCTTAGGTGGAGCTCGTAAAGTTACGGTGCAGTCACCTCATTTGTGTACCATCAACACTGTAATGTCACTATTCACAGCTGGAGCACACAGACAAATAAAAAATATATTGCATGTAGCAGGGCTGATGTGTATAATAATGCTTCTCTATTGATAATGATAACTTTATAGGTTCTTTAGGTCTTGCATAGAACACTGCATTATTGTGTTGCAATGTAACCACCATTCATTATCGCTAGCATGTTAATTTAGTAGTTTTGTAATGTATTCCATTTAAAAGGTAATTTTGCTTCGCATCAAGACAATTACAAAGATGCCGATGATTCAATCCCTCATCATGCACATTTAAGAAATATTGTGATTTGTACACAGTTTTGCATGTACTCAAGATGTGGACGTCTATTCAATTTACACATTATAATGCTTTGCACTATATTCAGACGTAACATGCACACATTTCAGTAATTTCTGCATGATACGTCTTTTCATAAAATGCGGAGTCCGCATCATACGTCTTATGCGGAGTCCGCATCATATGTCTTATGCGGAGTCCGCATCATACGCCTTCCATATTCCAATAATTCCGTACTTGAGGCCTCCGCATCATACGGAGCGTTTCAGTAGGGTTGCGAATTGGAAAGACAAAGGTCGTGTACTATCATGCTCCAAAAACCTCCGAGGGTATTCATACAGCATCAGCGAAGATTTTTCACCGGGCACAGGCCTCGCACGATAAAAAATTGGCTGAGTTTGCCAAAGCAAAAAAGAAACCGATAAAACTTCGTTGCAACAAGCTAGTCATCGATGGCGTCACATACGTGTACAACGAAATCTCGGAAAGCGTCATCCCGTGCCCATCGTAGCTAACCCTGAGTTCACGTCCCGATCTGCAGTGTTGTGAGCACGTTTGGGAATCACGGGGGCCTTGCGCTCCCTTACGTTCTGCTGCTAACACTTCTCCTGTTCAACTCACTTACACCAACGTAAGAAGTCTTATACCTAAACGAGACGAATTACTACACTTAATAGAAACTACAGAATGTGATTTCGTCGTACTGACTGAAACTTGGTTGAGTGAGTCAATTTCTGATGCTGAGTCGGCACTCTATTTCCCTGCTTTTGATGTCTTTCGTTGCGACCGCATTGGTAGGCGGGGAGGTGGTGTGCTCATAGCGGCGCGCAGCAGGTTGTTATGTAATGTTATGAAAATTTTGAGTAACTTAGAAGTACTGTTTGTATCCTGCAAAGCACTTTATCCCTCCGCCATTATCGGTGTGTGCTACCACCCACCTGACGCAGATTGGTCGTTTGTTGCTGAATATCATGTTGTTTTGAATTCACTTTGTGGCTCTTATCCCAATGTTCCAATTATACTACATGGAGACTTTTAACTTTACGGAATAACCTGGTCTGATTTGTCGTTAACTTTGTCTAAATGTAGCGTGGAAAGTGATTTCGTTAATTCCTGCCTAACATTTGGACTTGCACAACTCGTTTACACCCCTACGAGAGAAACTGCTCAGTCATCAAGTATCCTCAACCTTTTGCTAACATCGCACGCAGAAACTGTTTTATCCGTCTCGTACCTGGCTAGGATGAGTGACCATGCTATAATAAATGCTGCACTACAGTTCCACTCCCCAAAATCGAAAACCGTAAAGAAAAAACTAACGTTTCACGATAAAGAAAACTACGTGGCCATTAACGAGGAACTCGCAGCATTCTACAGCTGGTTTTGTGAAGAATTTTCACAAAGCCCAGTCGAAACAAACTGGTGTCTTTTCAAAAACAAATTGCACAATCTCATTCGTTCTTACATCCCCACCGTAATGGTAACAGAGCGACCACAGACACCAAGGTTTATTGTGGCACTGAAGCGCCTAAAAACAAAAAGAAGCGGCATTGACGGTCTGCTAAGTTATCAAACACAGTGCAAGCGTGGGAAAAGTACCGCACCACTGAAAAACTGTTCAATTCAGTTGCCCCGAAATCCAAATGCAACTTCTTTGCTTCAACGTTATTGAACATGCTAAACCCTAACCCTAAGCAGTTCTGGAAATTTATCAACCCAAGCGCACCTAAAATGTTATCACTCTGTGAGGAAAATGGTCAACCCATTCCACTACATGATACCGCACGCGTGTTGAACAACGTTTTTTGCATAGCGAATTGCCCTACTTGTCCCCAATTGGATATCCAGTAATGCAGGAAATCACCTTTGTGGCTGCTGGTATCAATGCCTTAATCGACAGCCTAAAGATGACATCATCAGCTGGAATAAACGGCATCAACATCAAAATACTAAAAAGTACATAGCAAATCCCCAGTGTCATTCTTTCTTGCATATTTCAGGAATTGCTTTCCTCTAGTACTCTTCCACATGACTGGAAGGTGGGAAAGGTCATCTCAGTGCCCAAAAAAGTTAACCCAGCGTCACCAAGAAACCATTGTCCCATCTCACTAACGAGTGTATGCTCCAATATAATGGAGCACATTCTTAATTAACATATTGCGAAGTTTCATGGCTTGGTTAATTTCTTTCATCTCAGTCAGCATGACTTCCAGAAGGACCTTTCCTGTGACACTCAAATGGCTCTCTTCATTAATGACATCAGTTCTAGTCTTAATACTAACACTCCCGTTGACGCACTATTTTTGCACTTTGAAAAAGCTTTTGATAAAGAACCCCACAACCGCCTATTCCTAAAGCTGGCTTGCCTAAACCTTCATTTTTGTGTTTCACTGGTTACGTGATTTTCTGTGTAACCACACCCAATTTGTCTACGTTAACGAACGTTCATCTTCTCTCACACCTGTTACATCCGGGGATCCTCAGGGAATGGTCCTCGGATCCCTGCTTTCTCTCATATACATTAACGATCTTCTAACATTTCTTTCGGGATACGATTGTTTGCAGACGACTTTGTGCTATACCACGCTATTAACAATAATAACGATGTTTTATCTCTACAATTTGACCTCAGTCATATCGAAAGTTGGTGCCGCAAGTGGCTTATGTCATTAAACGAATCGAAAACCTCCCTTCTTGCTTTTTATCGAAGCAAGCCATCCCCGCTTCGCAATTATATAATAACTGGTTCTTTAGTATCCCCCGTTAACACCTACAAGTACTTAGGAATTAACCTCACTTCTGACCCATCATGGCACACCCACATAATCAGCATAACAAATTCTGCTAATTGCGTTCTTCGTTTCCTGCAGCGTAATATCCGATTAGCACCCCCTCAGTCAAACTTCTAACGTACTGCTGCTTAGTAAGGCCAAAGCTCAAATATGCATGCACCCTGTGGGACCCATAGCAACATAATCACGTTACCATGCTTGAATCAGTACAAAATCATGCCGTACGTTTAATTTTTTCGGACTATTCCTACAACTCTAGCTTATCGAAACTAAAATCCCAAGCCAACCTTCCCAGCTTTGTATCACGCCATCGAGTCGCCCGCCTTTCTCTCTTTCATAAGTTCTTTCACAAGTCACCCCAAGCCAATCTCATTGCTCCCGCACACCACCGCTCAAGCCGGACCAACCACGAAAAGACCGTATAATCCCTCAAGCCCACACTGTCTCACATGCCTCCTCATTCTTCAACCACACATCAAGGGACTGGAATGACCTTCCCACCAAGGCAGTGCTTCGTTCCGACCAAGCCTGCTTGAGACGCATCATAGAAGAGCGGTTTTTGTAGATATGCCCACCCCTCATGTAAAACCCCTTCCTTTAGGGGCCTTTGAGGTATCTTAAATAAATAAATAAAATACAATAAATTCTAACTAGATTTCAAAGCACGGAACTTTTTTCGCTCTATTTTTAAGCAAACTTGTCACTGCGTAGAAGAAAACCTGCTTTCCACGCGAAAGAATAGGATCCGATTCCTAATTTGACATAAAAGTTTTAAGATACCGTTTCTATGCATTTTCACATTTTTTTGATCATGGACAAGTTGATTTCTCGCTCACAACCGCCCGAAAAAAACTTCTGGCCTACACCGAGGTACAGAACTACCACCCCTACTCATCCATGCTGATTTTTCTAAGCTTCAGTTGACCTCTTATTTGATCTGAAAGGGACTATACCAACGCACTGTAAAGAAATTCAGGTGCCTTTCCACAATCTGGAAAATGGGTACAAGCCGAACTTCTTATGACCGTGGCTTACGTGCTTCTTCTTTCTTTCTCATTTTTGCACTGCAATATGGTCCCTCCAAGTGTAAGCGATCAATTTTATTTCTCGTAGGGACTATTTAAAACTTTGTTTTGGAGCTGCATCAGCGGAATCACTTGTCGAAATCTCTCCTGCGTTTGAAATGACGATGAAGCTATCATAAAAACATGGTTAGGAACTGCGCACTTTATCACACGGTAGAAAAACGCTACAGAACGAACCAAAAGGTGTGAGGCCAAAGAGTTCATCACATAGCATTGACACACATTCACCAGTCGCCCTTGTGTGAACAATGCTGCTACCGTAATTTAAGCGATCTTCGGGTGCAGGGCTGCACACAGATTTGTAAAAAGTTTAACTGGCGTGGTGAGTACAAGTGAGGCGTACTTTGTAAGAGTGTGTATTATTTTGTTTCTGTATTTTTTTCGCGACGGCATGCAGCTGATCGCGGTGACCTTTAAGATAAAAATCGAGAGAACTTTGTTAAGAGCTGTCAGCGAATATAAGCCAGAAATATTTTATTCACCGACAACAAAGACGTAATATGACTCAGACAGGGTCTCACCAAGCAGGTGTGAAATACTGGTTATGTTTTTTTTCAATTACTCATGCCTTTGGTGCAATGAGAGTAGAAAATACGTTCTCATTATTAAAATATTAATTTTAAAAGCCCACATTTACAGCTCCTTTTTGCTCTGAGAGCATATCTAGATTCTTTTACATGACTGAAAAATATGATTACAACCACAATCTGTGGCTCCCGCTTTGAGGCGTTGAATACGTGGTTACGTCATTAGTGAGGCAGTTAGTATTTCAGCAGCACCGTTTTCAGCACTCGTCCTCAGTTATCGCGCATTGAGCCACAAGTTTGCAGGAGCTACCCATTGCACTGCCCAGCGAAACCCGCAAAGGTTAACGTGACTAGCTGCAAGATCAAGGCATACTGATTCAATAACTTAGTTGAAATGCTCGCCTGGAAGCATGTACCCAGGCCGCAAGCAGCGCGACTGTCAGTTCTTCCCTGTGTGCCAGAAGAGGATTCGGGCAAACCTACCGGCATCATTGAAGGAGCAGCCGGGTGTGAAGGAACTCGAGGAACAGGAGCGGAAGTCTGAAGAAGCAGGTGAAGCCGGCTTCGCGGGCGCTGCTTTACTGGCCACTAAACCCTCGTCTTCTGCCTAGCGGAAGGTTGCATCCGCCATCGGGTTTCGCCCCGGCGATAGCGAGAGCAGCAGTTCAACAGACAGCAGCCCGAAGACGGACACGTCCGACATCAGCTTTCGAGACTCCGAAGGTCACGCCCTCAAAAAAAGGACGTGCCTCGAGCGCCAAGTCTGCCACAGGACCCAAAGCCATGCCCCTTTGTAGACACGAAGCTGGTAAGTGACTGTATTTCATTTCCTACTGTAATTATGTTGGTGCGTGTGGGGCTTGGCAGCCTTCGGAACTTTAGTGCGTGGGGCTACAAAACTTTTTCTACTGCTTCAGCTCACTTCGCATATCTAAAGGGTTTGACAGCTTGTCACCACAAACTGGTTACTGTCATAGGACTACGCAAATGCTGGCAGAGATTAGCTTTGATACGCTAGGTATTCTGGCTATGCTAAGTCGACTCAAATTTATGTACCTCATACTAAACAACAAACCTAAAATTGATTCAAACACATACATTTTTTTCAACACACAGAGAAACGGGTCAAAAGCATCGCCTTACACTCCAAAATTACTTATGCACAGAATATGTTCGCAGTATATGCATATACTCGCAGTATATGTGACAGCCACACCAAGTGCAGCAAATAACCATTATTCCACGTGCTCGTCTCCCATAATTTGAATCGTATGCTCGTAGCATCTTCGCCTCGTACTCGGGCAAATCGCAGAAGTCTTATTAGCTGTTTGCTGTGACAAATACAAAATTTTCATTCTGCTTCTGGTTGACCTTCTGCTTGAAGCTAGAGATACACTAGATAACACCGCGTTCCAGTCTATTACATTAGGTGTTTTAAATGCTCACATTTCACTCGTCGCATTGTTGCGCGCTATCTGCGCACTACACAAACTCGTCTTTTTTAACTGACAAGTGCGTTGCAAGGCTTATCCTACAGTTGACAATACTTCGAAAAGTTTTCGGCTGCTGTTCTTTATTTCTTCTGCACAGTTTCACGCATCCTTGCCACTGATACTTTTTAACCATTCAGCGTCAATTACTAACGCTCACAACGCGCACAAACCATGTGTGTGCGTAACCTTGCTCACTGTATGACTGTGCCGTTGATATTATCAGGTCAGCCTTTAGTTGCTCCCGCTAGCGTGCATCGCCTTCACTTGCTGCCGATCTCATCGTTACACAAACTTCAATAATTTATACTCACCTGTGCCATGCCATTTTTTTCTTCACTTTGTTTTATTACTTCAGCCTCCTCCCGGTACATGAACAACTTCAGGGCCATGGGGTGCGGCGCTACAACCAGCGTCTTCAGCACCATTGATGAAGCGACGTGCACTGCATTTCTCAAGAGCTTTCATCTTTAGACAATAAACGTGCATTCGTTTCAGAAATATGGCTCTTTTGTTACGACGTTTGCTATCCTGATTTTTATAGAAATAACGCATCTTTGTATGGCCTGACAGTCTGGCCTGGTTTGGCTACCTTGCCCAAATTTGGCTACTTTTAATGCGATAGCGTTAAAGAGCTCAATTAGCGAAAATTCTGGCATTGGAGATGGCGTCGTTGTTGAGATCGAAAACCAATTTTGTTATGCACGACCGCTAAATTGAGAACTATGCAGATAAACTAAATAAGTGGTAAAATATTCTGGAGCAGACCGGGGACCGAATCAGTGTTGTTTGGGTTCAGGTGGAGATCGAAAGTGGTTCGCGTGGCACGCGGATGTTCTACTGCATGGCCACACCTCTGCTTGTGAAAACAGTGAAAATCTCTTCCTCTGCTTGGAAATGCAGTGAAAGTAGCTTTCATGCTTCACAAACAGACGCGTCCTGTATACAGGCTTCACAATGCAAAATGAAACATTGCAGTAATAATACGTGGTACAAGCGTCCATCGCCAACGGTTGTCGAAGTACGAGATTATCATAAGGGCTCCGGGGTTGAAAGCCGGTGCCCCACTACGAAAGGCACACAAGCTACTGCACCTATTCCCTTCAACACACGTCATGGGTACATAGCGAATTCTAAAGCGTTTTGGGCACTAAGTGTCTTGAGTGCGAACTAAGAATATCATGTCGCTATCGCGTTCAATTTTTAAAGGTGAAGCTCTGAGATCCCCAAATTTTTTTTCCGGATTCCGTACACACACCGCGGCATCATTTGACGTCCCTTGTTTTGAATTCCAGTCAACGAGGGTTTCACAATTTCTATGCAGAATGTGGGCCTCCATTTGCCAGCACCATTGGTTTAAGGATATCGAATGTTCATCGCGTCATGATCAGCCAAAATTAGCATATGAATAGTTGGTTGTCGGGAGTGACATCCCTGTTGAAGCCTCACACAATTTCATTATCTGAATTGATGCATTAGCTGCTAATTAGATCGCAACGGGGTGTTCAACTAATCTGGTGTGTGGCATCACCTTATTACGGCGCTTGTGCATCCACTTCCCCCCTCTCTCCTTTCCTACGCTACACCCCTCTCGCCTCAGAACGCCGATGCAGACAATGTCTGCTAGGAAGTTTCTTGATTGAAAATACGAACTGCTCGCCTTGCACAACCGTTCACTGGCAACTCCATATATATAAGCACTGGATATTGACCTCCAATGTAGTGCTGGTGAGAGATTTCTGCTGTGCGTTGTGGAAGACGAACACTCGCGGCGTGCGTCTTAACTAAAAGCGAACGGCTAGCCTTTGTGTGCAGCCGCAGTCTTCTGTCTCTCTTTGCAAAGCGGCACCAATTGTTATGTTCTAGTAGGAGACATCGGTCCATCACTGCGTGCCTTGCTTCTCCCTTGCAGGTTTCTCTCCTGCGCGATGCCGCGATGAACACTAGCGTCAACGCAGCTGCCAGTGCGAGAATTAGCACCCGCTGCTTCGCATCTACACGTGGCTTCCTTTAGCGGCAGATGTTGTGCGATTTCATGTGAACGTTACCCTCAAGACGATAGTTATAGCGCGAGAACAGAACGACGACACAGACACAAGAAGGACACGAAAGACACGTGTCGTGTCCTTCTTGTCCCTGTGTCGTGATTTTGTTCTCACGCTATGACTATCGTCATGCCATACCAACTAGCCCAAGCTGCCACACTTCTAAGTTACCCTCAAATTTCGAAATCACTTATTCATAATAGCTACCATGGTAGAAGAGTACGTGTTTGTAGCTAATCGCGCACACACTGATGAACGGGTCCACATGATCATTAGGCCTTAATTTGGGAATAAAAATAACACCCCGTAACTTTTTGTGGTATTCCTGGTTTTTCCCTGTAATTTTGCCCTTCACCTGTGATGATATGCTGCAAAATCGCAGCTCGGCTGTATAACTTACGCTACGACAAAGCATCACCTCTTGTATTGATTTGTATCCTTTAGCCAAACATAACCAAGTCACAAGAATAAATTGGCTTACTAAGAACGTTGGTGTAGTTGAAAGGGCTTGTTGAATATATTTCATTTGGTCAATACAGTTGTGGAGCAGACCACCAGGAGTCGTACTGTTTCGCAGTGTGTTGTTGTGTACTGGAGGTACCCAAGAACTCATTCAGATTTGTTGTATTACAAATGTGCTAGATACCGCGCTAGAGCATAGTCAGAATTCATCGCAGCGTTGTCTAGTATGCTCAATAGATTCACTTATTTCTATTGATTTCCACAGACCTGTTCTTGCATGATGGATGGCAACTCGATGATCCCGTCTAAGCTAGTTTGATGAGTCAAGAGAAGCAAGTACTGTGGCGGCCACTTAACCTTAGGCTGAGTAACTTTAATCATCTTCACTGAAAACTGATGGGCAAGCTAGTCACCTCGCACCACGGCAATCCAAATCGTGGTCATGTCCTCAGTGATGAATGTGCATATTCTGAAGAGCCCATTTAACCTGTCAAAAAAAGAGAATTTGAGTAGGCGGCAATCTGAACAACCTCTCACACCCCTATTTCATTAAATTTCTTTGTGGTAGATTCACTAGAATGTATTGAAGCTTAAAATTGTTTGCTATAGTTTAGTGCCGGTCAGTGCAAGTTAGTACACTTCTGAAGCAGCAAAAGAAAAAAAAACGACTATTTGAATAATTTCGCCCTTGTCGACCTGATTCTAGCCTTATTTTTAGGCGACGTTCTCATGACGAAGGATACCCACTCATTGTTTGAACGATGTTAAAAAATTACAAACAGACAAACGAAACGAGACGGTGAGTTAATAATACTTTCGGAGGCACTATCGTTATACACATGAGCCTGAAAAAAAAGAAATGAATTTTTGAGTGTTTACTATCATAAACCAAAACTTTGTGTTCTTGCAACCAGCCTTCACGATTTTATCTTCTTAAACATGAAGTTAAGTCTCTCTTGTTTAGTGCACCGAAACTATCTCCTCAACGAGCGTGAATTATGATCTTTAGAAGGCAAGCATACCATGCGTCAAAATTCGGATGCGAAAATATTCATATCATTTCTTCCCACTGACTCATCTAGGTTAGCGTAGTGGTGTATAAAATACTCTTAAACATTTTCGGGTTGGCAGCGGGAATTGTGATCTATTACATACAAAGCAAGCATATCATGATTCACTGAGAGCTGGAAGTGAGAGCAAAGCGTTTCGGCTTTACGGTTGATTAAAGCAGTGTGTATACCAGTAGAAGTTGTCCTATTTTGGCGTATGCACTTAAGAACACAGTGTTATTTGGAATAGCTTAAGTGATGCTGCCAAAACGGTATAATATAACTAAGCATATAATTTATAATGGTTTTCTAGACTTCAGAAAAATGACGCGAAATAGTTGATGGACTGATTTGTGAGGTTTAACGTCCCAAAATTACCATATGATTATGAGAGACGCTGTAGCGGAGGGCTCCGGAAATTTATACCACCTGGGGTTCTTTACCGTGCACCCAAATTTGAGCACACGGGCCGACAACATTTCCGCCTCCTTCGGAATTGCAGCCGCCACTGGATGGATGGATGAATGGATATGGCTGTACCCTTTAGATCGGGCTGTGGCTAGCGCCACCAAGCCGTAATACCTAATGAACCAAAAACTATATTTATTTTTTTTTCTTAAAAAGTGAGTTTGAGGATTCGTAATTTGCAGTGAAGAGTTTAATTTTCACTCGTGCCTCGACTTTAGCCACCAATCAGATAACCTCCTTCTAGTTAAGTCTACCCGCTTAAAGTCTATTTTGCCCTCCCGGTCCCTAAACCCCAATGCTTTGAATAACGCAGCGCCGTCATCCTGAACTATAGGGTGAAGCCCTTTACAGAACATTATCAAGTGTTCGGCAGTTTCTTCTTCCTTTCCACACGCACTGCATATTGTGTCTACCCCTTCGTATTTGGTCCGATATGTCTTGGTTCGCAGTACTCCCGTCCGGGCCTCAAACAGTAGAGAACTACCCCGAGTATTATCATAGATCCTTTCCCTGGCAATTTCCTGCTTAAAGGTTCGATAGGTCTCTAGTGCGGACTTCTTAATCATGCCCATTCTCCACATGTCAGTCTCAGTTTCCTTCACTTTCTTCTTAACCGATAGTTCTTTTTGGTCTGGCCACCTGCTGTTTTCTAAGTATTTACCAGTCAACTTCCTGGTTCGCTTCCTCCATTTCGTATCGACATTCTTCATGTACAAGTAGCTGAAAACCTTCCTAGCCCAACGCTCTTCCCCCATTTCTCTCAATCGTTTCTCAAATTTTATCTTGCTGCTAGCTTCCCTGCCCTCAAATGATGTCCATCCCATATCACCTTGTACTCCCTGATTTGGTGTATTCCCGTGAGCTCCTAAAGCAAGCCTACCTATTCCCCATTGCTTAATTTCTAATCTTGCTTGAACTCCTGATCTCATGCACAAGACCGCATTGCCGAACGTCAGCCCAGGAACCATGACCCATTTCCATATTCCTCTCACAACATCATACCTATTGTAATTCCACAGTGCCCTATTTTTCATGACTGCTGCATTCCTGTTACCTTTAGTCGTCACGTATATTTCGTGTTCCCTCAGATACTCGGTCTCATTGCTCATCCATACACCCAGATATTTGTATTTATGTGTTATCTCTAGCGATGGCGTAGTGGTTAGAGCATCCGCCTTGCATGCAAGAGGTCCGTGGTTCAAATCGGCGATGGCGTAGTGGTTAGAGCATCCGCCTCGCATGCAAGAGGTCCGTGGTTCAAATCCCGGTACCGCGCAGTTCCCAACCGGATAAAAAAAATCCGCGTGTTGAAGGAACTGCATTAAGAGGCCTGGTGTGCGGCCTCACCGGCAAACACCGCCGAGAACGCACTCCCTCACCAGAGAAGGATTGGCCACCCTGGTGCAGTATCTGGCCACTACCTCCCACATGCTTACGTCAAATAACTCACGGCCCTCAGTCCCCAGCAGCTGCGAAGCAACTGACCACGGCGGCGGTCAGATCTGCAACGCAGCAGAGGGTGCTAAGAATCTCTGGATCCGGACAGGCTGCCATTGGAACCTGAACTTGACAACGTTTAACGCTAGAACCTTATCTAGTGAGGGAAGTCTAGCTGTACTATTCGAGGAGCTAGAGGGTGTTAAATGGGATATAATAGGGCTCAGTGAGGTTAGGAGGACAGATGAGGCCTATACGGTGCTACAAAATGGGCACGTTCTTTGCTACAGGGGCTTGGCAGACAGAAGAGAACTGGGAGTGGGGTTCCTAATTCACAGAAACATAGCTGGCAACATAGAGGAATACTATAGCATTAATGAAAGGGTGGTAGGTATTGTAATTAAACTGAATAAAAGATACAAGATGAAGGTAGTACAGGCTTACGCGCCTACATCCAGCCATGATGACGCTTCAGTTTAAAGCTTCTATGAAGACGTGGAATCGGCAATGAGTAAGGTAAAAACACAGTATACTATAGTGCTGGGCGACTTTAATGCAAAGGTAGGGAAGAAGCAGGCTGGAGACCAGGCAGTAGGAGATTATGGCATCGGTACTAGAAACGCCAGAGGAGAGCTACTAGTAGAATTCGCAGAACGCAATAATTTACGGATTTTGAATACCTTCTACCGAAAACGAGAAAACCGCAAGTGGACATGGAGGAGCCCTAATGGCGAAAGTAAGAACGAAATAGACTTTATAATGAGTGCACACCCTGGAATCGTGCAGGATGTGGAAGTGATTGGCAAGGTACGATGCAGTGACCATAGACTGGTACGGTCTCGAATTCGCCTAGACTTGAAGAAGGAACGACAGAAACTGATACGCAAGAAGCCAATCAATCAGCTAGCACTGAGAGGGAAAGTACAGGAATTCAGAGTGTCGCTGCAGAACAGGTACTCGGCTCTTAGTGAGGAAACCAACCTTAGCATAGATACAATGAATCATAATCTGACGAGTATCATTACGGAGTGTGCAGTGGAAGTTGGAGGCAGGGTAGTTAGACAGGACACTGGCAAGCTTTCCCAGGAAACGAAGAACCTAATTAAGAAGCGTCAAATCATGAAAGTGTCAAGTACAACAGACAAAATAGAACTGGCAGAGCTTTCGAAGTTGATTAATAGACGTAAGGTATGCGATGTAAGAAGGTATAACATGGAGAGAATTGAACACGCTCTGAAAAACGGAGGAAGTGTCAAAGCATTGAAGAGGAAACTTGGGATAGGCAAAAGTCGGATGTATGCACTAAGGGACAAAGAAGGCAAAATAACTACCAATATGGATAGCATAGTTAAAATATCGGAGGAGTTTTACAGAGATCTGTACAGTAGCCGAGACAACCACGACCTTAATACTATAAGAACTAGCAGTAACCCAGATTACACCCCACCAGTAATGATAGAAGAAGTCAGAAAAGCTTTGGAGAGCATGCAAAGGGGCAAAGCTCCTGGTGAGGATCAGGTAACATCAGATCTGCTGAAAGATGGAGGACAGATTGTGTTAGAAAAACTAGCCACCCTGTTTACGAGGTGTCTCCTGACGGGAAGAGTACCAGAGTCTTGGAAGAACGCTAACATCATCTTAATACATAAGAAAGGAGATGACAAGGACTTGAAGAATTACAGGCCGATCAGCTTGCTATCTGTAGTATACAAGCTATTTACAAAGGTAATTGCTAACAGAGTAAAGAAAACATTAGAATTCAATCAACCAAAGGAACAAGCAGGATTTCGAACAGGCTACTCAACAATCGACCACATTCATACTATCAATCAGGTAATAGAGAAATGCTCAGAGTATAACCAACCACTATACATAGCCTTCATAGATTACGAGAAGGCGTTTGATTCAGTAGAAATATCAGCCGTCATGCAAACACTGCGGAATCAGGGCGTAGATGAAGTATATATAAACATTCTGGAAGAAATCTACAGGGGATCAACTGCTACCATAGTGCTTCATAAAGAAGGCAACAGAATACCAATCAAGAAGGGTGTAAGGCAGGGGGACACAATTTCCCCAATGCTATTTACCGCGTGCTTACAAGAGGTTTTCAGAAGCCTAGAATGGGAACATTTAGGGATAAGAGTCAATGGAGAATACCTTAGTAACCTGCGCTTCGCCGATGACATTGCATTGCTGAGTAACTCGGGGGACGAATTGCAACTAATGATTACGGAGTTAGACAAGGAGAGCAGAAAGGTGGGTCTTAAAATTAATCTGCAGAAAACGAAAGTAATGTACAACAACCTCGGCAAGGAGCAGCGCTTCGAGATAGGTAATAGTGCACTTGAAGTTGTAAAAGACTATGTTTACTTAGGGCAGGTAATAACCGCAGAGCCGAACCACGAGATTGAAGTAACTAGAAGAATAAGAATGGGGTGGAGCACATTCGGCAAGCACTCTCAAATTATGACAAGTAGACTGCCACTATCCCTCAAGAGGAAGGTATATAACAGCTGTATCTTGCCGGTACTTAGCTACGGAGCAGAAACCTGGAGACTTACAAAGAGGGTTCAGCTTAAATTGAGGACGACGCAGCGAGCAATGGAAAGAAAAATGGTAGGTGTAACCTTAAGAGACAAGAAGAGAGCAGAGTGGATTAGGGAACAAACGGGGGTTAAGGATATCATAGATGAAATCAAGAGCAAGAAATGGACATGGGCAGGGCACGTAGCGCGTAGACAGGATAACGGCTGGTCATTAAGGGTAACTGACTGGATTCCCAAAGAAGGGAAGCGGGTTAGGGGGAGACAGAAGGTTAGGTGGGCAGATGAGATTAAGAAGTTTGCGGGTATAAATTGGCAGCAGCAAGCACAGGACCGGGTTAACTGGCGGAACATGGGAGAGGCCTTTGTCCTGCAGTGGACGTAGTCAGGCTGATGATGATGATGATGTTATCTCTAGCGTGACCTCCTGTATTCTAAGCTCACTACCTTCGTTGTCATTGAAAATCATGACTGCTGATTTTTCCTTGCTGAATCCTAAATCTAACCTATCTCCCTCATTACCGCAGATGTCCATCAATCTCTGCAAATCTTCCTTGTTGTTGGCCATTAGCACTATATTCTGCGTACATTAATGCTGGTAGTGCCTAATCAATAAGTTTTCCTTGTTTGACTAAAGAGAGGTTGAAGCCCAGCCCACTTCCCTCTAATTTTGCTTCTAATCCTTGTAGGTACATCATGAATAATAAGGGTGACAGGGGGCACCCCTGCCTAAGCCCCCGTTTTACCTCTGCAGGCTTGGATACCTGTTTTTCCCACTTTATAACTACCTTGTTACCTTTATAGATACCCTTTAAAAGATTAGTGACTACATGTTCCACGCCTAGTGTGTCCAGTATTCCCCACAATTCCTCTTGAACCACGCTATGGTACGCTCCCTTGATATCCAAGAATGCTAGACACAGGGCCTGTGTTCCTTTTCTGCTATTTCGATGCACGGCGTCAGTGAGAACAGATTGTCTTCCAACCTCCTGTGTTTCCGAAACCCATTCTGCAGTTCCCCCAGCACCCCCTCATCATCTATCCACGCCTGCAGTCTTTTCTTTATAATCTGCATCGCCAGCCTGTAGACCACTGATGTCACTGTTATAGGACGGTAGTTGTTTATGTCAGCTTTGTCCCCCTTTCCTTTATAGATCATGCTCATCCTGCTAAGTTTCCATCCATCGGGAACTTCACCATCGCTTATTATTGTGCTCACTGCCTCTCTCAAAGCCTGCTTAGACTTTGGACCTAATGTCTTTATCAGCCTAATTGGAATGCCATCTGGGCCTGGTGATGTACTACTAGGGACGCTTTTCTCAGCCCTTTCCCATTCTTGTTGTGAAAATGGAGCCATTGCACCACTTGATTCGTCCTTGTCTATTGTGGTGCATAAAGTAGTTTGTTGAAGTTTTTCTGTCACCCTTGTTCTTATATATTCAATAGCTTCATCCCCTTCTAGCCTATCACCTTGGGCTGTAGTTATAAAAACTCTGCTCTAGGCTCGTCTCATTTCTTAGGGAGTTTAGATGGTTCCAAAATTTCGCAGCTGCCTTTCTATCTTTTTTATGTACTTGTGCCAGCCACTGAGCTTCTTTTCTTCTAATCTCTTCATTGATCAGAAGGGATGCACCCCTTCTACAGCTTAGAAAGGTTCCCATTTTCTTTCAACTTCATCTGTCGGTTCACCCCGCTGCTTAGCATGTCTGTGTTCCCTAGCGGCTTCCTGACGTTTTGCTATGGCTCTCTTAACTTCCTCATCCCACCAACTTTTGGGTTTGTGTCTTCTTTTCCGGGGTGACTTCTCACGCGTCTTAGCAAGCTCTAACTCAAAGAGTCTAATTAGATTCGTGTATGTCCACACAGTCTTATTATCCTCCGTGATTACTTTCTCAATTTGTTTAGTGGCTATTTCAATTTGCCTTTCTGAATAAAAATTTTCCTGTAGTTGCTCATCTTGTCTCCTTCTCACTTTCACTGCTCTTCCAAAACTTAGCTTGATACGTTTGTGATCGCTACCCAGACTTCTGGAGCCACCTTCATCTATGTGCATTCCCCTGAGCTTATCATACATCCTATGTGACAGCAGTGCATAATCTATCGTCGACCGAAGCCTTCCTACCTCCCATGTTATTTGCCCTTCGCACTTCTCGGTACTGTTGCAAATGATCAAATAAGGCCTTTCACACATATCCAGGATCATTTTGCCTGTCGGGTCGGTATACCCATCTATATCTTCTATGTGCGCATTCACGTCTCCTAGTATAATTATCTCGCACTCTCTTCCTAACTCCTGAATGTCCTTTGATATACACTCTACCATTGCCTGGTTTTCCTCTCTGGCCTTTCTCCCGTCCACAAGTACACAAAACCAAGGAGTGTCATTTGACCTGCCACTTTTCCTTTTAGCCATAAATGTTCCTTGCACTCCTGCTTGACCTCTTGCCAGTCTGTACTTTTATGAATGAATGCCCCAATACCACCCCCCTTTCTGCTGCCTTCTGTTCTATTACAATATTCCCACGCGTAGTCCGGATTATTCGGAGGTTGTTCCATGTCCTTGAGATGTGTTTCTACAAAACCGTATAACATCGGCCTCTCTTCCCTTAGCTGTTCTTCTATCTCTTCCCACTTCAGCCGGTTCCTACCACCCTGCATGTTAATATACCCTATGTCTGAATTGGCTCGGCGCTCGTGGCTACGTCTATTTATGCCCCGGACTCTACCTTTCATAGATATTGGTGCCACTTTGGAATGGTATCTGTCCATACCACCTGTCGAAGAGTCTCCCTGGTTGTTTTCCTCGTTACTAGCTATCCTGCACCCCGAAGGGCTTGCTTTGCCCCCCAAAAAAGCTACTGCGCGTCCTGCAAGTCGCCAACCCACCTCATGACCTAGCCGCCCATCGAAGTGAATTCTGTCTCGTTGAAAACCCCCCCCCCACCTATGCACCTCTCTGTTTATTTCCACCACCTCAAAACCTTTCTCTCGACTCATCCGCCATATAACTTGGTTTGCGTTGACCACCGCTCTTTGCAGGTTGCTATCACGCACCGGTACCTCCGGTATCGTTCATATCACTACCTGTACCTTAGGAGAAGTGGCGCGCATGTCATCGACGCCTTTCGCCAGTGTGGCTGCTAGTCCTGCTGCATCTTCATTGAGGACATCGTTTAAACCGCCTGAAATTATCACGAGGTTTCGTTTATCAGCTGTCGTTTTGAGCTTTGCGCTCGCTTGCCTCATGACTGCTTCCAGCTTGCGTCCTGGGAATGCCCCTACTGCAACCCTCTTGTCACCTCTTACCCTCTCTTTGATGGCTTCTGTGCATCGATTTAAATTCGAGTCCCCGGCGATTATCACATGCTGTGACTTTTCAGCTGGATCGTTCTGCACCTGGGGGCACTTGCACCTGTGACGCCGGCTGCTTTGTTCCCTCCCTGCCCCACCACTACCTCGCTGAAGCTGGGCCTTTCGACAGTTGAACCGGCTAAACCTGTTTTTTCCAAACTTGCTCGCTTTTCCTTCTCCACCGTTCTGTTTGCCAGTTCCCTACTGTTCTCTCGGTAGGTCGCTTCTTTGTTCAGCTTCGCTAGCGCTTCCTCGGCGGACTTCAGTCGTTCTCCCATTGCCCTAGTTTTCTCTTGCTCTGTCGCCAACGCAGTCTCGAGCTCGGCGATTCTCACCAGCAGTTCACTCTGGGCAACCATCATTTTCTCCATTTTTTTCTCGACCTCACATTGCCTACACTTCGCGTCAGCCTCTTCTCCATCCGCTTCTACGCTTGGGTCCACTTTCAAACCCACTCCACATCCTGAACACTTTACAGTCTTTTTAACCATGCCTTTCTGACACCAATTGTCACTGCCGGGATTTGATCCCGCGACCTGCCGGTCAGCCGCCGAGTACTTTAGCCACTAGACCACCGTGGTGGGGCAAGCGAAACAGTAAATATGTGGTTGCGTACGAAAGACTTGCGACATTACAAATACAAAAACATAGCTAAAGATGAAAGCCGAAATGTTCTCACACTTCTCAGAGTTCGTTTTGCACAGTTTTTCTTCGCAGAAGTTGATTGTAGTGGGTTCAGTTGCTGGCGTGAAAGAAACCTTGGACGCAGCGAGACGACAACCGGCGCTGGTCTTTGAGGAGTGTTTCTTTGAAGAGAAGCGTTCAAGCTTTGTTTCACAAACTTTAATGGGAATACGTTTCACGAACAATCTGGTCCGTGAGTGCGCATGCTTAGTTAATGCATGAGATTGCGTTGTAGCGAGTGTTGTTGTTTGTGCCAGTTGTTTTGACTGTATTCGAGTGCTGCGTGATCAGCGCCGTAACTTATTTCACAAGCGCCGAGTGTGTTTGTTTTTCTGTTGTGTGATCTGCCCTGCCTGAGAGTGTATTTTTGTTCCTGGTATCAACTGTTTGCTCTGCCTCGTTTTTTGGACCACCACCGGCATTCCTGCACACCAAAGGGACCAACATTTAACTGTCCGCGCACTAGTGGTGTAATTCGGGGGGCCGATATGTCAGTTCTGGGAATCAGTCTGACTATTTCTTCCCTATTACGGGACTTGTAACATAAATGTACCGTGATATAATACAGTACGGCCTGTAGCTCTGTGCTAAAACACTTTCGAGGTGCCTGCAGTGAAAAGTTGACTTGTCTTTCAAGAATGCCGCGCAAACATTGAATTCTGTTTACACTATCATCGAGGCTCTCTCCATTGTAAATATAAGCTCACAGAATACTTATGCATAAATTGGCGGTTTAAGTTAAAGGGAAGCACCTTGGAGTTTTTATATTCACTGATTTCAAAAAAACTTTCAACAAGTGTGCACGTCGGTGCCCAGGTGATATATGCCAAATTCTGCAAGCATGAATTATGTAGTTTTTGTAGAAAACCAATTTGACAAAATATGGTAGCCAATGCTGAAGTCGTACTTGTGAACGCGGACCACACTGTGCATGTGACGCAAGCGCTTGCTCTTTTTCTATACCGCGCCTTTCCCAGCGGAGAGATGCAGCGCGAGCTTTCTTGTGCTAGTTAATGACGACGCCAGCACAGTTGACTATTGTCAGCTGCATATAGCGTGCTAGTCGCCTTTGACGTCGTATCTTACGTGCATGCACAATATTTAGTAACTAGAAGATCAATTGGGAATCCGTCAGAAGCTTTACGTGCTAGCCGGTCGAAATTAAAAGGCGATACTTCCTCGCTCAGATAGTAGCTGAAATGATCGTTGAACTTGTCACTGGTAAGTTAAGGCGAGCTGGCACAACTTCTTTACGCATCGGGTGACATTAGCCAACTTGCTTTTCGTGCGTCGCAAGATGAACGTGAGCTATTCTTTACACCCTGGCCAGTGGTGTGTGGTCGATTTCGTGACGTCATCAGATACGAATTTCGCGATGTCATCGGATACCCTCTATGGTGGACGGAGCCGCTCCCTGTTTTGATTTCCGCTTTCACTCGTCGTTCATTGTTCAATTAAAGTTATTGACGAGCGTATGTGCAAAATTGTTTACACCCAAGTTTTGCAGGATGGTAAGTACTTTTTGAAAGTTTCATTATTTCCGAATAGTCGCAAATGCACTGAAGCTCTCCTTTCACTGTTATATAATGATGTTAGAAGACCCCGACAAGTACCTTTCATTCTAAGGGAGGGGTTGTGGTACCGTGTTTTCGGTTCCGATTCGGGAACCAAGTGATTCTCTGGCCCCTAAGTGCCGCACAGCCCGTGTGTTTAGTGCCTGTACACAATATAGGAGTCCAGTAAGAGTGCGTGTGGGTGTCCGCTTCTTCTTCTCTTCTTCTGCTACGGCCAGAGCTCCGGCGTTTTTTTTTTCTGTCGGCATCCTGTCGGACGCTAAATATCTTAGCAGCCTCTTATTTCAACATGCAGTGAACATTCAACTTCTTCTGTAAAGAGGCATTTCACTTTTGTGTTATACTGATTCTTATATTAGAATAACAATCATTCTTGCTTTTTTGTTTTGATGTTGTTCACTCTCCTTTCGCCTGAGGGCTGTACATAGTTTCGCGTTCTTCAAATGCTCAAAATCGGTCATCTCATCATTATATATTGCTAGGCGGTTCAATCAGACCAAGTGACCAGATCCACTGTCACAGAGCTTGTTGCTATCCAAAGATGATGAGGGTCAATTTTTGAGACAAAGTTCGTGAGTGGACGACATTCCGTGATGCCAAAGCTGCTTCCAAAAAAAAAAAGATGCTTAAGGAGACATCGCCTGTATTACAATGAACTATAGAAATTGCAGAGCTGCTTCACTTTGCGCCAACAAACGTCCATCTCATCACACTTTAGTGAAGTATAGCCACTACGGCACGATGGGCACTGAAGTGGTAGGCACTGAAATAAAGCGCCTTCAGCAGGGCCCCTGAAGTGCCCATTCCGTTTTCTCGACCAGACATGAACGCCCTGCTTTGTTGTGTAGTTTGCAAACTTAACACTTTACTACTGGTTCATGCTTGATGGACTAGATAAGCGATTGCACGAATTCAAACGGAGATAAATTTCGCATGCCTTCTTATTTTAAGTGACCATCGCATGTACAATCCTTTCGTTGTTTTTCTAGGTGCGGCCTACACAATACCCTGCCACCATCTCATCAGCAGTGGTGGCACTGGTCTCGATTGTGATTATTGGCAACGGTCGGGAACACTTGACCATATAATTTAGAGCTGCCCAACACATGCGCGTGAAAGACCGGGACATATTTCATCTGCCTAACCATATTGTAACACGTCCTTAACTGATGAGGTTATGTGGCTGACCCGACGGCGCAATTATGGTCGTAAAAGCAGTCTTAGCCTTCATACGTGCGACTTGATTGGATGAGCGGCTACAGCACTGCGAAAACTGACGATACTGTATACGATCATTTCTTTAGCTCTCTGCCATCATCTATTAGCCTGTCCCCTTTCCTTTGTCTCCATCACTATTGAGTAGTCAGGCTAGAGCACACTATTGCTCTGGCCTTTCAGTAAATAACAACCCTGTCTCTAGAAATAGATGAAGAGTACCATAATAGCTTTTTTATCCACTAAATAATGATCACACCACGCGCTTATCAAGATGGGTCGGTGGGCGCACAAGAGACCAAATAGACTGTAGCCTGATATATGGTGTCTATATAAGACTTCAAATATACAGAATACCGAAAATCACAGTATGTACTTGATCACAACTTAACCTCTGCTTCTACATTACACTTTTAGCACTCTATCTTGCGAACCGCAGATGTTCAAGAGGTTAGAAATAATGATGCCATGTTTTAGGCT